>LPNX010542686.1:719775-768888 GCA_001517045.1 Pseudotsuga menziesii | reverse complement strand
AAAAATATGTTGGAGAACTACTAAACAAATTTTGCATGATAGAATGCAACCCTATCTCTACTCCAATGGAACAGAAAATGAAGCTCACATCAAGCGAAGGGAAAGAATTTGAGGATGCGACCAAGTATCGACAATTGGTAGGAAGTCTTATCTACCTTACAACAACTAGACCAGATATTTCTTATGTTGTTGGCATACTTTCAAGGTTAATGCATAAACCTTGTGAAGGACACTGGTCAGCTGCAAAAAGAGTTCTAAGATACTTGAAGGGGACTCAAGACGTTGGACTCAAGTACTCTAAAGTGGATGACTTCAAACTTATTGGGTACTCAGACTCAGATTTTGATGGCGATAAGGAGACAGGAGTATCAACTTCTGGATACACTATGAGTCTTGGATCAGCAGCTATCTCATGGAGATCACGCAAACAATCAGTTCCGGCAGATTCAACAACAGAAGCAGAATATGTGGCTGCGGCTGAAGCAATGAAAGAAATAGTATGGCTCAGGCAGATACTTGAAGATTTGCAAGAAAAACAAGAGAACTCCACTCCATTACTGGTTGATAATACTTCTGCAATCAAGTTGGCTAAGAATCCTAGATTCCATGATCGAACCAAACACATCACCATAAAGTATCATTTGATTTGACATCATGTAGAAGCCAAGATAGTCCATCTTCGACATTGTTCCACAAATGATCAAGTTGCAGACATCTTCACCAAAGCGCTTGGACGAGAAAAGTTTGAAAGGTTCAGAAACATGCTCGGACTTACGAACACCCCTTCGGATTAGGAGGGAGATTGTTAGAATATAATCCGTTAGGGTTATATATTGTAAATAAATAAATAAATAAATAGTAGGAAGCCAAAAAGGCTAAGCGGAAGGTGAAACCCAACCGCCATGTGATTTGTATAAATATAGGCATTTGCATTGGAATAATAATTAATCGGGAGTTATTACCAACAATCTGGAATAAAGCAGACATGCTAAAATTGGTTTCCAGGATGTTTCCCAAGCGCTCCATGACTTAGTTTTAGCATGTGTTGACTTCCAGGACATATAGAAGGCAACTAGCATAGAATGGAATCTAGGAATCTAGGTAATAAGACAAAAATAATTAAATTAATGTCTAATGTAGGTAACTATGGGTTGATTATTCTAACACAAAGATCATGATATTAATAAAACAAGATAAAAATTATTGAGAAATTGAGATTAGAGAGATGCGAGGCTTCATGTGTAGTAGTTAGGGACATCTGGTGGATGTCCAACTGGGGGTATAATCTACACCCTAGATGTGCCTAGCCAGGCTTTGGTTGCAAATGTGTATTTTTCTGTGTTGTGAGCTCCTTGTAGAAATTTTGAAAATCTGCCCAATCTGAAATTTCCACCTCACTTCTATGAGGCCACAGATCTACTTCATAGAGTTTTCAGCCTTAGTGCTGAAACTAATTTCTTAAACAACCCTGCAAGAAACTTCAAATCTGTGTAACACTACTTCTAGGCAAACTCAAGAATGAAGAGACCACAGACACTTAAAGCATAGATCATTTCAGCAGCCACTGGGGTAATATCTAGCTTCTTACACAGATCTGAAAGTTACTCCATTTACAATGGAGATATAACAGCAAAAGATCAAATCTAAAAGTTCCATTAAGCATGCTAAAACAACATAGCATTAATGCCACTGTCCTAATAAATCGACAGACTAAAACAGCCATCAATCTTACTCAATACATGAGAAGAACCAGATTTTAAATCACAATTTTTGGACAGCAATGGTACACTTCATATCGTCACAGTAATGAAGATAAAGTACAAAATCTCAGCTCATCGCAAGCTGGTACAAAATCTCCTTTCAGGTCATCCCAAGAAAGGACACTTCAATGTTTCCCAAACCCTAGCTAGGACATCCACAATCGCTGCGAACCCTAACCAATGATACAAAGCCCAAGCAAGGAATCTCACCAAGCTGTACAAGCCAATGCTTGGAGCTTCCAAACAAGCCAACATCACACCAACTATCAGACCCCAATATCTCCCACTTGCATCAGACAAGCTATCAAGGAGATTCACACACTTGCATCCCACTACAGTAGATATTTTCTGTGGTTCAAAGACAATGCATTTCAAGAAGGAAAGCAAGCATTTTAAGAAGAGAGATTTGTAATGAATCTTAGTTAAAGTAGAGCAACACCAGTTATTTTAGCAGTAAATGTATAAACTGTAGGAAGTAATGTCTATGCTCTATTCAAAGAGTGTGGCCATTGATAAACACTCAAGATTTATTTCTTACTGCTATCTATCCCACCATCCAGATATAACTATATACATTAATATTCTTCCGAACGCTCATTTTATAAAAATATATTAGGCTGTGAGAATCTGGAAGAAAACTGCCTTATAATGGGCAATGCTCTGTATTTAATATTTATAGTAATTGATTTCAATCTCTATCTGTTTGTCATTGAACTTGTTATTTACTCTTATTTATTTGTGCTACAGATACCTGGAGTTCTGAGTAACCTTACATGCTCATTCCAAACATGATATTCCATTAGACAACACTCTTATTCCCCAGCATTTGAACAAAGTTGATTGTTCATGCTGGACCTTTACCATTGATCATCTGTTCCTGAGAACATATTTCATATATCTTATCCTCCGATTGATATCAATATCAATATGTTGAACCTCAAACTGAACTCTCCCAGAAGCCAGCAAGAAGAATATCACTTTCAATTCTCTTAATTCTTTCAAAAGTGGATCTTGCCCACATATTGAATTTACCTGAATTCTTGAAATGGTGATGTTTTAATTAGAATCATGTATTTTCTGAATAAAATACATGTACTCAATGGATAACATGTGCAAGAGTATGGTTGGTGAGAGATTATTGGATCTCATTTGGATCTACTTCTTGCTGTTTAATAAAGTGGCTTTGATTCATGGATTGCACAATATAGCTAAAAAGCATATCTGGACTTTGATGTGCAAATAGATTTACAACTCTACTTATAGGTGCAGCTGTCATTATTTAGTGGGATGACATTGGGATATTATCTCTGAAAATCCTTTCACCACATTATCAGAAAGATATGACATTTAAATTGGATGGTTATGGGTAAACTACAGCCATGCTGTAGAGATACAATAAGAAAATAAATTGGGTATTGTGGTCTTGCTGACATATTTTATGTTGGAATGCATGCATTTATTGTTGCTCATCTCAAAATTCCTTGACATGTGATTAGATATTAATTGGAATTCTCTTTAAGCATACCAAGTTAATGATTTCAGTGTCACAACAGGTAAAATGGCCTGGTGGGAAAATATTTGAAGATAAATTTATGGAGACATTACTGAGTTATGGATACAAAGGGGAATACTTGTCCAGTGATTGGTTAAAGAAACCCATTTTTATTCAGTCTTTTGCTCCAACTTCGCTCGTCTATGTTTCTAATTTTACAGATTCTCCCAAAATACTCTTGATTGATGATGTGACAGTTCCTACACAAGACACAAATCAGGTATTCTTCTTATACCTCTTTTATTTGTCTTTCTGATTACTGATTCCAAAGACATTAGAGAAAAAATAGGTAAACGATAGGAAGAATCAATTGAGCCTTGCATAATTTTACTTCAATCAGCTTGGTTCTGCTGGCTTTATCAACTATGTAATATGGTAAATAAAATTAAATATCAGTATATGGATATGGATGATAATAGATAACTGGATTGCTCCACAACATATCAGATTTGGGAAACGTTTTGCAAAATAATCATTATCAATACATGAGAATGAATGATCATAGATAATGATAAATTAGATATTGCTACATAAGGTACTCAAGTCAAAACCTAGCTGTACTATTCAACACTGAGATTTCCTCTATATAAACATTATGAAATATCTTTCACAAATTTTCATAGCAACTGAATATCAAGGTCGTTATAATAAACTTCACAGATCTAACCTGTCCTCTCTTCACTAACCTGTTAAATATGCATTTATGTCCTAAAACTTGTTGAATCAAGAACATTATTGTAACTTGGCAAGTTCAAGAAAAGTATTACATGAGGAACTAAATAAATCTTCCTGCTACCAAGACTCAAGAGTTTGACTTTTGGAAAAGATTATTGTTACCCCTTAGTTTTCATGAGGATGATTACGCTGATTGAAGACGGCGATGTACCAAAAGACTTACAGTTCCAAAGGCTTCTTCAACATTCCCCTTCTTCGTCTTCTTTGTGTCATCTTTTGTATCACATCGTCCATGGTCATGAAGAAAATTGTAAATCAGATGACTTGTATTTTTGTTATGTAAAAGACAAATTCCAACTATGATACTAATACTAGGAAAGTGTGCTCGAGTGTTTTTTTACTGAGATAGGTTTAGATGATCCATAATACTTGCGGCCGCCTCACTCGTCGATGATCCATCTACTTAGTTAGAATTCCAAGCAAGATCCAATAGCTTCTGGTGTGAACATGTTGCTCCAAAGAGGTAAAGTGCCCCCTCCACCTGCAAATCCGAACTAGCGAAGTGAGATTTGATTCACAAATAAAGAAGATCTATGCATGTCATCTAAAAGATAAAAAGTCAATTAACAAAAGACAACTGGTCACTCCCTCAAAGATGAAACGATTTGCCCGAAAGATAATGCAAGATGCCTTAGCAATCTCCTTCAACCAAGTCGCTACCTTGCAAAAGTTTAGTACGACCTCCACAAAATATAGATAGAAAGCATAAAAGATCCATTGGAATGTCTAAGCAAAAGGCATAACATTCACGAGCAAGTATATTCACAACGCTTCCAAGTTTGTCCAAATTTTTTTCTTGTAATCAATATTCTCAGAGCCAAAAGTCCCTTTACAATGAGAGAGCATCTCAATATATAGATCTCTCAAGTACATAATACCTAGATCCAAAAAGATCAAGGGTCAAGATCATAATATAAGATCACTCTAATCTACGACTAAGATTAGCTGGATACATAATGCATAGATCAACTCAATTATAGAGGGGGCGCACCCACTAAAAGTGCTCAAGGAGGGGGCGCACCACATAAAAGATGTGTAATAACATGACATAGCACATGGTGGGGCTAGGAGGTTATACAAATCCTTCATTAGGACGTCCCTGTCAAAATACATCAAAACGCTAGCAAAGTGGAGAATGCTACGACGTGTGGACCCCATGAAGAGTGAAGTTGATACCTGATGATGAAGGTGACCCCAACACTATGCCTCAGACCAATTCCATTCCATTTCCTTGCCTCATTTGCCCAAATTGATTTCTGAATTAGCCATTTTCATCATCAAAATACGGCCTCGGGAACATAAAACGACCCATATCTCATCAGGGACTACAACTGGAAGTCAGCTGATTGCAAAACTGGGACGGACACCATAGCAATATGGTACAATCGACTGGAAGCACCCAATGTTTCCCTTTGGCACCCTAGGAGAACTCGTCAACAATTGAAAAGCATTTTATTTTGATTTCTAGGGTCCAAACTGCTGCAAAATGCTAAACTGACCCATATCTCACATGCAAGTGCCCAAAACTGAAAACCAGTCGCATCAATGAACTCAGAATGTTCAAATCTACTAGGAATGAGTACTCATACATCATATGTCGATAAAAAATGTACGTCAGAGGCCCCATCCATGTTAGAACAATAATAATAATAAAGACTGTAAATGGTGATAATCATGAAATTAATACAAGCTATCATAGTAAACCACCTTCTGAAGCATGAATATGTCTAATGGACATTGATAGACCAAAAATACTCATCATCCACAATCATTAGCCAAAATTCATTCTGAACCCTTCTCCTGGGTTGGTCAAATTGGGTTGACCAGGTCAAGAATGATCAAATAATGACCCAAATGCTAAAATCTGATACTACAAAGTACATAATGGATATGCATGATCAATTATCTATGTTAACAATGGGCTCAAGTACAAGTAGCTTCTGTTGGCAATCTTATAAGCATATAAATTATAATATATAAATAATACATCTAAATCAAAATAATCAGCTAGTCTAATCAAGAACCTCCAATGTATACTCATTTATCGATTTGGTCATTTTGCTAGTCAAGGGTGAAGGTGAATGAAACAAGGTAAGGCCAAGGGAATGACTTGACACTCGATAATGTAAGCATCTAGGATGAAGGAACAAGGGATCCACACAACACATAAGTTGGACAAAGTGAACAATAGGGAATGGCAATGTCAAGAATGGGTGGAATACTGAGAAGGCTCCACTAGACTCTAGACAATCAACCTTTTTAGCAGTTTATTTGCACAACAATATATACTAGTTAACCTCCATAGGCAAGTGGCTTGGAAAGCCTTCTGGGCTTCCAGAAAATGACAAAGACACAAACCTGGCAGGTCAATCTCACCCTGTTTCCCTGTGGGGGGAAATGAGCCATACACTGTACAATGAATGTGTATATTTTCCTTTAAAGCTCAACTAGGGCTAAACTGTATATTTAATTTATTACTAGAAAACCACACATGAACTTCTTTACTAGTATGCAACGGAATATAAAACACTGAGAAATATTCACAACATCACATCACACAGACACAAATATTTTGGGTATAGAAACCCTTGGAAAAACCCAAGATGGGAAAAACCGGTGCAACAGTTAGATATAGAATTTATATTATCAAGATATGGAACTTTTACAACTAGTTGGTAAAATACACCCAACCTGGCAAACTGAAAACCTCAGCAAAATCACCGAGCAACCCAGCAGCAAAGCAATGCTGCTTTGTGCAGCTATACGGCCTTGCGTCAATAGTAGGAATTTCGTACGGTTGTTGACATCAGCAGTACGGATCTGTACGGTCTAAATGGAAGCTATACGACACTCTTGCTGCGTGTCATGCTACCCCTTTGTGCTATTTGTACGGTCTCTGCTTAGCCTGGTGAACTTGCCGTGCGGTTGCTCCTTCGTCTTTTCTGCAAACTCCTCCGTCTGAATTCTCTCTGCCTTTATCTTGTCTGTGTGTACCTGTGTACGTGTCCTTTCCACCAAACCTCCTTTTAACTTTATTGGCTAAGCAAAAACCCTAACTCTCGCTATGGATCTATGGATGAGATCCTCCAGTGAGAATCAATGGCCAAGATTAGATTAGCCATGTAATGTCCTCTTCCGATTAGGCCTTGAGGCCCAAAACCGCTAACCTATGTGATTCCTGTGGGTTCGAGCGGTTACTAACAGCTAGGGAATCAGCTGAGGACTGATGCCATCCATAGAAGATCTAGGGAATCATCATTGGTCAAGAAGGGTCACCGCGGCCAAAGGCCACCTTCGTGCATGCCATCCAAGCATTATTTAATGATGCATGCACTCTTTAAGTCTCCATCCGCATGCATGCAAGTCAATTGCAAATTAGAAGATAAAGTGACCTAATTAGGTCAAAGATTAGGGTTTTCGCAGTTGAAAGTTATAAAAGAGGGATAAAGCGAAAGGAGACTTCACTTTTGATTATTATTATTTTGGGAGCTCTTGGATAGCAGCACAGCGTGCCGCACAACAATTGGGGTTGGAGACGGAGTCTTCAGCTAACGGGATTTCGGCAGTGAAACATCTGTCCTAGTCTCATTCCGGGTAAACCATACAGGTTCACCATTTGTTCTTACATTCATTCATAAGTTATCCAGTATATGGTATAGATCGTTGCAGGGACACGTGTGCAGCCGTAAGGGGGGGTTTTCAGCCAGAAAGCCCTAATCAGTTGCAGGGCCTTCAGATCTCAGCTTTACTCCGAAACTTAGGCACCATTCTCATCATCAGCATCATACTCCGGTACCCGGTGATTATCAGATCCATCCGTGCTCATCCGGAGCAATTATCAGCAATTTCCGGATCCAGGGGGCGTGAGCAGCTGTCTCTCTGGAGCAAGTCGCTATCCTGCCTAGAGATCTCAGAAATCCTGCATGTACCAGGCATTCCCTTCTGCACGGGAAGGCTATCAGTCCTGCAAATCGGCAGCATCATCGGACACGTCCTTCACTGAAAGCGTCACCCTTTTCTGACTGGGGTTCTTGCTGCTTGGGGTTTATCGGAAGCAAAAGAGATCTGCCCATCTCCGATCCAGTTCTTGGTGCTTGCATACTATCTCAGGAGTAGTCTAGCCAGCTTATCAGTGGTAAGTGTTCATTCTGTCCCACAAACCCTAACCCTAATTTTTGCTATAAAATAGGGATTTTTGCATGGCAGTTTGCATGCCCAGTTGTATCAGCATATTTGCTTAGAAATAGAAAATATCGGGATTTGGGATATTATAAGCCATCACTTAAATATTTCACTTTTCACTTTAATAAAGTGATTCCATTAAATTCAAAATCAAATTTGAATAATTAAAGTATTTTCCTAAGTCAAAACTTAGGAAAATCACTTTAATAGATTTGGCTTCCAGTTTATTGTCTCTCTAGCATGCAAGGACACATGCAATGCTAGAAGATCTTCCTTGTTGTTGTTTTCTAACACTCCCTCCCAACGAGGAAGGGATTCGGCAACAACCCCAACTTATCTCTGATCTTCACAAAACTGTGTCTGCAAAGTGCCTTGGTGAAAATGTTCGCCATCTGCTCATCTGTCTGTATGTACTCCAACGGAATGGTTTCTCCCTGAACACAATCTCTCAGGATGTGGTACCTGATGTCTATGTGTTTGCTCCGGTCATGGAGCACTGGATTCTCAGATAGCCTGATGCCACTTTGATTGTCACAGTTAGTGTTATTGGAACCGATAAAACTGGCCTGTCTAACCGGTTCACATGACCAACCAGTTCGGTTAGGTGCCTAAACCGGAAAACCGCTGATTTTGTCCTGAACCGGTTGTGAACGGGCCAGTTCCATACGGATCCAGACCAAAACCGCCGAACCGGCCGGTTTTGGCCGGTTTCGTATGAAACTGGTTGGTTTGCACTATGCTTATTTTTTAATCTCTCGGGGCGATTTAAAGCCTCTTTTTTTATGTATTTTGGTTCAAAAATTTAGAGATGTATTGCACTCGATGCTATGCTAGTTATTTGCACTCGTTCTTGCTATATATATGTGAAGCTTTGCATATTTGTGTTTAATGGTTTGGATTCATATGTATGCACATGATGTAAGATCCCACAAACAATTCTGAGCTAAATTTCTTTTTATGGTTTGGTTCAGGACTTAAGTAAAAAAATTAATGGTCAATTTGCAAAATATTGTTGTAAGATTATGTTCCAAACAAACTGAGCATATAAGATGAGACTTGGTTGGGAATTGATGTCAAACACTTCACCAATACCGCTGCCAAATCCCTGTTCAATTATTTCACTGATCTGTTGGTGATAATTAGAGTTTCTTGGTTTAGTAGCTTCGTTAAACACTTTGGGCAATGGTCTGGATACTATTTTTTCTTAAAGATACTGAAGGTGTTCATATCATATTTCAAGTGGTTTTCACTTGACATATATTTTGACATATATACCAGACCAATACCATAAACAACCTTCAAATTTATGCAAAGGTAATATTATTAATGCTGATCAGACTTATAAAATCAGCAGCACATAACTTCAAGAGGTTTGAATTAACTACAAGATTTTGACTTGAGAATGTAAGCAACTTCTAGGCCTTGGTATGTGTTGTCCGCCGAATGCACACCAACAACAGAAATCTAATGAAAGTTGTCTCCTCACTTGAGAAAGTGGGAGAGGTGTGGCCTTGGGGGCAAGCATAGGGCCAGGTACTGTCACCTACTCCTAGCTCCTTCGTTTAGGCTAACTCCTAACGAAGCCAAGGGGGGTCGTCCCTAACAAAGAGTTTTCTATGGCTCAATGTGTTTAAAGGCTCAATGTGTTTAAGTGTTTTTGATGTTATGATGCAGATGGGTGTTTTTTAGGAGTTTTTGAATGATTACAACTTTATAATAAAATGAGCAATCCACGTTGCCATTACAAAACACAAGATTTGAGACAAACAATACAAAGATGACTTGGAAATTAAAGGCATCCATAGATAGATAATGATTTAAGCAAACATTAGGGACAAATGGTCCAGATCAAGGCGATGCATGGAAGTTTAAGACCAGTGCCAATATGGAGTCAGAACGTGCTTGTGAATGCTGGAATACAAGTCTCAATAGTAGTGTTTGTGAGATCGTCTTGCAATTGTTCTTGGTTTATTTTATTGTAAATTTTAAAGATGATCTTGCTTAAGGTGTCTAGGAAACCTAACCGGAAATACTTTCAATGGCTCTGTTCGAAGACATGACGGACCTGTCTGGAATCACAAGCTAGGTGTTCAGAGAATTTAACCAGCGAGTGTCCGGATTGGGTTGCCCGGCGCACACACTTGGAATTTGCCCACTACCTGAGTATTTATCGAGATAATGTCGGTGCGTTGGTTATGGGGTGAAAGTTTTATTAGGTTATCACTTGCAAGATTAACAAATCTGATCACCGTTCTGAGTACGAGTCCAACTTTTCAGGGTCGGCAGAGCATACTAGGTGAGGGATAGCAACGAGGTAAATTTTAAGTGGGGAAATGTGAGTTGGAAAGATTTTATTATTATGAGCACACAGTTCAACTCTCCGACAGAGAGTGCTCTTGACTCTGTCTTATGACAAAAGTTCAAGAGACTTTAATTAATCTATATGCTTGATGCAAGGATAATGCAGTGGGAATGCTCTCCGACAGAGAGTGCTCTTAACTTGGGTTATTGCAAGTTCAAGAGACTTTGGTTCTTTTTATAAGACAATCAACTTGTAAATTGAAACCACGTGATAGCTCAACAAATTGTTAAACAACGAAGCAATGTCATAGCAAAAAATGATAAACCACTTGTAAATGAAATAAATGAGAAACTAGTGTTCTACAACAACAAGAAACTAATCTAGCAAAGAGAAGTCAAAAATGACTTCAAGACACACTGTCCTCAAAATTTTCAACTAGCTGGTCATACGCAGGAAGACAATGGGGAAAGAGAGGTAGCACGCAATGTCAATGCGGCACTTGGGATGAAATCTCAAGGTACTTCTCAGGTCAAGACTAAAACAAATAAAAAGTTCTAAGTACAGAATTAAACTACTCTAAGCATGCAAAGTAAATCTGAGCTAAGAGCACAAGACACTCTTCCCCAAATGGGGAAGAAGAAACCAAAAGATGGGAGACCTTATCCCACTTTGCCCTTTTATTAAGAGAGTACAATATTTAGGATTTTCAACCTTAGAGAAATAAAAAGAACTTGGAAAGATAAATGGAACAAGCCTCAATGATTGTTTTACAAAAGGAGAGTAATTTGGAAAATTTTGTCTTCTTTAGTTCAAATCCCAAGTATTTGGATCTTCTTGGTTTTGGTACTCAGTTTCTACTGTTCTCTTTGGTTTTTGTTCTTCTTTGGCTCAATCTTCAAATCCTTCTCTTAGGATTGTTTCTTTTCGTACCTGCACACAACACAAATCAACTCAAAGCACCCATCAATTGTTAATTAAAACAAAATAAAAAAAGAAACTACTTCTAAGAAAGCGATATAGAAAAATAAAACTAAGTGCGAGGTCTAATTTATGATATGAAAACAACAGTATAGAATGCTGCAAAAAAGTGAGGGAAGAGGCTGAAAACAATGACGAAAGAGGGCAGCCAACAAAAAGGATAGTTGGCTGCAACAAAAGTGAAAAATAGGGCAGCAAAAAAGGTGAAAAGAGAGGCAAACAAACAGTAAAAATGGGGCAGCGAACAGTAAGGAAGAGGACTGAAAAACGGGGCAGTGAACAGAGAAGAGGAGGACAAGCCAAACAAGGCAAGAAAGAAAAGGCTAGCAAGCAAGAAATCGAGAAGATCAAGGAGCAAACAAGAGAATTGGAAGAGGGAAGTTCGTAGATCCAGGTAACCAAATGTATTTTTTGAAACTTTGTTGATGGAGGCAAGGAGAAGCTCTAACAGCTATGTCTCTTTCTTGGATTGGGAAGTGCTTAGAAAGACCTGCAAGATGAGGGAGTTAGATGGAAAAAACCACTGGTTCATGAAGAAGAGCTTGATCTCAAGCTTGTTTTTCACCCCTAACGATCCTTGCAAAACCTTTACAAACAATATCAAATCCAAACAAGATACTCATAAACTAGATTGTTAGCCCTTCTAGAGTATATAATGAAGAATGATTTAATAATTGAAAAGGCAAGGTGAGAGAGATATCACCAAAGACAATGTGAATCCACAACTCCAATAACTCGTGCATGGACCTCCAAAGTCACAACTTTATTCTAACTTCAAACAAATATTACAATAATTTTGCCAGTGTTCATGCCCAAAATCTCCATGAAGAAGAGAGTGCAAAGCACCTCTCTTTATACAAAAACCAGCAACCTAAAACCTAACAGACTTGGCATGCAAGGAGAGCCAATAGCATAAAATCGAATTCCAATCAAATCCCTGCTAACTCAGCTTGGAGTGCACACTCTAACAACAACCCGAGCATGCATTAAAGTGGATGGGGAGGTGGCCTCCACCTTGGCAAGGCGCCCCCCACCCTTCCTTTGGAACCATCACCCTTCAAATCAGAACCGGACAAGTGTAGATGCGTGAGATCCCTGAGATATGCGTGAGCTTTTGAAGGGTACGTGAACTGAGCTGAAGTAGGTGCTAACTCGCCATTGGAAGGAGCCGAGCCATGTTTTGTAATAAATGTGACTCGTGCTAATGGGAGCCAAGCCCGTGAGGTGGCCATGAAATAAGGAAATCGCCCCACCTCCAATCAGAGCGAGCTCCATCCAAACCAACACTAATCTCCATCATTCGCGAATTGTACGGCTGATTGCCAGCATGGGTTCCAAGCTTTGACGTCACCATTTGTCCATCACGATTCGCATGCATTAGGAAAGGTATGTTATATGCTATGGTTTAGTTTTAATATAGCTACCTGAGGAGCCGCCGGTTGACAGACTTGTTCAAAGTCTGATTCCAGTGTATCAGTTGATCTGTCTTCATGTCTAGCCAGTTTTTTATTTGAATAGTTTTGACCATGGCCCCGCGGGGTTTGTAATAAAATGTGATAGTAGGGTATTTTTTGAGTGGTTCGGTCTCCTGAGACGTAGAATCTCAAATAAAGTATTCCAGGGAGTTTTTGCCCCTGACAATTATGCTTTGCCTTCAGCCGAGTATAATTGACGAGGTTTTCTCCCGCTTCCTCCAAAGCTGGAATGCCTGATGTTGAATTCTGGGCCTTGGGGGGTTATTAGAGCCCAACTGAGTGTTATAAACTTACTAGGCATTATTTAGGTAGATCATGGTCATGTCCTAAGTCATCTGGACATATAAATTTTTTTCGAAAAAATCTTTTTTGAACGGGAAATTTTTTTTTATTTAAATTTTTAATTACTTTTCCTAAGTTTTTTGGGTTAATTTTTCCATAAATTAAATGGAAAAAACCCGTTTGTAATAAATCGGTCATCCGGACTCCGAATTCAGTGATTGAAGGCTCTAACCTTAAAGCCAAAAATCATTCTTGATCGGCTAGCCAGTCAGAACCAACTTTTGGATCATCGATCGGACACATAATGCATTTTTTCTCAAAAAGTCAGTTTTGAGGAAAAAATGAATTTTTATTAAAAATTGATTATTTAGGAGAAAATTAAAACGCTCCAAATTAATCCAAATTCAGCAAAATAAAAGGCTAAATGACTTCTCATGGGGCATTTATGATGTTTGGAGTTGTCATAACTCAGCTTCAGTCAACGTTAAGTGAGCAATTAATTTATTATTAGTTAGCCGCTTTGTCATCTCCAGCTAAAAATGAGATGGAGAGCATTCATTGGTTCGGTGATTTGATCGAGGCGAAGACTAAGGCTTGCACCATCAGTGGCCTTCCCAAACCTAGCAAGGACTTCTGCCAAACCTAAAAGGTGGTTTACCTACATCACCAGACACCTTCTTCACAGCTCACGCCCCTCCTCAGCCTGGTTGCGCCTTCCACATGTGTGGGCTCAGTTGATGGTTGATTTCAGTGGCTAGTGTTGGAGTGGGGGCGCCTTGCCTAAGTGGAGGCCTCCCCTCACTCCCAGCTCTTGATTTTTAGGTTTGGGTTCTCCGTTTGGTGGCCAGGCTGGTTAGGTTATGAGGTTTGGTTTTAGGGTTTTAGCACTCTCTCATTGTATAAATAGAGGCTCTTTTAGCTCTATCAGGAGGGACTTTTGTAGCAGAGTTACTCTGAGAAAATTGTATCAAGCATTTGCTTTAATTTGTTAATAAAGATCAAACTTTGGAGGTCCATGAGCTCTTGGATGTGGTAGTTCTCTGCAATTGGTTGAGGTGATATTGTCTCTAACCCCTATTTCCTTAATGCTTATTTGAGATTAAATTGTTTATTTGTTAGCTCAAGAGGGCCATTGTTGGCACAGTAGAACAATCATTTGTAGTTCAACTTGATTGTTTATGTGAAGTAGATTAGTAATTTTGATGGACATGAGTAATCAGTATATACGTAATGTTGATCATAATTCAATTTTCTTAGCATAGTAGCATATATTTTGATCTCACGTTTTGTGTTAAGTTGTAGTGTGTTTTCAGGCTTCACAGGTTGAAGAAGGGTGTGAGCTCAGCTGCTTCTATCCCAGGCTTCAAGCAACCTTTTTGATCTAACACTTTCATTGCAGGACCTACAGAGATCTTCTTCTTCAAAATACAAAAAGAAAGCTGGGAGTCTAACTCTCTCTCTTGGGTTCCATCCATAAATTTAAATACTTTCTTGGTTACCGAACTTCCTTCCTCTAGTTCTCCCTTTGCTCCTTGACTTCTTTTGTTTCCTTGCTTGCTAGCCCCTTTCCTCCTTGACTTGTTTGCCTTTTCTCACTTTTTCTTCATCGCTGCCCCGTTCTTACTCTCTTTTACCATCCCTTTTCGTCATTTTGGACAGCCCTAGTGTGCCCTAGTTTTCCTTCATTTTTGCCTCTTTTTTTCCCTAGTTTTTGGGCCTTCTTCAACCTTGTTATTGGCCTTTTCTTCCACTTTTTGTTCGCTGCCCTGTTTTGTATTTTTTATGACAGCCATTTGTTTTCTCTTTTGTTGCCCCGTTTTCTTCAATTTTTGTCCTCCTTCAGCTTCATAGTTGGCTGCCCTATCCCTTCCTTTCTTTGATTTTGACCTTCTCTTTGTTTTCTTGCCTTCTTTTCCTCATCTTCTTTTGTTTCAGCCCTCTTTTCCTTTGCTCTTTTGGCTCTCTTTCAAACTTCTTCTCTTTTCCCTTTTCACAGGTTTCAGAAAGATCTCCAAGTAAAAGTAAAAGCACTCTCTTTTTTACGCAAGTTCTAATATCAGTAGAATTGTTTTGCTTTCTTTTGAAAAGTCCTTTCAAGGATTAAAATCCTTAAGGCACATTGTATAAATTTTAATAAAGATCTTGTGTTTGAGTGGGGTTTTTAAGTCCCCACTTTCATCCTCCCCGATTTGGGGAGGCTTGTGTATGCTTAGGTTAGATTTGCTTGTCTTCATCATTATTTGCATCTTATTCTTAGAATATTAATTGTTAATCCAACACTTCTAATTCTTTAATTAAGTTGATTACTCTTTCAAATTGTTTATCTTTCTAAGTAAATCAACTGCTTAAATCTCTTAAATCACACCATAAGGTGGATCAAGAGTGCTCTCTGTCGGAGAGTTTAATAACTCATCTTTGCTTCTTGTTCACATTTGTTTAATCAATTAACTCTCAAGTAAGACTCTTGAACTTGCAAAAACACAAGTCAAGAGCACTCTTTGTCGGAGAGCATCTTTAGCATTTGTATCACCCTTGCATTAGTCTCATCTAGATTATATAAGACTCTTGAACCTTCGTCATAAAACAAGGTCAAGAGTGCTCTCTGTCAGAGAGTCTAATTAATTAACTTAATAAAACCTTCAACACACACACCCCTTTAATTAATTAACTCCTTTCCCTCCTTGCCGGAGTATGCTCTGACTGATCCCAGATCGGAATACCCAGAAATGACACTGGATCTTTAAACCCTATAAGAGTAACTTAATAATACTTAAACACCCGTAACCTCTGGATCGCACCGGTGTTGTAGGGATTATTCCAAAGTACTTCCTAGTAGAGGCGCCGGAACCTCCCGATGTCTTAGATTCTCGGTTAGCTGGTCAATCTTTGCGATACCAGCCTAGGATATTGGGCGGGCCCGACATGTCTTCAATGAAGGGAACTTAGAAGAGTCTCCCGGCTTTGACAAACCTTTGTTGACACCCTAATCAAGAGCATTTAAAATTCTTAAAATCTACTAAGAGCACGTGAAAAACCTAACACTCACTAGCTTAATTCCTAGACTTTATTTCACGCATTTATTTGACTCCATAAGGCACTGGTCCTTTGATATATTTGAGTAAATTTTTATCTTGATCAGCTGTCTATGGTCCATTTCAATTGATTATATCTAAATGCTTAAGTTACAAGTCTGGAATCTTTGCTTATCTGTGTGATCTCTTGTTAGCAACGTGGATTGCTTTGATTAATCATCATCCCCTTAATATTAATCATTTTAAATCACAATATCTCATAAAACAACACCCATCCGCATCCAAAATATCTAAAACTTAACTTAAACATTGAGCCATAAAAAACTCTTTGTTAGGGACTACCCCCCTTGGCTTCGTTACGAGTTAGCCTAAACGGAGGAGCTAGGAGTAGGTGACAGTACCTAGCTCTATGTTTGCCCCCAAGGTCACACCTATCCCACTTTCTCAAGTGAGGAGACAACTTTCAATTGATTTCTGCTGCTGGTGTGCAATCGACGGACAACAGAAGGGTCCACCTTAATGCCATTCTTTCCATATCAGCGTGAGCGTCACTTCACACCACTTCCACATAAGCGTGGGCATTTCAAACCTCACATCACCATCTCATTAAATCGTGACTATACCATTTTCATGGTGTGGATTAGATCATGGTTTATAATTCTTTAATTTAAAATGGAGGGGGGTCCACTATAATACCACTCACCACTACTTGCTAGCGTTGATCCATTCCTTCACGTCATACTTTTTTATGGAATAATTCAAACTTTGATTTTAAACCAAAGTCTAATGCTTGCCATGTCACCTCTCTTCTTAGTGAAGTCGTTTAACCATGGGGACCCATGCCAAGTCACTTTATCATTATTAAAATAATGATTTTTGAGTTTTTAACTATTTTGACCAAGGTGCACTATGTCCACTTTTAGCATTGAAATGTTATTTTGGTGCTCAATTAGCCGATTGATGACTTTCGGGATGCTTCGGCTGGCCAACTGATGCTGAGAATGGATCCTGGGGTAATGATGCTGCTCCAGGCTTGAAAATGAGCCCAACCACGCCAAAAACAGACTCCGGATGATTCATTTATTATATTTTGAAATTTTCCATTTAAACCATTAAAAAATGGCTTAAAAAACGGAAAAATTTAATTTTCTCGGAATCCAATGAAACTTTAGGGGGACCTAGTACATGTTCATACGACTCAATCGGAATGCCTAGCATGATAAAAAACACTGTCACGAAGACTCTAATAACCTCCCAAGGCCGAAACAACAAGACAACTACCCCAGCTTTGGAGGAGCGAGTGAAAAACTCAGAAATTATTGGTCGTTTGTTCAACAACCAATAATAACCAAGGGAAAAAACACTCTCGGCTAGTCGGCTTGATGCCCAAGTCCGAGAAATCGAGCCTTTTATAAAAAAATAAATGCTAGGACATTTTTTACAATCTACCCAAGGGGGTATGAACATGTATTTACAAAAAGCTCCGAACAGAGTCCCAGGAAAAGGCTGGCAGACTTCTGAATTCTGATCACGAACAAGTGTACTTGTTCAATGCTCTGTCGGCTCACCGAAAAATCCACTAAGTGCAAAATTAGTGGATAACAGTATGGGCTAAGACGACCCTTCTTATGCATAGGAAAGTTGTGGACCATCAACTAAGAAATATATATCAGCGTCAAAGAAGATCCTCCTGTAGATGGCATGTTACTAGCAGACCAACTTTCCTCTATTGTAGTGACTTCTTGTCTTGTCCAGAATGGAGTCTATGGTCACAAATGACAAATGAATACCTTCTAAATCATCCAACATTAACAACCACAGTAACCACACACTGTAACTTAGAAGGGGACATCACTCATGAATATATATGTGTTTTTACAAAATATGCATATTTTATGTATTTTTGAGTCTACCGGTTTTTTTCTGGTTCTGATCCGGTTTCTGGTCTGGTTCACATTTTGGGCTTTGTTGGTTCGATCACCGGTCCGGTTCTGATAACATTGGTCACAGTGAACTACTGTAGCCTCTAGCTCACACTCGAACAACCCTGAAAGTAACTTCCTTAGCCACACACCCTCACAAGCAGCCAAACTGACTACCATGTACTCAACCTCTATCGAGCTCAATGCAACTGACTTCTGCTTCCTACTGAACCAAGAAACAACCCCTGATCCAATGCTAAAATAACAACCTAAAGTACACTTCTGGTCCTCTACACATCTTGCCCAGTCAGCATTTGTGAAGCCTGCTAACTATACACTCCCCCTGCGCTCATAAACCAATCCATTCTCCACTGTACCTTTGATGTAGCGAAGTATGTGCTTCGCATTCGTTCAATGCACTCTCCGAGGTTCCACCATGAACTAGCTCATAGAGTTGACTGCAAAGCTAATGTCTGGTTGTGTGTTGACCAGATACATAAGCGAACTGATAAGCTGATGATACAAGGTAGGATCAAATCCGACTGACCCCGATGCATCAATCTTCCTCCAGTTGGAAACTAGAGGTATGGCCATAAGATTGTAGTCCACCATCCTGAATCTGTTGAAGATCTCTACTGCATACTTACCCTGTCCAATGAAGAAGCATCCATCTCTCTGCCAAACATCCAAGCTCAAAAAGTAATACATTGACCCAAGGTCTTTCATCTCAAATGCAACTGCAAGGTTGGACTTGTAGTCTGCAATTAACTTCCAATCTTCTGTAAGAAAGAGATCATCTACATATAAGACCAGTATGAGAGGCACCTCACATGTTAAGAAGTATAGGTTGTGGTCCGCCTCACTCTGTTGAAATCCCATCTCTTGTAGATAGTTGTCTATCCTCGAGTACCATGCTCGAGGTGCCTGCTTGAGCCCATAAAGAGCTATGTGCAGCCTGCATACATGTGTCTCCCTATTCTCCACATCAAACCCCTTTAGCTGCTCAATATATACCTCCTCCTCTATCACTCCGTTGAGGAAGGCAGTCTTGACGTCCATCTGATGGACTCACCAACCCATCTTTGCTGCTAAAGAGATAATGGTCTGTATAGAAGAACACTTAGCAACAGGGACAAAGGTCTCCTCATAGTCAATACCCTCCTTCTGTGAAAACCACTTTTCCACGAAGTGCACCTTATACTTATCCACGGTTCCGTCTGTTGCATGCTTCAACTTGTAGATCCATTTGGATCCCACCACCTTTTCCCCTTGTGGCCTCGACACAACCTCCCATACTTGGTTTTTCATGATGGAGTCATACTCCTCAACCATGGCCTCCTGCCTCACATCATGTTGTGCAGCCTCCTCGAAACTAGAAGGTTCAAAGTTAATCAACTCTGTCATCAGTGCCATATAACTGAGTCTCTCTAGTGGTTTGCTCTGCCTCATGGAGCTCTGTGGAAGGATCAACCTGCCTGGAATCATGAACTGTGGCTCTAAACCACTTAAGCCTTGGCCTAGTGTCTGCCCTCTGCGGCTGCTGGATATCTGTCTCTTGTTGTAGCTCATCCTCCAAGTCAACGATTGAAGGATTCTGTCCACCTGACTTCCTCTAACTACCAAAACCTGTGCCCTGTGTCTGTACCTGTACCTATACCTCTGGCTCCTCCAACTTGACCCCCACATCCAGTACTGGCTGCTCCTCTGCTCGTAAGTCCATAGATCTCTGCAAGGCACTGTCCTCATCAAATTGGACATCCCTGCTCACAATGATCCTCTTGTGAGCAGGAATGTATACTCTATATTCCTTTGAAGTCTCGATGTAACCAATAAGTAACCCCTTCTCTACAAAAGGGTCCAGCTTCTTCCTAGTGTTAGCATGAATGTGACAATAGCAGATACTCCCAAATATGCGAATATGGCTCACATTTGGACGAGTGCCTGTGAAGATCTCCTCGGTTGTTGTCCTCCCCAAAGCCGTGTGGGGACACCTGTTCTGAATGTATACTGCAGTCCTGTATGCCTCAACACAAAGGAATAGTGGTAATCCCTTATCAAATAGCATGGCCTTGGATGCTCTTACCATAGTCATGTTCTTTCTTTCTGCCACTCCATTCTGCTATAGGGTATGAGGCACGGTGTGCTCCTTCTTGATCCTCTCTGCCGAACAATACTCCCACAACTCATTGGAGGTGTACTCTCCCCCATTGTCCGTTCTCAAAACATAGATCTTCCTTCCTGTTTGGTTCTCAACTAGAGTCTTGAACTCCTGAAACCTCTCAAAGACCTTTAACTTGGCCTTCAGGAAATAGATCCAGGTTTTCCTGGATTAGTCATCAATGAAGGTCACACAGTAACTGTAACCATTGAAAGAATGGACACTCATAGGTCCGCAAACATTCAAATGCACTAAGTCCACGGGCTCCTTAGACTTGTGCTCATTCTATGGGAAAGGGTTCTTTATGTTCTTCCCCAACACACAACCCTTGCAATGGTTATGTTTCTCCTCATGTACCTAAGGAACTCCAATGACTTCCTGTCTCAAGTGTCTCAGTGCTCCATGGTGTAAGTGTGCCATCCTCTTATGCCACAACTCACCCTGACTGTTGTCACTCCTGACTAGAGCCTTTGCAAGCTCAAAGTGTAGTCTATACATCTTCCTGCTCTTGATCCCAATCACCCGATCCAAGCTTCTATCTGACCCCTTGGACCTGATATACACTCTATGGTCTCAAAACTTCACCTAAAATCCCTTGTCCTCTAGAGTGGAGACTAATATGAGGTTCTTGGTCAACCCTGGAACACATAACACATCGACAAAACTGAGGGGTTTGCCAGACTCCCTCTTAAATGAAACAGTGCCTACTTCCTGCGTCTGATACCGCGCATCATCACCCAACTCAACGTGGATACCTGTTCCACGCTCATGCAAGTCCTTGAAGAATCTTTTCTGTCGAGTCATATGACTAGGAACTCCACTGTTGATATACCAAATACTTCTACTTGTGGTGCTTACCATGCAAGCTATCAAACAAAACTCCTCATCGAAGTTCCTGCTGAACTCCTCCACATCTGCAAATTCGACCATCTGAGTGTTGCTCTTCTTCTTCCTGTCTGGGCACTGGGAGACAAAGTGTCCCTACTTGTGGCAGATAAAACACTTGGCATTTGACATGTCAAGCTTCTTCTTACAACCCTTCTTCCTCTTTTCCTTATCCTTGATCTTCCATGTCAGAGATAGAACCTCCTCATCCACAATCTGTGGGGCACTGCTGGATGAGCCTGATCCTTGACTCATGCGAGCCTCCTTCTGCACAAAGTCATCCCACAATCTCTGCCAATCAGGGAGCTTCTCCCTAGCCATAACACCCTTGACAAAGGTGTCCCATGGCTTAGAGAAGCCATTGAGGGCTATCCGAACTAGCTCCTCATTCTCAGTCTTACAGCCAACAACTCCAATCTCATCTCTGATCTGTGTGAGCCTTGTGAGATAAGGAACCACTCCTTCTCCCCTGGCCATTCTGGTACTTCACATCCTCTCTTGCAACACCATCTTCCGGTTCTCGTTCTTGCTCTGGTAAAGAGTTTCCAAAGGCTTCCACATCTCTGATGCGGTCTTCTTTACGGAAAGGTGAGGGACTATGTGGTCCTTCACCCCATCCAAGATGATCAACATGGCTTTGGAATCTATCTTCTTCTAAGCTACCAAATCTGTCGGATTAGTGGGCACAACCTTCGTGGAGTCAATGTGCTCCTCCGCATCATTGACATCCAAGATCCTTGTGATCCTTCCTTTCCATGTAGGAAAGTTTCGAGCCCCCTGGAGTCTATCCTCAACTCTCAACTGTATGACCATACTAAAGTGTACCTGTCAAACCCTAGATCTCCAATCTAGGTTTGTGTCTTCAAATAGATCTGCCCCTGATCTTTCACTGCTGCTGCAAATCTCTCAGATTTAGCTTACTGGAGCTCTGATACCATGTCAACTTTCCTTTAAAGCTCAACTAGGGCTAAACAGTATATTTAATTTAATACAGGAAAACCACACGTGAACTTCTTTACTAGTATGTAGTGGAATATAAAATATTGAGAAATATTCACAACATCACATCACACATAGACACAAATATTTTAGGTATGGAAACCCCCAGAAAAACCCAAGATGGGAAAACCGGTGCAACAGTTAGATATAGAATTTATATTATCAAGATATGGAACTTGGACAACTAGCAGGTAAAATATGCCCAACATGGAAAATTGAAAGCCTCAACAAAATCTCCGAGCAACCCAGCAGCAAAGCATTGCTGCTCTGCGCAGCTGTACGACCTAGCGTCAGTTGTATGACCCTCTGTACAGATTTCAGATGGTTGCTGACATCAGCAGTACGGATCCGTACGGTCTGTACAACACTTGTACTGTACTCTTGTTGCGTGTCACGCTGCCCCTCTGTGCGATCTGTACAGTCTCTCCTCAACTTGGTGAACCTGTCGTGCAGCTGCTCCTCCATCTTTTCTGCAAACTCCTCCTTCTGGCTTCTCTTTGTCTGTATCTTGTCTGTGCATACGTGTGTATGTGTCCTCTCCACCAAATCTCCTTTTAACTTTATTGGATAAGCGAAAACCCTAACCTTCACTATGGATCTAATATTTCACTTTTCACTTTAATAAAGTGATTCCATTAAAGTCAAAATCAAATTAGAATAGTTAAAGCATTTTCCTAAGTTAAAACTTAGGAAAATCACTTTAATTGATTTGGCTTCCAATTTAATGTCTCTCTAGCATGCAAGGACACATGCAATGCTAGAAGACTTGTTATCACATATATAGTAGCCAGGCTACCATATTCTATTTTTCAGACACAGTACTTTTTTCAGCCAGATCTCTTACATATGAGATGCTGAGATGAGCAGTTTTACCGGATCATTATTATATTTGTGGACTATTGTACTCTCCCATGTCAGGATTGAGTCTCAGGACACTCAGATTTGAGGACCGATGTAGCCATTTAGTCATTACAGAGCATTTATTGATGCCCAAATGTATATCAGTGCTTTCTCATTGGACAGATGATGTTTCAGATGGATTATATGCATGATTATGACTCAAATTTTTATATTGTGTTGTGGTTATCATTGCTCTTATACTCATCTTTGTGACATGTATTAACATGTGGTGTCATGATCTGGCGGTCATAATTATATGGACTTGGATGTTTTTGTATTTATGTATTGATGTTCTTACTCTGACTTTGAAGTTCCTGATCAATGCTCATTGGTTTTACCCTCCTTAGGGAGAATAGAGGTAGCCATTCCCACCATTGTTTTGGCTTGCTAGTGTTGGCTTCACCTTTCACTGTCTCCACCCATCCATTACCTTCCAGTTTTGTTTTCAACCTGACTGACTTCTTGACTTACGGCATGGAGGACCTTTTCCTCCCACTAGAACCTTTGTTGGACAAACCTCCCTGTCTATATTATGTCTCGGCTTTGAGTTGGTGACAGAACTTGCCTTTGGCGAGTTGGATTGTATGCCTAAATCATTCTGGTCGGTTGTCCCGATGTTTGGCACTGTGTAGAACTCCCCTTGGTCACTTGAAATGTTGTTGGCTAAAACTGAAAGCTCATGTACTACTTATATTGGAAATGTTTGTATGCGCCCATGGAAAATGAAAATGCTAAAGCTGTGTTTCTTGACATATGTGAAAAAGGGCAAGAACAATGAAATGCTAAAATACCCCTTGAAGGGTATAAGAAAAGGTCCAAAAAAGCAATGGTTAAAAATATGTTATATCCAAATATTGTTGACCTTATAAATATAAATATGTCTCGGATGAAAGCTGCGATTAGCTGTGCTTTTAAGCACTGGTGAAGTCCCTTAAGGGTCATATAGGCCAAAAAGGCCATAGAAATAAAATTGATGGTCCTAATGAACTTGGATCAAACTTGATGTAGACATGATGCCTAAGTTGAATAAGCACTCTCCGAACAACTCAACCATTCGTGAGGCACTGCCATTCCTTGTGTTGTTGTTTGTCCGACATTGGTTTTAGTGAGTTTTTCCTTTCCATAACCAAAGTCTCATGATGTTAAGTAGGAAGTCATCCTTTGCCCTAGCCTTGTAAATTTCATTATTCACCCGTCACTAGCAAATTGACTACAACTATGAAGTGAGTATAGTCCTGAAAGTCTAGTCTGAGTAATAATAAATAAAGCCCTATATATGTATTTGGTTGATGCATCGCCAGTGAATTGACTGCTACTTGTTGTGATTGTTGCTTAAATGAGTTGTAGAGCATGTCTTAGCCTTATAACACTTGTAGCAGGTGGATGATAGTCCGAGTTATATTATTGGTATCTAATCATTTACAGATGGTTATATTGTCTATTGGATATGGTTGATGATCAGGTAGAGACCTGAGAGGGGTATGAGTATACACCCTAGATGAATTTTGACTCTCTGAGTCTAATGAGACAATTTATTTTCAGTTCCGGGCACTTGCAGAAATGATCAGGCTCATTTTACCTTTCTGATGCAGTTTTGCTTCACAGGATGATGTGTCTGAGCAGGGAGATGTTTTATTTGGATCTCCTAGGGCGTTGTATGGACATAGGGGGTGCAACCACTTGTTTGTACCATAGTACCCCCATCCCAGAGAGCCTGGTGGGCTCAATTTGAATACGCAAGCACCCTAGGAGGCTGTTTTGGCAAGTTCATGTTTCCCGAGGCAAATTAAAAAATAATTAAATGGCTATTGAAGAAACCGATTTGGGCTACTGAGGCAAGGAAATGACATGGGATGAGTCATGATGATGAGAGTGATGTCCTCCGCACCTTCTCTAGCAGTTGCAGCACCTGATTGGGCCCACACCTATTTTTTTGAGCATTTTATATTACTTTCTGGAGCTTTTGGGAGGCTCACGATTTCCTCAAGGAGGCACAAAGTCAAAGAATTAAAATGTTATATTATTTTATTGTGCCATGGGGCACCCATAGGGAGTTAGTTAACACTCCATGGACCCACCATGTGCTTCATTTATTTCTTATTGAGTGGGGTACCCTCTTTATGGGTGATTTAGTCCACTTTGGTACTTTATGGTTATATTGATCCATGTATTGTATGTTGAGCTCATCTGAACCATTGATTAGAATATTTGATCTTTTAATCCTAGCCACTCGTTTTGAAAGTGGTTAGGATTCGGTAATGATTGTGGTTCTCTCATTTCTATTTAAAGGAGAGAGCTTCTTATTTCTAAGAGGTCTTTGGCTCTTGGATCTGAATAATAGAAAGATTTTTTTCCGTGGATATTTTCTGGATCTGCTTTGCATTTGATGTTCTCAAATGATGATTGGATAGTCTTCTGCTTCCTAGTATTGTGGAAATTCATGTGAGATCTATATTTTTTCTGCTATCATTGTCTTGTCACAGGAGGGTGTTTTGGCTGGAGCGTTTTTGCAGGGGGACCTCAACTTGTTCGGTTATCTTCATCTTGGATTAGGGGGTTTTCATTAGTGTCATTGTGATCTATGATTACTTCTTTTTACTTTCCTATAGCATTTGGTTTCTTTATCTTGTCTTAGCAAATCTGATATTGTTGACGTTTGCTCATGCAAGGTAGGAGGCGCATTTGTGGCTTGGGGCTTACATCCGTCATAGAAATCACGTGGATCTTCCATAATTGATCGGGATAGCAAGGATCATCGTCGTTAAGGCTTCTATTGTTGGAGACATTTACCACCATACACTCTTTTTGATCAAATTGGCCTAGTTAAACCACTATCCTAAGTATAATTGACATTAATTGACATCAGTGGAGCATTAATTGCCATCATCCAGTCACACCCACGCCTACCTACAGTCAAGGAGGCTAACTTAGCCTTCTCCTACAGTCAAGGAGGCTAACTGGAGCACTCTGGGGGTGATCTAAGTGATATTAATGCACCTAATTGCTAACTGGTGGTTACAATCAATTCAACCAGTCAGTTAAGGCGCCTCCTCTCATTAAATATATTATTTAATAATTATTTATTATTATTTAATGATCTGGAGTCAACAGGGCGCCTCTACCAACTTTTGATGATCAATTCAACTTTAGTTAACCTCATCGGGGTTCATTGAAGTCATGGAGCACTAGCACTTGATGGTTGGCTTGCTATGACATGTGTTTGATCTCCTTCAGTTGAGATTCAATCATTTATTGCACTCTGACTTCAGTTAGGGTTTGGTGAGTCAATTAGGGTTTTGGTCAAGTGGTTAACTGAGTGTGAACCTATGGTTGAGAGTCAGTTAAGCTAGACTCACTCATTGAATTCGAATTGCCTCCTTAGGTATTTGAATTCCTCATGGATTCAAGCTATTGCTTGACATTGTTATTGTAACTATTCATTGTTTATTGAATATACAGAGAGGAAACCATTCTGGTTCAGATTAACACCATTTCATGAGTTATTTGTTGATTATTCTTTGATGAGATTGATGCTTTGTTCCTAGATCAATGTGCAATAATAATATGGTATCAGAGCTTACAGCGGGACGAAGATCTATCTCTCAAAAACAAGCTTTTTGACAGATTTCTCCATGAAATTTGAGCAATAGCTCAAATATCCAGCACTGCACCAGAAGCCAAGGTTTACCACTTAATACCCCAAGTAAAGAACTTGTTGATCAAGCTTGCTTGATTGACTTTGCTGGGTGTGATGAAAGCCTAAAATGTGCAGCCTGTCCGACCATACGTTGCTCATTTTGTTTGGATTTGCAGGTTTTAACAGGTACAACTTCGAATGGACTCATCAATCCCTCTTCTCACCCCATTCACAAGCTATTCGAAATGGAACTTGAAGATGATTGCATCTCTGAAGAGACGAGGTCTCTATGACGTGTCTATTGGACTTGGAAAAGAGTCTTATGAGAATGAGAATGACTGGCTAAATGACGGTGATAGAGCTTTTGGAGCAATATGTCTGGCCCTTTCTCCTAGCTTCTACTACCTTATTGGTTCTGCTGAATACCCAAAGCATCTCTGGACAAAATTGGACAGAACCTTTGGCAAGCACAATGAGGATCATAATAGCACTTTGGAGATCACATCCAGCACCACAAGAGTTCTTTACTCAAAATTCCTAGCCTCTACTCTCTCTGATGAAGTTGTTCAAGATGAAGATGAAGCAGAATCTTCTACACATTCAATTCGAATTGAAGAAAGTCTCCATGCAGTGACTCCTTCTCCTGATGCTCCGGAAGTTTATGAGATCTTTAATATCTCATCTCCTCATATTGCTGAAACAGAAGAAGACATTCGAATCTCTAATATTGAAGAAAAATACTACTGCACTTCCATGCAAACATTCATCGGTGATTTTCCTTTGAATTTTGTGCAAAATTTACTAGTAATTGCTTTCGAAAGTAAAGAGAAATTTGATTTTTCTTCCTCTAATGTTGCTGCTGGTGTGCAAATTTGTAAAAACTTGGATATTTTGGAAGAAATATCAGATTATAAGAGTGACACATTCGCTCTCCATGATCTAGATCTTCCAGCAAAATCCTGCAGGATTGCATGCACCAAAATTCAGAATTTTGAAGAAAAAGATAACTATGCATCCACCATCTCGGTTGACCATAATTTTGGATCTGATATGAACCTTATTGGATCTGATATGATCTTATTTGGATCTGATCTGATATTTCTTGGTTCAAAATTTCAGGTTCATAAACCTTCAGTACTGCTTGTAGCTATTCTCATCAACGGTGTGAAGAAATAAGTACCGCAAGTCTCTTACAAAACTGTTGCTAGGGATTTGATTTCATTTCATAGTTTTGGATCTGTTGTGAACTTATTTAGATTTGATTTACATTTTGATCTGATATTATTTTGTTCATATTTTAAAATCCAAGAGCTTTCAGTCATGCTTGTCGCTGCTCTCACCAATTTCGGTGTGAAAAATCAAGTACCGCAGTTCTTCTTCAATTTTGCTGCTGGTGATTTGGTGTTAGTTTCCTCTTATGAGGTTGCTGATATTTTATTTTGTGAATCATTAGCTATTTCTAATGCTATATCAGATTATGGAGCTCAAGCAGTCACTCTCCAAAGTCCCAAGGCTTCTCTACCTTTGGTCACATGCTCATCTCCTCACAGAACTAGTAAAGAGGAAGACATTCTGCATCCGCTTGGACACCTGCTCCTAAGATTTGGGGCTGATTTTACCACTCATGGTTTTCTATTCAAGGCTGCAACATATCAGTTTCTTGAGTGTTCCACACATGGTTCAAATCTTCAAGAACCTTTGCTCTCTCTTCAGATGATTTCAGCTACTCTACATGGGTCCAATTTTCACCGTGCAACTGTTTATATTTCTGATTCAGTTGAGTGCATTGTTCTTCTTCCAAAGTGGAAGATTCCTCCAGACATATTCATTTAGTTTGGATTCACAGGTTCACATGCACAGTCTCAGGATGTTGCTGCATAGAAGAACCAATTCTTGATTTACTGCTTAGTTTGAGGGGGGGTATTTTTCCCATGAGGTTTTCCCCGTTTCCTTGGTTATATTAAGCAGTTACTTTATTGTACAGGGTGACCTATGGCCTTTATTGCCGGGGCCCTAGCATTTTTATGCATCTATGTTTTCTAACTCTTTCTGAGTATAGCTTAAGGGGGGGTGTTGGAGACATTTACCACCATACACACTCTTTTTGGTCAAATTGGCCTAGTTAAACCACTATCCTAAGTATAATTGACATTAATTGACATCAGTGGAGCATTAATTGCCATCATCCAGTCACACCCACGCCTACCTACAGTCAAGGAGGCTAACTTAACCTTCTCCTATAGTCAAGGAGGCTAACTGGAGCACTCCGGGGGTGATCTGAGTGATATTAATGCACCTAATTACTAACTGGTGGTTACAATTAGTTCAACCCGTCAGTTATGGCGCCTCCTCTCATTAAATATATTATTTAATAATTATTTAATGATTAGTTATTATTATTTAATGATCTGGAGTCAACAGGGCGCCTCCACCAACTTCTGATGATCAGTGCAGCTTCAGTTAACCTCATCGGGGTTCATTGAAGTCATGGAGCACTAGCACTTGATGGTTGGCTTGCTATGACATGTGTTTGATCTCCTTCAGTTGAGATTCAGTCATTTATTGCACTCTGACTTCAGTTAGGGTTTGGTGAGTCAATTAGGGTTTTGGTCAAGTGGTTAACTAAGTGTGAACCTATGGTTGAGAGTCAGTTAAGCTAGACTCACTCATTGAATTCGAATTGCCTCCTTAGGTATTCGAATTCCTCATGGATTCAAGCTATTGCTTGACATTGTTATTGTAACTATTCATTGTTTATTGAATATACAGAGAGGAAACCATTCTGGTTCCGATTAACACCATTTCATGAGTTATTTGTTGATTATTCTTTGATGAGATTGATGCTTTGTTCCTAGATCAATGTGCAAGAATAATATCTACAAGCATTTCCAAGTACGATCTAACAGGTAATTTTCTTCTCTTTGCAAATCTCAATCCATTGTACCTGTTTTTCTTCCATTTTTCTGAAAATCTTTAAAATATTGAAAAAACCCTAAAAAGCACTAAATCTGGGAACCGTCCGGTCTTTGGCCAAACCACTGTTGGGTTTCATAGATCGGGCCTCCCCCTCACTGAATCTACTGCAACGCTGGTCAAATTCCTGCTGGTTTGACCTAGATCTGAATTTTAGTCTGAAAACTGCATAGCGCTCCCACTAAAAATTTGACCTGCTAGGGTTTTGACTTTGTCTGATTTCTGACTTCATAGACTGATAGATCGGGTCTCACACATCCCAAATCACCCCCAACGCTATTTAGATTCATGACAGTGTGAGCTAGATCTGGATTTTAGACTGAAACAACCCTAGCGCCATCACTGAAAAACTGGACCTTTTCAGAGTTTACTGTTTCCGAAATCTGACAAGTTAGGCTGATAGATCAAGTCCTGAGCACTCCATAACACCCCTAACGTTGAGCTAGATCTAGCCTGCTTGCCCTAGATCTGAAGAAATCAGTTTTTCATCCTCTCAGCCTCATTCATCAACTTTGACTTTTCCGGGATCTGACTTTTCCTGAATTTCTCTGAACGAAGTGCGTAGATCAGGCCCTCTTGATCCCATTTCCTCTTCAACGCTGAGTTGGTTGTCTGCTGGCGTCTCATCCAACCCTAGCGCTAGCCTTCCTTGACTGAATTCCTGCCTTAACTGAGCCATCCAGACCAAAACACTTATCTGGGTCCACAAATCAAGGTCTACCCTAGGTGGGTTCACCTCAACGCTGGGTGTATACTGACTCCATTGCCCAATGCACGAAAGGCACTGATCTCCCATCTCTAGCGCTGGCCCTGAATTGACCTTTTCCCCTTGAAATCGGTTGTTCCTTGATGACTCAGACAATCACACCTGTTCACCTTTTTCATTGAGTCTGTCAGCCAGGTACTAGATAGTCCCGACTATTTTCTTGCCCATCCTGCCTCGGTTACGCTTCCCAAGGCAGAGATCATCTTCTTTAGTTGCTAGTACCAAAACCCTAGATCTAACAATTTCCCTCAAAGGTCATCCGATTACTGCTTTGGATCAGCCAATGTACTGCTGAAGTCCTGATCCATCTACTGAATCCCACTATAGATCTAGAGTTTCTGAACACCTTACACCTTACGTACCTCAAAGTTTATTTTGATCTGATGTCTCCTATCGGGAGCAGATCTGGGTCTCCCCCATTGTTGTCTTGGACTCAGACAACATAAAGCGAAGACTGCCTTGATTGGCATGACAACCATCTCTTTGGGAGTCTAGGCAGTCTGGGTTCCACCTCCTTAGTTTCTTGTTCCTCTACCATCCATCCTGGATCCATCTTGCACAGGCAGCTACAAGGTTGGTGATAACAAAACCCATAGAAGAAAGAATCGTCGATTTCCAGAAAAATCGCGAGATTTTAGGGTCGACGATTTTTTCCGACGAAAAAGTCGCGATTTTTGGCAAAAATCACGCATTGCAAGCTGGTGAAGGAAAAATCGCACCACAACAGTAAACATCGCCGCATTGACTGGCAGCGATTTTCGGGTATGATTAAAGGTGACTTTTGGGTTCATTTTTTATCATTTCGAGATAGAGAACGAGGGAGACAACCATTGCTAAGCAACATGAGGGTTTTAATCCATTTTATCAGCATCTTGAGGTCGTTTTTACCATTGGATCCATACGTTCCAAGTAAACATCTGCGCACAGTTAGCATGTTGCATCCCATTCTCACAATTCGTGGATTTGAAGGGTGTTTGAAGTTGAAGTTTTGAACTGTTGAAGTCTGAAGATTCAAGAGCCCTTGCTCAAGGGAAAACGCAGAGCCTAGAGGTGAGTTTTATATATTTTTTAAAATCTAGGTATTTAGAATTAGTATTTAGTAAGTTAGTATTAAGTTTTAAATATTAGCAATTTAGATTCTCAAGTAAATCAGTTCAACTAAATACCTAGGTACTAATTTACTTAAAACTTAAAACTAGTACCTAGGTATTGCAAATTTACAAGTAAATCTAGATTCTCAAGTAAATAACAGCCCTAAAATTTAGATTCTCAAGTGATTATCATTTCTCAAGTAAATGCGTTTCTCAAGTAAATAACAACCCTGTATTATGCAATTGCACAATGTGATTGTCATTGCAGCGTTTTAAAAATTAAAAGAAATAAAAGTTAAAAGTTAAAACTAAACCTATTAACTCTTATTGCAGATCTATAGTAACAATCAATTTTAGTGTTGATGATTTTATGGAAGGCCTACTAGCCTTGTGCTTTGGTTTGATCTTTTTCTATTTGGGTTTAATGTCTTTTTTTTGTATTTTTGCAGCCACGGTTTGACTTTTGAGGCTATACATTTCCATTGCAAAAATGCCAAAGGCATTGGACCCATTTTGGCAATATGCCAACCCTGAAGATGGAACAAACCGACAACGATTGAATTGCAAATTGTGTGGACAACATGTGACAAGAGGCATTAGCAAGTTGAAGTACCATTTGGCAAAACTCCCTGGCCATGATGTGGGGCTTTGTAGTGCTGTTACCCCCGAGATTGTGAGAATGGCCCATGCTGCAATTCACTCGAAGGATAGAAAAAGGGAAGAATCAGCTGCAAATAGAGCTGAACTTGCTGCAGGTGGAGTGGCTAGGACTTCAGGGACATATGATTATGATCATTCCACTGAGGGTAGTGTTGGGGGCTCCACGACCATGGGTTCAGCTCCGTGAGGGCCTCCGCCTCATCTTTCTTTGTTCTACGGATTAGCATCAAGTCCATGGTTAAAAAAAGGAGAAGGAAGAAGCAGATAGGGTTATGGGGAGGATGCTTTTCTGGAGTGACTTGCCTCTTACAATAACAAGAAATAGTCCTTTTTTTCAGCCTATGTGTGATGCCATTGCTATTGTTGGCCCAGGGTACAAGTGCCCTACATATGAGGAGATTTGGGGCCCAATTCTTCAAGCAGAGAAGAAAGACATCAACAATAGATTGGAGGAATTCAAATAGTCATGGGAGATTTCTAGATGCACATTGATGTTTGATGGTTGGATAGATGTGAAAGGTAGGACCCTTCTCAATTTCTTGGTACAGTGCCCTAAAGGTACCATGTTTATCAAATTCGTTGATGCATCGACACAGGTAAAAGAAGCAACATTGTTATGTGAGTTGTTGGATGGGGTCCTTTGGGAGATTGGTTTGGACAATGTGGTGCAGATCATAACAGATAATGCGGCCAATTATGTGGCTGCTAGTAGATTGCTTATGGAGAGGCATCCCTCACTATTTTGGAGTCCATGCGCTACACATTGTATTGATTTAATGCTGGAGGATGTGGGGAAAATTCCCTTCATCAAGGAGGTTGTTGATCAGGATAGGAGTATCACCAAATTCATATATAACCATGCTTGGGTTCTTAGCCTCATGAGGAGATGCACGGGAAACAAGGAATTGTTGCGCCCTGGAATCACACGATTTGCCACCAACTTCATTTCTCTTCAGTCTTCGCTTCGAGTTCAGTTTGAGCTAAAGCAAATGTTTGTTTGTGATGAGTGGCGAGATTGCACATATAGTAGGAGAGAAGATGGGAAAGCCATTTCTAGATTGGCTTACATCGACCTTTTTTGGGAAGGAGTGGAGGAAGTGTGCTCAACCAGTGAACCTTTGGTGAAGGTTTTGAGATTAGTTGACAGTGACAAGCCCGCTATGGGCTATTTGTACGAGGCCATGGATAGGGTCAAAGAGTCTATTCGGTCTTATTATGTGGGGAAGGGTACCCCTGGATACAATAGACACATGATGCTATGGGATTTGGTTGATACACGATGGACCGAGATGCTCCATCGACCTATTCATGCAACTGCACTTTTCCTCAATCCCTCCTTTTCCTACAAGTGTAAGTCTGATTTTGATGAAGAGGTTTTGGAAGGGCTTATCGAATGTATTAATAGGATAGTACCTAATATTGAGGCTCGCACAAGTATTACTCATGAGATGGAGATGTATGAAGAGGCTACTTGACTATTTGGCTATGCCGATGTTGTCCATGCAAGGACCAGTTTGACTCCAAGTAAGTGATTACAAATTAGAATTTATTTGAATTTTGAACTTCAAATTATTAAATTTTAGTTGTGTTTTATGATTTATCATTCTATTTGAACTTGAAATTTGAATTATATAATCCGATTCTCTTTCTTTCTTGTTTATTGTAGTTGTTTGGTGGAGGACATATGGTGCAAGGGCACCAAATTTAAAAAAAAATTCCATTCGATTCCTCAACCAAATCTGTAGCTCTTCTGGATGTGAGCGTAATTGGAGTGTCTTTGATAAAATACACCCAATGAAACGCACCAGGTAAGAACTTTATCAAAGCAATTAAATTCATTGTAATTTAAGATCCTCTTTCATATTGTTTTCCTTTGGCCTCGAGAGTCAAGACTCATTAAATCTTTTTTATCACCCTCTTACAGGTTGGATGTCCCACACCTGAATGACTTGGTGTATGTCGACTACAATCTTCGACTGTGGATGAAGCAAGTGGAGAAAGCACCCGATGTGGATGCCATTTGCTTGGACAATATTGATGTGTTGTCCAAGTGGAGGGTGGAGGTTGAGTTACCTATCATGGAGGAGGCACCTGCATGGTTAGATGAGGAGCAGGAGGAGGAACAAGAGGATGAGGAGGAGCAAGAGGAGGAACAAGAGGAGGCAGAGCGCTTTGACCCAGAGGACTTCATGGAGGGTGTTGTGGCTTCATCAGCACCACCTTCTACACTGGTCGATGTATCTAGTCCCTCATTGGCACTGAGTCCATCATTGGCACCGAGTGCAGGGCCAGGACCTTCTACTGTCAGGGGCAGTCCTAGAAAAAAACCCATGATCTTTTCCTGTAAAAGGGGAAGAGGGCATTGATTTCAGAGACATAGAGTTAGCTGCTAGTTTTTGTAATGCCCCGGTTTTGACCTGGTTGCATTAGATGTACATGATGTATATATTGTAATGATCACGGTGTGGAGCTAAAGGCCAAGGCCCCACCATTGATCGGTTATGCTATGTTTTGGGTTTAAATTTGTCACCGATGGTATATCGAGGCATGCGGCATATATTATGTTTGTCATCATGTAAATATGCATCTATAATTAATTAAATGAACCCGACCAACTACGATCGCAGCAACTAAAATGAGAAAGGGGCATGATTTTCACAAGGATAAGGATGTGGGGGAATTTGTCAAACCTTGGCCAATGGGGTAAAAATCCATGTGTCTTCTTTCCTTGCCTTACCCAACCACTTTCATTGAAGAATTGCTACTGGTGGTTGAGGTAGTTAATTGTTTTGGGAGTGGGGTGGCAGGACTGTCAGTCCTCACCCACACGCACACTCCACCACGGTTGACTTCACAATGGAAGAAAACACCGCCATCACTCACGCAGACATTCATTCTCTCCACGCCTGTGCTGAACACTCACGCACTTCCAATTCGCGTCTTCTCTGTAGGTTGTTCGTCCTCACGCAGGGACCATATTGCGTCCATTATCCTCACGTACAGGTATTCTTCTGTGTTGGACTCACACAGCTAGCTGGGGGCTGTGCGTTTTCATCCACGATCTGCTGTGTTGCTGTGGTCTTCCTTATATTTTGGGACGGGAGTCTGCTCATTTCACGCACAGTTTGGAAGTCGGTATTCTTCTCTTCCTCTGCGTGGATTATGTATGTATCACCGGTGACTTCGTTGCCCAAGGGCGAGCTGTTGTTTTCCCCGGTTGTGAGTTGTGCTCACTGATAGCTTCGGTGCTGTGGTCTTCCCCATGCTGTGAACTTGGTTGCCTTTCCATTCTCGGACTGGGTAAGTTCCTTGGTGACTTCACTGTTCCGTTTGGGTCGCTGATTTTCCCCACGTTGTTGGCTGTGGTTTCTGTGATCTTCTTTACATTTTGGGGACTGTTGTAAATTCGCTTGAGAGTCATTTTGGCCACGATAGGGCCAAGAATGACTCAGGAATTGGCTTCCCTGTCTTAAGCTGGATCAGCTGTTTCATTGCATGTGTGCGATGGTTGGTCTTCGAACTGTGTAGGGAGCAGGGATGGGGGCTTGGTTTGCTTGATAAACCTAGTGGCTGGAAACCACACAGACAGAGCTAGAGGGCTGGCTTTCTTCTCCACAACCCCTGAATAGCACTGGAAGGGAATACAGGGCCTGAGGGACTGTGTAGCAGAGAAGGGACTGATTCCTTGTGTTGGGTGTGTGTGGGTGTCTTAGAAGTCAGGCTAGCTCTGGTGTAGGTGTTCTTGGCTCTGTAATGAGCCCACCAGCTTAGCATTGAGCCTTTCCCCAACTCCTTGATGGCCTGATAAACCCAACTGTGTTGGCTTGGCTGTGTTTTGTATATCCTTGGCTACGTGTAAGCCTGCTTGTTCCCTTATTCCTTGGAGAATCATGCCCAGCTCGGGGGTGGCAGCGCTGCTGAGAGATTAAGGAGCACGCTGGCCTATGGTTGGGTGGAACGTTGCAGGGACGTAGCTGGTTGCGGATCGACTTCTTCATAAGATAAGTGATCTTGTCCATTTTTACTTCTGCAACCATATTTTCTGTTAATGAATGCTATGAACATGTGGAATGCATGCATGTATGAATGCTGTTGGTTTCCGCTATGTATGATGATTAATTGCATATGTGCATGTTTTAGTTCAAAGTCTCTGTTTAAGCATGTTGTTTCAGTAATTTTGTGCATGCATATGTTCATGGGGCTCTTAGCCCGGGTGTTACAAGCTTGGGTCGCGTCCTCTTCGTCGGTCGGGAGGGATGGGGACGTGACAGTTTTGTGATGTCATTCTGTATTGGACCATTGGTTTCCCACTTTTGAGTACTATTGGACAACTATATTCAGACTTTTAGTATCGACTCTAATGTCATATTATATTTGGCATGCCTACATGATATATATTAGTGCTTTTTCTATATTTATGTGCCAATGTATTTATTTGATGTCATTGTTGCTTTATATGCTTAAAATTATGAAAAAAATGAATATATTTTGTGTTTTTCAATATTTGTCGATTTTCGCTTATTTTTTCGCCGATGTTGCCAAGAAGATGTTTTCCAGAACCTTGCTGATTTTTTACCGATGCCGATATTTTCTTCTATGAGAAGACCTTCCTTGTTGTTGCTTTCTAACAAAATGAGTGGTCATCCTCTGGCCATTAACTTTTGAGAACATTTATTTTATTTAATTTGCCATCCTTCAAGAGCAGGTGCCCTAAATAGCCTTGCAGGCCTTAGATGATGACTCGGTATGACCTCCATTGCCCGCCACCATCCATAGGTGCGATGGAGTGACCACCGTGCTTGCCTTTGGGGACAAACGACCTCACATCATACAAAGCACGACTACTTGTCTCTTGGCAACTAGATAACTTTATACTTTGTTTGCAATAGTGTCTAGAGACATTTTTGTTTTGTGGCTAGGCATCCATTTAGAATAAGCATTTAAGTTTCGATGCCTTAGTGTCTAAAGACACTTTTGGTAAGACTACTTGTGTTCAAGACCTAGGGGAAAACCATCTCTGTGATAAGAATCACATAAACCAACACTGAGACACGATTTAAACATGGAGACCTATTCCAACATAGAGGTGAAGGTGGGGGAAATCCTATATGTCACTAGTCAAGTTACAAGTCAGGGCTAAACAAAAGAAGGGAAGGCAACGGATGGATGGAGACAATGAAGATTGTGCCAAGGCTAGCAAGCTGTGTCCCCTAAAGGAAATGACCAAATTCATACTACACATAGGGCATGACCAGTGAGTATACAAAGGAATCTCTTGGACATACCAGCTAGATAATTTATACTTTAGATTCCAGTAAGACCAATATAAAGTATTGCCAATCATACAACCACTATCAACTGAGTCTCACTGCTAAAATAAACAGCAGAGCAAAATCAAAATCCATATGTACAAATCCATATTGTCACTTGGGTCATATACCTACATATGATCTGAACAATCTGTAAGGCATTGAAACACCGCTTTTGCTGTACATCATGGGCACTGTCATACACTCTGCTCTGGGTAATGAAAATGGCTAACTCATTCACCGAACCTGAGGTCATGAGGCTTAGTCATGGCATAGAACTGGTCAATCTGGATGCTCTGGATCTGCTGAAAGTGGGAGATCATCAACTGGAAGCTCATCATCTGCTGATCTCAAAGTAAAGGACAGGCTCCAAGAAATGCTCAGGACTGCTCAGGAACAATGGTAGCCCAGCTACTATGTATGTGACAACATGTCTTAAATGACTGCCCCACTTGCCCTCCTTCTTGGCTGCCAGTACCTGTTCCTGGGAAATTTTGAGTTCATCAAATTGGGATCCAGTGATGTTGGCGTCAAGAAAAATATTGTGTGGGAGGGAGGTGAGCCATATTTTGGCTTGGAGGCCTTTGAGATGATCCTTTGGTGTATTGAAGTGAAGGAAGAGTGTCAAGGGGGCATCTATCCAGGCACACTTGAGGTAGATATCCTTCAGGCAAGGGTATTCTGGAGAAAAGAAGTGCCCACCTGCAAGGAGCCTGAGGAGGAGGTTGCAGTGGGAGAAGGGAGTCCATACACCCTAAGGTTGAGTTCCCTGGCTTGTTGGATCCATCCCTCTACAATCTTGGCCTGGACCACCTCTTCCACTTCAGCGAGTGGAGTTTTTCTTCATTCATCCAGACGACTTGCACCAAGGAGTTAAGGATTTGCTATTGTGTTTCTGTCTCCTATTTGGATAATCCCTACTGGGACTTCAACTGCTCTTGCATGTTTTTAATATCTGAGATTTGGAGATGTGAGTTTTCCTGGTGTTTCATCTTAGTGATCAATTGCTTGAGATCCCGAACCTCCAAATGTAATCTGTGGTTTTCAGATTAAAGGTTATCCATTCTTGCCACCAGGTTTTGGATATGTTCTGCCCAGTAGGAGAAGTCAGGGGGAGAAGTCAACGCGTTGTAATAGCACAGTGACTGCAGGGCTGTAATCACCCTGTTGATTGCTGTTTCTGTTGCCATTCCCCTGTAGATCCTGCAGTCTTCTGTTACTGAGCCCCAAGTGTTGTTTGCTGTTGCACTCATTGTCCTTCATGCTATTACAAATCTCCTGTATTGCGCTGTTACTCTGATCCGTCTGTTGCTGTGTGCTGTAATGCTGTTACAGGACCCCTCATTGGCCTGTGATTTGCTGCCTGCTTTTTTGTTAACACTGTAACATCTGCTGCTATTGTTACACTGACCTGGAGAGATTGTGATGGTTGCTGGCGTAGTGCTGTAATGAATGAAGCATCCATGATTCCATAGAGAAGAGAAGAGAGACAAGAGCCCATAACTGTATTGTCCCAAATCCCAAGGACAAAAATTATATTTAGTGATATGATAAAATGATACATGACATGGATGATAGTTAGTCAAGAAGACTCCTTTATATACTACCCAAGAGATGTGAACTCTACACTAGTATTGCAATTAATGTAATGTAACTTATGTTCTTTATCATAGCGGAATCTCAATTCAAGTTTTTGTTTGGAAGGTAGTGGTTTATCTTGAATTTTGTTTGTGTGTAGTAGGGAATCTATGTTACAATTTTATTTATTGAGACAATAGCTATTATTAACAAAATATTTCTAAAGCTTTATCATTTGCATTTACAGTCATATTCGGAAATTACTTCAGACAGTTACTTTGACTTCATAAAAAAGTATGTAGTTGGAATTGGACCATGGAAGGACACCATTGTACCTCCAGATTCAAGAAATTATTTGACAACCCCAACGGACCTTGTTGCTAAAGCTCATGCGCATGATTTACAGGTATGTATACCAGTACCTTTTGCATTTTTTAAGGCAGCAATGTTGGTTTTTTTCTGCTTCTTGTAGATAGTAATGTTAATGAGAGGTTAGGATAGATGAAGAGATTCTTAACTATTTGTAGATTTCTTTCTAATTTATCAATATTTTCTTTACTGTTATTTTTGTTCTGTAACATGCTAGATCATGATCATAATCCCGCAGTTTTAACTATTTTTTGCATTGTTTTACATTTGAATGCTGCCGTTTCTTCCCTATACTCTTATTCCATTTTGGACTACTGCAGCACAGTGTCTAACATGCCATTTTCATATATCATCATTGAGCTGTCAAAATAGTTTGCTTTCCTTTCTCCTTGTAAATAGTGAGGTTAATGAGAAGATAGGATAGATGAAGACATCTCTTAACTATTTGTGGATTTATTTTCCAAGGTATTGGTATTTTGCTTACAATTATTTCTTCTTTAGCCAGCTTGATCATAATCTCAATCCTGCAGTTCTATCTACTTTGTATCATTTTACATTCGAATGCTGTTGTTTCTTGCCTATCCTCTTATTATGCTTTGGGCTACTGTAGCACAGTGTCTAACATGCCATTTTCATTTGTCAAAATTGAAAAGGATATTCTTTAAATGCATATCTTCAATACGTTGTAACATTAACAATCATTTTACTTTTCTAAATAGGCATTTTCAGGTTTCCTTACTTTTATGTCTTTTTCTGCCAGCTCTCATTTTCTGTCACATCATGGTCTTACTTGAATGAATGTTATTCTTCTCTGAGTCTTGATGTATTGAACCTAATTTGATTTTCAGTGTAGCTATCTTCCTTTAATCATCCATGGACATTAACATAATCTTTCCTTGCTATCTTCATCCACTATCTTCATTAGTTTGAGTCATGTTTTCGATATATAATGACAACAATGTGCATTTCTGGCTGTTTCACAGCTCTGTATCTTATTGTGTTCAGAAGAGGGCTATTTGTCTCAAGAAAGTAAAAAATGGGTAACAGGAAACAATAGAAAATGGATTTATGAAAATAGGAACAACTGGGTTCCAGTAAAAGCTAGAAAACTGGGGTAGACATCCATAAAAAAGGGAAAGAAACAGGGGAAATACCATGAAATGGGGAAACAGTACTAAACAGATTTTCAAACATGGCAGGAGATATGTTTTTGCCACAGGTTCTGTTCCAAGTTTTGGTTGTGCTGGTGGGTTGTGATCTTTTCCTTCTTACGTACAAATTGGACAGTTACAGATTCCTCAATAGGTTTTGAACCTATCTTCGTGGCATCCAACCATACATGCTCTAAATCTGCTTCCTCAAGTCCAAAAGGCTCACCAAGCAACCTATAAATGCCACAAGTGCCATAGGATCAGCAAGCAACCTATAAATGCCACTATCTTGAACACTCCTAGCTAAAGTCCTTGGACTTGCTCGAATACAATAACTGAGTCCTTCAAATGCAACTCTACATTGATGATCTACCATACCAGAAACTGAGAGAAGACTTTTCTTCATACCAAGAACAAACATGTTGTTAGAAGATAAACATGAGACCATGGAGAAGGTGGTCTCAAACTGGGATGATAACTCGTCAACTTCTGCTTCTGCTATAGTAACTGCAATCCCTGCATCCTATATCTATTGCTTGCCATTCCCCAACCAGTGACACCTAAAATATTTGACCTCAAATCTTCTTACCTGGACTTGATTCTTCCTTCTTACCCTTTTTGTATCTTTTCTTTCTTCCCGTCCCTGTCTTTTCAAAGAGGGCTAAGTGTGCTTCTTGCTTCTGCTGCTCTGATCAGGAGTCCGACCTGATCTCTTCCTGCACAAGGTTATCCCAAAGCTTCACAAAATCTAGGAAATTCTCATGAGCACAACCATTTTGGATAAAAGTCTTCCAAGATGGAGCAAGTCCATTCAAGGCAATGGACACCAATTCCCTATCATCCTCTATTGTTCCTATGGTAGTCAACTGATCTCTCAATTCAGTGACCTTGGCCAGGGAGTTCACCAATGTATCTGTGTTACTATGATTTCTGAATATGGATGTGTGCACGGGGCACGTAATGTGGATGGTTGAAACACTGTTTTGCAAGAACATTTATCTAGGGACACAAGAACTCTGATATAAATCTACCAAACCCTTATAGATCAATTTGTTGTCCGCCGATTGCACACCAGCAGCAAAAATCAAATGAAAGTTGTCTCCTCACTTGAGAAAATGGGAGAGGTGTGACCTTGGGGGCAAGCACAGAGCTAGGTACTGTCACCTACTCCTAGCTCCTCTGTTTAGGCTAACTCCTAACGAAGCCAAGGGGGGTAGTCCCTACAAGAGTCTTCTAAGGCTCTTAAGGTTGTTAAAGTGTTTTAAGGTTACGGATGCGGATGGGTGTTGTTTAGGAGTTATTGTAATTAGAAGTGTTTGTTTATTACGAGAATGACAATTAATCAAAAGCAATCCACGTTGCTAACAAGATATTTATAAAGATAAGCGAAGATTCCAGACTTATGACTAAGCATTCAGAGATAGCAATTAAAATGAACTACAGACAATTGATCAAGATAGATAAGTATTCAAACTTAACCAAGGACCAGTACCTTATGGAGTCAACGAAATGCGTAAATAAAATGATAAGTCTAGGAATTAAGCTGGTGAGTATTAGATTGTGCGAATGCTCTTGGTAGGTTTTAAAGCTTTTAATGGTGATCTTGCTTAAGGTGTCTGGAAATCCTAACTGGAAATACCTTCAGTGGCTCCGTTTGAAGACATGACGGTCCTGTCTGGAATCACAGCTAGGTGTTCAATAACTTAACCAACTGTGTCTAGATTGGGTTGCCTGGCGTCCACACTTGGAATTTGCCCACTACCTGAGTATTTTATCGAGATAACACTGGCACGTTGGTTATGGGGTGAAGTTTTATTATGTTTCTCTTGCGCGAACTTAACAAGTCCGTTCACCGTTCTGAGTACAAGCCCAACCCGAAAGTCGGCAGAGCATACTAGGTGAAGGATATCAACGAAGTAAATTAATTAGAGGGAGTGTGAGTTGCAATATTTTTATTAAGTTAGTTAATTAAACTCTCCGACAGAAAGCGTTCTTGACCTTGTCTTATGACAAAGGTTCAAGAGTCTTATCTGATCTAGATGCCTAATGCAAGGATTATGCAAGACAATGATGCTCTTCGATAGAGAGTGCTCTTGACTTGTGTTTCTGCAAGTTCAAGAGTCTTACTTATCAATTAACTTGATTAAACAATATGATGCACAAAAATAAAACGAAGATGGCTGTCCAAAAAAAACTAGGGCAAAAAGGGGCCAAAAACTAGGGCAAAAAGGGCTATCCAAAGTGAAGAAGAGGGGTTGCAAACTAAAGTGGAAAGAGGGCAGCGAAGAAGAAAAGGTGAAGGCAAGTCAAACAAGGCAAGGAGGAAGAGGCTAGCAAGCAAGAAATCAAGAAAATCAAGGAGCAAATAAGAGAACTAGAAGAGGGAAGTTCGTAAATCCAAGTAACCAAATGTGTTTTTTAATCTTTGTTGACGGAAGGAAGGAGAAGCTCTGATTGTTATGTCTCTTTCTTGGATTGAGAAATGCTTAGAAGAACCTGCAAAATGAAGGAGTTAGATGAAAAAAGCCACTGGTTCATGAAGAAGAGCTTGATCTCAAGCTTGTCCTTCACCCTCGATGATCTCTGCAAAACCCTTACAAACAATATTAAATCCGAACAAGATACTCATAAACTAGATTGTTAGCCCTTCTAGAGTATATAATGAATAATGATTTAATAATTGAAAAAGACAGGATAAGAGAGATATCACCAAAGACAATGTGAATCCACAACTCTAATAACTCATGCATGGACCTCAAAAGTCACAACTTTATTCCAACTTCAAAAAAATATTACAATAATTTTCGCAGAGTGTTCATGCCCAAAATCTCCATACTGGAAAGAGTGCAAAGCACCTCTATTTATACAAAATACCAAGCCCCAAGGAGACTTTATGAATTGAAGAGAGAGTCTAGAGTTAACTGAGCTGAATGAGAGTTGAAGTGAATGCTGAACTGAAGAGGTAGATGCCACCTCTTCTACCAACCCAAACCTCAGGAGCCACATCACTCAAAACCTTCACCAAACAAGCCCCACGTGAGCCACTTCCTCCTCACGCGAATGGTACGGCAGCTTGGCCTCACAATCTCCACACGTGCGTTCCTCGTGAGGTTGGTGAAGAGCCGTTGATGTCATCCCTCAAACCATGCTTGCGATTACACATACTTGACGTCACCACTCACAAATCAGCGCGTGCTAACTCCCAAAACACGTGATTCCCTTCACGTCACCATCCATTTGCTAATTCACATGTGCATGGTATTTACCTTACGGACCATGGTTTTAGTTTTGATATAATTTAAGTGGAGATGGGACCACACTCCCACTCATATCTTTCCACATAGGCGTGGGTCTCCACTTCATCTCTTAATAAAACGTAACCATATCTTCACGTCACCCTCCTCTTGAATGTATTTCGATTTCTATCTCCTAAGCCAAAGTTTTAATTTCCACTAAGTTAAGGAGAATCGTAACTTGATGGGGACCCATATGCCTAGGTCACCCCATCATTAAACAATTTATTTTGACTTTGAATTTTGAATTTTCTAAATTTGGATTTTAGTGCCAAAATGTCCATTTTTAGCATTTAAATGCCATCTTGATGCATTTTTAGTCAAATATTGCTTCACGGGGTGCCTCGGCTACTCAACTGATGGTGAAAGTGGCCCCTGGAGTAAAGATGCTGCTCCAGGCTTGAAAATGAGCCCAACCATGTCGAAAACGGACTCTGGATCATCCATTTATTACATTTTGAAATTTTCCATTTAAACCATTAAAAAATGGCTTAAAAAAAACAGAAAAAATTATTTTTTACGGAATCCAACGAAATTTCAAGGGGACCTAGTACATGTTCATACGACTCAATCAGAATGCCTAGCATGACAAAAAATACTAACACGAAGGCTCTAATAACCTCCCAAGGCCGAAACACCAAGACAACTACCCCAACTTTGGAGGAGTGAGTGAAAAACTCAGAAATCATTGGTCGTTTATTCAACAGCCAATAATAACCAAGGGAAAAAACACTCTGGGCTAGTCGGCTTGATGCCCAAGTCCGGGAAGTCGAACCTTTTATAAAAAATTAAATGCTAGGACATTTTTTACATTTTCCCCAAGGGGGTATGAACATGTATCTTACAAAAATAAAAAGCTCAGCAAAAAACTGGCTAACTCTGAAACACACTGAACTTCTGAACTCTGAAGATGAGCATTCATCATGCTCGATAACTGGCGGCTCAATAAGAAGTTCAACTATTGTACAAAATAGTTAGTAACACAACTCACTCACTAACTTGTCTGCAATGTGAGGGATGAAGTGATCTTTCACCGACTCAAGAATTATTCTCTTTGTCTTGGCCTCCTCCTTAACATGAATGGCCAACTTTGTTGAATTGGTAGGTGCAACGATCTTCTCCTCAACATGCTCCCAAAGCTTGCCCTCCTCCAAAAGCATTTGTAACCTGAACTTCCACGGTATGAAATTGGAAGCACCAAAAACTTGTCACACTATAAGATTTAAAGTAATCATCCTACAAATCTGGAGCATACCTCAAAGAAAAATTAGCAGCAAATAAAGTAGAACAACAGTTCTACGGTTCAAGTGCTCATTTCAAGTTGGGTATCACACCAAATTGACCTATATTGGGTCAAGCAACTGAAATGTCCAACTCCTTTTTCATCAAAGAACAACCTCAATGAAATCATCCTTGAAACAATGTAGAAATTTCAAGCATCCGACTTTTATTGTAAATTCAGAAATTTCACCCCTACGTTGAAGTTTCTTGGTTCTATTTCTTGTTAACTTTCAGCGTTAGGGTTAAATCTGAAATATTAATTTACAGCAGCGTCAACCCAAGTCACAGGGCAGCTTAAGAAAATAAGTACCAATCAAGTGTACTTTAATACCAGAAAGTTTTCAGCAGTTATGGCACACTTTCCAAGCATATTGATATAACAGAGCTGAAAATTTTAAAGTGGTAAATCGGCTCCTATATCTTTAGATGTATTTTAAATCACTTAATTAATTCAACTCAGTGTTATGTCAAATAGATATGCATAACCAACACCTAGAATCTACTCTCTTAAGAAGATAACATAAGTTGAAATTCAAATCTGAAATACACAAAATTTGGACAACTGGAACACTTAATACAGACAGAGAGCAAAATTTGAATTTCCTTAGTGTTTCCCTAGTGCTCAAGACAGAGAGCAAATATAAATGAAGAAGAGTACAAATAGACAAGTTCACCATACCACCCACATCTCTAACACAGCTATGTGATCACATGAGTGGACAAGTAAAAGTGATTAAAAGATTCTCTCCTTCCTTCATTTATATGAAATGTAAGGGTGACCGACAATATGAAGTGGACCTAGTCCACTACAAGCAACCTAACTCTACACAAGATAGGGCCACATCTGGAGCACTCCAACTCTAGGTGACACATGTCAAGCTCCAAGGCATGCATGTCCAATAGGCAAGGGTCCAAGGCTGAACACTCCTCCAGAAAATTCCAATGCTCGTCATCCAAAAGCCTCCAAAGCTCCAACATTGCCTCCTAAGCCATGTGTACCTCAGGGTCCACCACACCCTGATGTTTACTCCTCATCCCAAGTGTTCTCAATTCAAGTGCAAGCCTCCATGCAAGCAACCAAGTGTCCCCACATTATCTAGGGATCAATGTTCTCCTCCAAAATGCCCAACACCCCTCCGAAGTGAATCGTCCTCTGAACATGAAACCAACTTTCCATGTGCACATCATGAAGAATGTCATCATGCTCACTAGGTCTCCAATGCTTCAAGGAACTGTGTCACATAATCATCAAGGAATAGGCTAGCAATCCAAGAGTAAGCTATCATCAATGTGTATGCCCATCATGTACGTTATATCACATAAAGCACCCTCAAGCATGGTGTAAACATTTTTGGAGTGACCCTGAAAGCTAATATAGTTCTCATATTATTTAATCTCTGATCATATATACAATTAGATAGAAAATATGAGCTATCTTTTGTAATTGATTGATGGCATGTTGGTGAATTATCGGCCATAATTTCATGTAGATGGAGGGTGGTCAGGTTCTTATTCATTTATGCCATTACATAATAACAGTTTTGAATAAGTTCAACAATGTACAGAGATTACCAATTCCCAAATTGTGTCAATTTTTGTCACGACTTGTCAGACCTGAAATGCTTCGAAAATCGTGTCAAGATATTCCAGCGGGTATTTTTTTAGTACAGAGGAATCGGCAGCTAGCCGGTTCCGTACGCGCGTTACATGAGGTCGATTCCTGCCGCTACCACTATAACCCCTGAGCAGCCTACCCGACCCTCCCAGGCATTGCACGGGCGGCCGCCTTTTTGCACCGGGGAATTTGAACCTATGACCTGATTAACAGCCTCCGCACCTTAACAGAATGTGTAGTGGCCAACAAGGAAAACCCCTTGGGGGTGATATTCCAGCATGGATTATCTTGTTATAGTTTAAACTTTAGACTTAGTAGGTGCCGTTATAAGATGGCATTTGAATGGCAAAAGAGTTTATGGAAAAATTGGGTTGCATAGACTAGGATATCATCCAGATTCGATTGCACTTTCTATCTCCCAGCAATGGCGGTGTTATATTCGTCACTTCATTGTACATGGACTTGAAGGAATTCTGGAAGCTGGAATCATGTTTTGGTAAAAATTTTACCACTGTAGATTGAGCCTGGACTAAATATGAAGTTGCATATAAACAAGTAAGTTATGATTGCATGTTGGATGATCATGAGAGTTATACACTGTATAGGGTATGATATTGAAACAGATTGCTGCAGGTATCAATCAGTACCACACTCTCTAGCTGTGTTATGATAGACCATTGAAGAGTCGTCGGCATTCGGATTATTGTTGTTGACTTTATTGGGACCTTGACGTCAATTTAATTAATGACCCTTCTAGATGAAATAAAAAATCTCGTGAATCCCTGCGTGGATAATATGTTGCTACCATTCAGATAACTGTTTCTCTTTGCTTTCGTGTGTTCTTTGATATACTTGATGAACTTCCTCTGCTGTAAGATCTACATTCAAAATTTTGTTTTTTTTCTGGAAAGCATGGGAATTGATTTTGGCTAATTGTTTTCATCGATACACCTCTTTTTCCTTAACGGCAAATTCATTTTGTTAGATCAGAGATTTATTTTATTTTCGTTTCATTATATTTCTCCTCTCTTTCACACGCTGCCTTTATTCTCAGTCAGTTTGTTTAATGCAATGAACATCAATGAAATAATGGAATGGGCCAAGAATGTAAAGCTTTTACAGCTAAACATAAACTAAAATCTTGAGATTCATTTGTTTTTGTTAATGTTGCCTGATGGGAGCTTTTGTGGTCATGTATGTTAGGTTCATCCTTACACCTATCGGAATGAAAACATGTTTTTGCATTTCGATTTTCATCAAGACCCATATGCAGAGTACGAATATTGGATTAAAGTGATTGGAGTTGATGGGCTTTTCACTGATTTCACTGGAAGCTTCCATACCTACCAAAAGTGGACTTCACCTACGGCCCCTGAGAAAGATGATACAGCTTTGAGTTTGTTGCACAAGATTGCAGGAATGATCTTGTCATTCAAGCCAACAAAATCATGATTGTAATTAAATCATTCAAGTTTCCGATGTCTTATATGTCTTATAAATTATTGGACTGTATTGTCATATGCCTAAATAAGATGTCATCTCCATTGATATCAGTTGACAATTAGCTGGGGTGATATCTTTCAAGTGACACATGGCATGTGTAGCTTATTCAAGCTGTGGTAAAATTCTTTTTAAAACAGAGGAATTAGTTGAAGTGACTATTTATTTTTTATCAGACAAATATTCATATTGAATTATCTTTCTATTTGTTTGCATTCTTGCTCACTTTCTCCACATACCTTCAAAAGTATATTAAATATAGCATGCTTCTTACAAGCCAGTGTTTCCATGCTTTCAGTGCTGCTGAACATCTAAAAGTTTAGAACCCATAATTCTCTCACAAATATCACTTCTTTCAAAACAGATCATAGTAAGGATGCAAAATGAAATGAAAGGGCCAAAGTATTTGTATTACCTGAAAAAAATTACAAAATTGTAGTACAAAACAGGCAGCAGGTGTTTTAAGTACAGATTAACCCAATGTTCCCCCAAGGTTCCGCGATGGCAGGACGCGGGTTCGGGGAGACGCACATTCGGGACGTGTGGAGACCACCCCCAAATTTTAGAGAAATTCAGCGGGGACGGCGGGACGCGATAGTCATACAAATTTTAAAAATATTAAAAATATTAAAAATATAAATCCCAACAATAACAAACATTCATCATTCTGGAATTTGCAACCATGCAATGTAAATGCAAAATTCAAAGTTCAAACACATTACAGGACT
>LPNX010542686.1:546253-719229 GCA_001517045.1 Pseudotsuga menziesii | reverse complement strand
GGGGGGGCAGGGGGACGCCCACAAGTTTCGGAGTTTCGGGGCGGGACGCCAAGAAGTCCCCCCAAGTTTCGCCACGCACCGAAACGTTTCGGCCTACGTCCCCCCACGTCTCGCCAAAATGGGGACGTCCTGAAACGTTTTGGGTGGAGTTTCGGAGTCCCCGGGACCCCCGAAACGCCGAAACGCGTCCTCGACCCTCCGGGACGCGTCCCCGTGTAACACTGGATTAACCTCTGCAGCAGGATTTTACATCATGATTTTGCATTTTGATGATACTATGTATATGCCAGAGCACTGCCGAAAACAAAGTAGATACTAAGAACAAGAATATACACCTTATAAACAAAACAAAGACGTTACCTTCAGCCAAATAGCTAACCTGATTGTATAGAGTTAATATGTGCATCCTCCTAGCCACTGTCTGTAGTACAGGATAAGTTGATTGGCAATTACAAATTCAATTACTGAAGGTGTAAACAATTCATTAATAAACACAATTTATTTTGAGTAATTTATACTTGGACCCAAGGATGTGAAATGAATTGATCATGATACTGTTGATTTTTCCTAAGCAACATCGAGAGCCATTATGAGAATGGGGACATTTGGTCAAGGACCAAGATGTGGAACCAGTCTAGCAATGGGGGAACTCAGCCTTGAGCTGAGTAGCCATTCTATTGAATGGGGACATCTGGTCAAGGACCAGAATGTGGAACCAGTCCAGCACTGGGGGAACTCAGTCTTGAGCTAAGTAGCCATTCTCTTGAATGGGGACATCTAGTCAAGGACCAGGATGTGGAACTAGTCCAACACTGGGGGAACTCAGCCTAGAACTGAGTGGCCATTCTTTGAATGGAGGCACCTGGTCAGTTACCAGGAAGATGAGCTAATCTAGAACTGGGGGACTCAACCTAGGGATGAGGGCCACTCTCTGGGAGGATGGAGGCACTTGGTCAATGACCAAGTATTTGACCTCGGGTCAAATTATGCAGCCTACGGCTATGGCACCTGGTCAATTACTAGGACATGACTATAAGTCCTAGACTGGGTCTAGGCATGTGAGATACTCCTACCCTCGATCTGTGGGCTTTGTAATCTTCTCCAAGGATTAGCTACCCTTGGTTAAGACACTTAGTACCCGATCTTGGTGGCACAAGGAGTGTGAGATAAAATCATTAGAAATTCTCTCTGTTTATGATGATGTACTTTGAGTGGGGATGAAGGACCCCTATGACCACTTGTTTTGACCACAGGGCACTTGAAGAAGGCTAAAGGTGAAAGTCAAAAATACATAAGGACCCTTTGACCACTAAGAATTCAAAGTGAAAATACAAAAAGACCTTTAGTTCCACTAAAGGTAAAAGTCAAAAGATAAAAATAATAAAATGTTATCATTTTATTCTTTTGAGTTTTGGTCCACATCCAGGTGAATCAAATGCTATAAAAAAAGATCAACTTCAATTCATTTTACACACACTTGCTCATCATCATACAACTGCTCCTAGAAGATTTTTCTCTGGTTCTTGAAGAGAGGGAAGTTCTTGTTTTGGTTATGCCCTAGCATGGAGGCATTCTAGCTAGGGCATTGACTTCATTGCTATAGCTAAAATCTAAGCTAGGGTTTCACTCCTCACAGGTGAACAACAATTAACCTAGGGTTCTCACCCTAGTTTACATCTTCCATCTGGGCAGCGGCATAACCCTCACGGGAAACAACATCATATTCATGGGAAGCCTGCAAATCTTCACAATTGGTCTCCTTGGGGCTCGGGCATGATGAATACAAGCTTCGGGAAACTCCCTCCTCCATGGGCAGCCCTTCCTTAGTCTCGGCCTCTCCACAAAACACTTTGGTAGGCTTGGGCAGCCCTAACCTGCCACAGAAAGTTCGAGCAGGTTGATACAGAGCCCGAGCAAGCTTCCAGGCAGCCCATTACAGGTCCGGGCAGGAAATTACCAGTCTGGGTAGGCAGTAGCAGCTTCCAGGCAGCCCATTACAGGTTTGGGCAGGCAGCAGCAATATCTGGGCAGAAGAACCGGGTTTTTGAGCAGGCTCGGGCAGCGCATAGAAGTTTGGGCAGTAGAAAGAAATTAGGGCAGCACGCCCTAATTTGGAATTTTTGAAAAAAAAATTATTTCTTGTGTTTTTTTATCATTGGATCAAGCCTATTAGGGTTTGATAGATTTTTTGGAAGAATTATTGAAGAAACATTCATCTCAGAATTCTAAGATTGAAGAACTCAAGTCATCTCATTTAAGAGATGAATTACTAATGCTTTTGGGGTTTTTGTCCTTTAAAGGTTTCCCCATGAAAAACATCTTGTGTTCATGTGTGTGTGATGTTTTGATGTATCTACTGCACTTGTTTATTGTTATCTTACAGTCTGCAAAATTTTAAGAATACATGATAATGCTAAAATTCAACATTGTATCAAAGCTTAGCATGTGAAGACCCCGGTAAGATGTAGATTATTGTTGTCTTCCTAGACCTTGGAACATTTTGCAGACTTAGATAACTAACTTGTGTAGTAGAGATGACGACCAATCCTTACAGACCAGAAGAAAAGCTTGAAGGTTCAGGAAGCTACAACTCTTGGAAGGCTAGGCTCACAACCATCCTGGAGGAAAATGACCTTGATGACTTGGTGTTCAACACCATAGAAGAACCAAACATCTAATGTTGGCAGGATTGCTTTCAAGAAGAAGCAAGTGAAGGCTAGAAGGATCATCTATGACTCAGTCAAGGAAACCTTGATGCCCACGATCACATCATTGAAGACTGCCAAAGAATGCTTTGACACCTTGACGAACCCGCATGAAAAGACGTCTCCTAGTCAGAAGAGAATTTTGAAGAAAAGGCTTCGAACACTGGAGATGGACATGGATGAAGGAGTTGGACCTTTCTTCACAAAGATTGCAAAGGTAAGAGACCAACTTACTGCTATTGGTATTATTGTGGATGATGATGACCTTGTACAGACTGTATTCGATGATCTCCCAAACTCTTGGGAAGCCTTTCTGGCATCAATAAGTGGATGTGAAAATCAGCCAAACTTTGATAGACTTTGGCAAGATTGCTTAGAAGAAGAAGGAAGAGTTCAAAGCAAGGCAACTGGTACTAAGGAAGGAAACCTTGCTCTTACAGCTAAGACAAGGAAGTTCAAGAAGCACTCTCTTCAAAAAAAGAAGGGAAAGAAACCACAAGGTAAGCACATTGATGTTTCAAAGGTGGAATGCTATAATTGTCATAAGATTGGGCACTTTGCTAAGGATTGCAAGCAACCCAAGAGGAAGTTCAAAAGAAGATTCCAAGCCTCTATTGCAGAAGAAGAAGAAGAACCTAAGAAGAAGAAGAATACCAAGGCTACCAAAGAAGATGAACCTAGAAGGGAATATTACCTGATCTTTGCTCTCTCTGGGTCCATCACTAAAAGTGCTAACTCTTGGTTAGTAGATAGTGGTGCTTCCAAACATATGACAGGTAACCGTGGAGCACTCACCAGCTACAGAAAGAAGAAGTTCACTACTCAAGTGAAACTTGGAGATGACTCCACCTACAAGATTGAAGAAGTTGGCTCAACCTCACTTCAACTTGATTCAGGTACGGTCTTGCATATTGATGATGTCTTATATGTTCCTAGTTTGAAGAAAAACATCCTCTCTGTTGCTGGCTTAGAGGACAAGGGCTACAGAGTCGTCTTCATGGACAAGAAGGTCCTATTATGGGCAAATAATGAGAAGCTAAGCTTAGCTATACAAATTGGGGTTCGAGAGGGAAGTCTTTATAAGGCTTCCAAAAATTCCACTCATGCCTTGGTTCACCACTCAGTTGATCCATGTGAGTTGTGGCATCGGAGGTTTGGACACCTCCACTATACAGCTCTTCCAAGCCTACACAAGATGGTTACAGGTATGCCAGATGTTTCTCCCAAACATGATGGAATTTGCAAGGGATGTGCTCTAGGTAAGAACACTAAGAAATCCTTTTCTAGAAGCAATAATAGATCAAAATAAATATTGGATTTGATTCACTCTAACATTTGTGGGCCCATGTCTTCACCCTCCTTGAGTGGGTGCTTGTATTATGTCTTGTTCATAGATGATCATTCTCGAAAGTCATGGAGTTTACTTCCCCAAATCCAAAAGTGAAACTTTTGACATGTTCAAAGAGTTCAAAGCTTTGATTGAAAATCAGACAGGTAGACACATCCATATCTTAAAGTCTGATAACGGAGGTGAGTATGAGTCTAATGAGTTTAATGATTTTTGCCGAGAAGCAGGAATCAAGAAAGAGTTGACTGTGTCATACAACCCTCAGCAGAATGAGGTTGCAGAAAGGAAAAACAAAAAAATATGTGGAGCTGCTAAAGCCATGCTTACCGATCTTTATCTTCCTTTATCCTTGTGGGTTGAAGTTGCATGTACTGTTGTGTACATCCAAAACAGAATCCCTCATGCTATCTTGGGGGAAAAGATTCTAGAAGAAGTCCTTGCCAGCAAGAAACCTGCAGTTGACCACATGAGGATTTTTGGCACTCCGGTATACATTCATGTGCCAAAAGAAAAGAGGGCTAAGCTAAATCCTTCCGGAAAGAAAGACATATTTGTTGGTTACAGTGATAGCTCGAAGGCCTATCGTATCTGTCCCTGGACAGAGGTACATTGAAGTCAGTAGAGATGTGATTTTCCATGAGGAAGTTGTGTTTCATCAAACACAAGAACTTTTAAAGGAAGATGAAGGGTCTCCTTCTGAGATCCCATATTTAGAAGTTCAGAGGGAGGAAGAAGAATTTAAAAATCAAATTTCGGATATATTTGAGGAACCTGAAAGTCCACTAGAAGAACTGCTTGAAGTTCCTCATTCCAAAAGGAGACCTGCCTGGTACCGAGAAATTGTACAAGAAGCTGAGAAGCATAAAGCTCCTCTCGAGACTTTCAGAGAAAGCATAAGGCCATAGAACTACTCACATCTTATGAGCCAGCTCATCAGTGCTGAACCTTCCACTTACAAAGAAGCAGCAAGTCAACATGTATGGATTGATGCAATGATTGAAGAGTACAGTTCAATCATGAAAAATGATGTGTGGGAAGTTGTTCCTAGACCGACAGGAAAGTCAGTGGTAACATCCATATGGCTTTACAAAATCAAGCATGTTGTTGATGGCAACATTGAGAAGCGCAAAGCCAAATTTGTAGCTCGTGGTTTTACTCAAAAAGAGGGCATAGACTATGATGAGACTTTTGCTCCTACCGCCAGGTATATCAGAAACATCATTTCTCTTGATGCAGTATTAAGATGGGAGCTACATCAGATGTGTTGCCAACTTTTTTGTACCATAGTTGGGTTACACGAGGAGCCGCCGGTTAACAAACATGACCAATGTTTGATTCCAGTGTATCGGTTGATCCGTCTTTATATCTAGCCAGTTTTGGCTAGTCAATTTTTTATTTGTATAATTTTGACCACGGCCCCGCAGGGTTTGTAATAAAATGTGCTAGTAGGGTGTTTTTAGTGGTTCGGTCTCTTAAGACGTAGAATCTCAACTAAGATATTCCAGGGAGTTTTTTGCCCTTGACAATTATGCTTTGCCTATAGCCGAGTATAATTGACAAGGTTTACTCCTGCTTCCTCCAAAGCTGGAATGCCCGATTTTGAATTCTGAGCCTTGGGGGGTTATTAGAGCCCAACTAAGTATATATAAACCTACTAGGCATTATTAGAATAGAGCATGGTCATGTCTTAAGTCACTAGGACCCTCAAATTTTTTTCCGAAATTTTTTAACCGGATGCGTCAAAAATTGTTTTTTAATTTTTTAATTTTTTCCTAAGTTTTTAATTAAAATTTTCCATAAATTAAATGGAAAAATTCAATTTGTAATATGTTAGTCATCCGGAACCCAAATTCAGTGATTGAAGGCTCTAACCTTAAGCCAAAAATCATTCTTGATCGGCCAGCCAATCAGATCCAACTTTTAGATCATCATTCGGCCACATAATGCATATTTTTTCAAAAAGTCATTTTGGGGAAAAATTGATTATTTAATAAAAAATGATTATTTTGGAGAAAATCCAAAACTCTCCAAATTAATCCAAATTCAGTGAAATGAAATGCAAAATGACATGGCATTGGGCATTTATGATGATTGGAGTTAACAGAACTCAGTTTCAGTGAGCATTCAGTGAACATTAAAGATATATTCAGTTAACGGTCTTGTCATCTCCAGCTAAACTCATGAATTGGATGAGATGGACAGTATTCATTGGCTTGATGTTTTGATCGAGGCAGGAACTGGTGATTACACTTATGATCTATTAGCAGTGGCTCCTCCACACCTAGCTCACGCTTTCACCAACTAGCTCATGCCCTCTCCTCATGCTCACGCCCCTCTCTCCTCAAAGGGGCGCCTTCACACGTGTGGCCTCATCAGTGCCTTGGTTTTTGTGCTTAGGGTTGGTGTGGGGGCGCCTTGCCTAGGTGGAGGCTTCCCCTCACTCTTAACTTCTCAGCTTCGGTTTTGAGCTCTCAGTGGTGTGCCAAGCCGGTTAGCTCTGGATTTCTAGTTTTAGGGTTTGGGGTCTTCTCTCATCATATAAATAGAGGCTTCTTTAGCTCTATTGGGGTGGAACTTTTGTGGCAGAGTTACTTTGTAGAAATTGTATCAGTCTTTGCTTTGAATTTTTAATAAGAATTTCGACTTTGGAGGTCTATGATCTCTTTGCATGTGGTATACATTTCATGGTTGAGGTGACATTGCTTCTAACCCTTTGCTTTTAAATACTTTGAATGAGATCAATTTTATTTTGTTAAATCTCAAGAGGGCCACTATTGGCACGGTAGAGTAATCATTTGATGTTTCAAGTTGATTATTTATGCAAAATAAATTAGAATCTTGATGAACATGAGTCACTTAGTTATACGTAGTGTTGATCCTGATTTAATTCTCTTAGCATACTTTCATATGATTTGATCTCACTTTGTGTTTGAGTTTTGGTGTTATTAGGTTTCACAGGTTGAAGAAAGGTGTGAGTTCAGCTACATCTAGCCCAAGCTTCAAGCAACCCTTTTGTTTAACACTTTGTGATTGCAGGACCTACACGGATCATCTTCTTCTCTTACAAAAAAACGCTGGAAACTTCTCTTCCGCTCGTGTTCCATCCACAAGAAACCCTTCTTCTTTACCCTTTCCTTTTTTTGTTTTACATTGCTTAAGAAGTAGATCCACTCTTTCATTATTTATATTTAGATCTATCTTCTCTAGGCTTTGTTAGATTTAATATTATTCATTAGATCTAGGAAGAAGTTTGTACTTTCCATGCAAAATTTCCATTTTTCTAAGTACAAAATTTTTTTCCAAATTTTTTAATTTTTGCATTGTCTTTCCCATCACTTTCTAGTATTGTTAGCTTGTTGTTTTTTTACTTTTGTGACAGGTATAACAAAAGTGCTAGCGAAAAATTGAAGATTCAAAGCTTAAAAAAGACTCATAATCCCCCTTTCTCAGCTCAAATCTGGAAGCCTTCCAAAGAAGCAAAAAAGTAAGAAAGCATCAAAGAAAGGCATTGTAAAGAATTAATAAAAGAGCAAGTGGGATTAAGGCTCCCACACCCCACTTTCCCCATTTGGGGGAAGCCTATATCGCAATTGTCCATATTTCATTTTTTTTCAATTTGCTTTATACCTGCAAAATAAATAAATGGTGAAAGTAGAATAGGGTAATTAGTTTCAATTTGTTAAAAAGCTTAGTTAGATTTGATTTCATTATTATATTCTTGCTAGTTTTCTCTTATGCAATCTGTTCTCATGCTAGATTAGGCTTGGTTTCATTTTTGCTTGCATAAAAGTTATCATAAAAGAAAATTTTGTTTGATTAATTGTTGATTAGTTTATCATCCATGAAAAGTGAAGTAAAATGTCTCTCTGATTATTCACTTGGTTAATGCATTGTTTCTTTACTTTCTTGATAGAGTTTTGCTCACCCCCTTGCTTTTCCAATTAGGGCCCTAAAAAGCCTGAAAGAGACTCTTGGGTAGTTTAGATCTTTATGTTTCTGTTTCCTTTAAGTTTAACGAATTAATTAAGTCTCTTGAACTTGCAGTAACACAAGTCAAGAGCACTCGCTATCGAAGAACATACTTAGAATTGCACATCATTGCATTAGGCATATTAGATTAGCTAAGTCTCTTGAACCACTGTCATAAGACGGGGTCAAGAGCACTCTCTGTCGGAGAGTCTTAATTAATTAACTTAATAAAATTTGCAATGCACACCCCCTAATTAATTATCTTCGTTTTCTTCTTGCTGGAGTATGCTCTGACCGACCTCAAAATCGGAGTACCCAGAAACGGCACTGGATTTCTAATCTTGCAAGAAAAACTAAATAAAATTTAAACCATGTAACCAACGCACCGACGTTGTAGGGAATTTTTTAAAGTACTTCTTAGTAAAGGCGTTGAAACCCCTGTTGTCTAAGCTTCTCAGCTAGCTGGTCAATCTTTGCGATACCAGCCTGGGATACTGGGTGGGCCCGTCATGTCTTCAACGGATTGAATTTGGAATATTCTTCGGGCTTTTTGACAAACTTTCGTTGACACCCTAATCAAGAGCACTTAAAATTCTTAAAATCTACCAAGAGCACTCGCACAACCTAATATTCACTAGTTTGATTTCAAGACTTGCTATTAAATTCTTTGCGCATTTCATTATTTTGACTCCATAAGGCACTGGTCTTATAATCTGCATAATTATTATATTTGGATCAATTGTCTGTGGCCTGTTTTGATTTCTATCTGTGAATGCATAATTAATGAAGTCTAAAATCATTACTTATCTTTTAATCTCTTGCTAGCAACGTGGATTACTTTGATTTATGTGTCAAACTCATAATAAAAAAACACCTTTAATCACAATAACTCATAAACAACACCCATCTGCATCCGCAACTAATTAAAACACTTTAACCACATTGAGCCATAGAAAACTCTTTGTTAGGGACTACCCCCTTGGCTTCGTTAAGCCTAAACGGAGGAGCTAGGAGTATGTGACAATACCTAGCGCTGTGCTTGCCCCCAAGGTCACACCTCTTCTACTTTCCTAAGTGAGGAGACAACTTCCAGAAGATTTCTGCTACTGGTGTGCAATCGGCGGACAACAAGATGGATGTAAAAACAACCTTCCTCAATGGCAAGATTGATGAGGAAGTCTACATTGAACAACCTGAAGGATTTGTGACTTGTTATCACCAACCTTGTAGTTGCCTATGTGAGGTGGATCCAGGATAGATGGTAGAGGGGCAAGCAACTAAGGGGTGGAACCAAGACTACCTAGAATCTCAAATAGATGGTTGTCACGCCAATCAAGGAAGTCTTCACTTTGTGTTATCTAAGTCCAAGACAACAACGAGGGAGACCCGAATCTACTCCTGACATGAGAGATCAGACCTAGACACCAGAACAGATCAAATGTGGCTTTAAGGTACGTAGGGTGTACGGTAAATGGAAACCCTAGCTCTAGGGTTTAGGTACTAGCAACTGATGGAGATGATCACCGTCTTGGGAAATGTAACTGTGACAGGGTGAGCAAAGACAGAGATGGGACTGTCTAGTACCAAGGAGACAGACTCAGTGAAAGATATGAAAGTATCAGGTAACTTGAGTTATCAAGGAATGTTGGCAAAGAGAACGAGAGTAAAGTCAATTTAGGGCTAGCGCTAGAGATAGGAGATCAGTGCCTTTCGTGCATTGGGCAATGGAGTCAGTATCAACACAACGTTTCATTGAACTCACCTAGGATATACCCTGATCTATGGACCCAGAAAATGATTTGGCCCAAAATATTCAGGTTACAGAAAAATCAGCAGAAGGAGGCGGCTAATGCTAGGATTTGGAGAGGCAGATCTACAGATCTAGAGCCACTAGGAGACTGTCAGCTCAGCATTGGAGGGGAAATAAGATCAGGATGGCCTTATCTACAAACCCAAATCAGAAAATTGCAAGAAAAATCAGATCTGGAAAAAGTCAAAATCTGATGAGGGGGGCTAGGAGACTAAAAGTCATTTTTTCATATCTAGGGCAACTTGGCAGGAACTAGCTCAGCGTTGGGGGTGTTCTGGAGTGCTCAAGCCTTGATCTATCAGCCTAGCCTATCAGATTTCAGAAAAAGTATACTCTGGAAAAGTCTAGTTTTCAGTGAAGGCGCTAGGGCTATTTTCAATCTAAAACTCATATCTAGGTCAAACTACCATGAATCTGGATAGCGTTGAGGGTGATTTGGACTGTGTGGGACCCTCTCTATCAGTCTATGAAGTCAAAAATCAGAAAAATTCAAAACCCTAGCAGGTCAAATTTTCAGTGGGGGCGTTATGCAGTTTTCAAGCTAAAAATTAGATCTAGGTCAAACCAGCAGGAATTTGACCATCGTTGTAGTAGATTCAGTGAAGGGGAGGCCCGATCTATGAAAATCAGCAATGGTTTGGCCAAAGATCGGACGGTTCCCAGATTTAGTACTTTTTAGGGTTTTTTAGTATTTTAGGAATTTTCAGAAAAAATGGAAGGAAAAGCAGGTACAATGGATGCAGATCTGTTAAAGAGAAGAGGGTTACCTGTTGGATCGTACCTAGAAATGATTGTAGAAGTCTTAACAGTGATGATCATTGCTATCTCAATCAATTCTGGAAGATCCAAGTGATTTCTATGATGGATGTAAGCCCCAAACTACCAATGCGCCCCCTACTTTGCATGAGCAAATGTCAACAATATCAGATTTGCCAATACAAAATAAATAAACCAAATGCTACAGGAAAGTAAAACGAAGTAATCATAGATCACAATGAAACTAATGAAAACCTCTTGATCCAAGATGAAGAAAACTAAACGAGTTGAGGTCCCCCTACAAAAACACTCCAGCCAAAATGTCCTCTTATAGACAAGACAATGACAGCAGAAAAAGATAGATCTCACATGAATTTCCACAATGCTAGGAAGCAAAAGACTATCCAATCACCATTTGAGAACATCAGATGCAAATCAGATCCAGAAAATATCCACAGAAAAATCTTTCTATTATTCAGATCCCAGAGCCAAAGACCCTTTACAAATGAGAAATTCTCTCCTTTAAATAGAAATGAGAGAACCACCATCATAACCGGATCCTAACCACTTTCAAAACAAGTGGCTAAGATTAAAAGATAAAATGTTCTAATCAATGGTTGAGATGAGCCCAATATACAATACATTGATCAATATAACCATAAAGTACCAAAGTGGACTAAATCACCCATAAAGAGGGTACTCCACTCAACAAGAAATAAATGAAGCACATGGTGGGTCCAAGGAGTGTTGACTAACTCCCTCTGGGTGTCCCCGTGGCATAATAAAATAATATAATATTTTAAATCTTTGACTTTGTGCCTCCTTGAGGAAATTGTGAGCCTCCCAAAAGCTCCAGAAAATAATATAAAAAATGCCCAAAAATAGGTGTGGGCCCAATCAGGTGCTGCAACTACTGGAAAAGATGTGGAGGACATCACTCTCATCATTATGACTCATCCCATGTCATTTCCTTGCCTCAATAGCCTAAATCGATTTCTTTAATAGCAAATTAATCATTTTTTAATCTGCATCGGGAAACATGAACCTGCCAAAACAACCTCCTAGGGTGCCTGCGTTGTCAAACTGAGCCCACCAAGCTCTCTGGGATGGGGGTACTATGGTACAAACAAGTGGTTGCACCCCCTATGCCCATACAACGCCCTAGGAGATCCAACTGAAACATCTCGTTGCTCAAACATATCAACCTGTGAATAAAAACTGCATCAGAAAAGCAGAATGAGCCTGATCATATCTGCAAGTGCCTGGAACTGGAAATAAACTGTCTCATTAGACTCAAAGAGTCCAAATCCATCTAAGGTATATACTCATACCTCTCACGGGTCTTTATCTGACCATCAACCATATCCAATAAACAATATAACCATTTATAAATGATCAGACACCAATAATAACTCAGACTATCATCCATCTGCTGCAAGTGTTAAAAGGCTAAGACATGCTCTACAACTCATTCAAGCAACAATCACAACAAGTAGCAGTCATTTCACTGGTGGTACATCAATCGATACATATATACGGCTTTATTTATTATTACTCAGACTAAACTTTCAGGACTATATTCATTTCATAGTTGTAGCCAATTTTCTAGTGAAGGGCGAAGGATGAAATTGACAAGGCTAAAGCAAATGATGACTTCCTACTTAACATCATGACACTTTGGATATGGAAAGGGAATACTCACTATAACCAATGCCGGATAAACAACAACACAAGGAATGGCAGTGCATCACAAATGGTTGAGTTGTTTAGAGAGTGCTTATTCAACTTTGGCATCATGTCTACATCAAGTTAGATCAAAGTTCATTAGGACCATCAATTTTATTTCCATGGCCTTTTTGACCTATATGACCCTTTGGGACTTCATCAGTGCTTAAAAGCACAGCTAATCGCAGCTTTCATCCGGGACATATTTATATTTATAAGGTCAGCAATACTTGAATATAGCATATTTTTAACCATTGTTTTTTTGGACTTTTTCTTATACCTTTCAAGGGGTATTTTAGCATTTCATTGCTCTTGCCCTTTTTCACATATGTTAAGAAACACAGTCTTAGCATTTTCATTTTCCATGGGCGCATATATAATATTTCCAATGCAGGTAGTACATGAGCTTTCAGTTTTAGCCAACAACATCTCAAGTGACCAAGGGGAGTTCTGCACAGTGACAAACATCGGAACAACCAACCAGAATGATTTAGGCATACAATCCAACTCACCAAAGGCAAATTCTGTCACCAACTCAGAGCTGAGACACAATATAAATAGGGAGGCTTGTCCAATAAAGGTCCTGGCAGGGGAAAAGGTCCTCCATGCCATAAGTCTAGAAGTCAGTCAGGTTGAAAACAAAACTGGAAGGTAATGGATGGGTGGAGATAGTGAATGATGAAGCCAACACTAGCAAGCCAAAACAATGGTGGGAATGACTACCTCTATTCTCCCTAACGAGGGTAAAACCAATGAGTATAGATCAAGAACTTCCAAGTCTAAGTAGGGACATCAATACATAATACAAGATACATCCAAGTCCATATAATTATGACTGCCAGATCATGACACCACATGTTAATACATGTCACAAAAATGAGTATAAGAGCAATGATAACCATAACACAATATAAAAAGCTGAGTCATAATCATGCAATATAATCCATCTGAAACATCATCTGTCCAATGAGAAAGCACTGATATAAAACTGGGCATCAATAACTGCTCTGTAATGACTAAATGGCTACATCGGTCCTCAAATCTGAGTGTCCTGAGACTCAGTCCTGACATGGGAGAGTACAATAGTCCACTAATACAATAATGATCCATCAAAACTGCTCATCTCACCATCTCATATGTAAGAGATCTGGCTGAAAAATGTATTGTGTCTAAAAAATAGAATATGGTATCCTGACTACTATATATGTGATAACATGACTCATGGGGATAAGTCCCAAGTGTGTAAACTAAAGAAAGCCTTATATGAGCTCAAACAGGCTCCGAGAGTCTGTTATGTAAGGATGGATGGATTTCTTCACAACTTGGGGTTTTCCAAAAGTACTGCTGACTCCAATTTGTACTTTAAGGTTGTTCATAATCATATCTTGATCCTTATCCTATATGTGGATGACTTGTTTCTTATAAGTGAGGAACAACTGATAACACAGTGTAAGAGGGAGTTCACCTCTGAATTCGAAATGAAGGATCTTGGTATGATACATTATTTTCTTTGCCTAGAGGTCTGGAAAAATCCAGGCGAGATATTCCTAACACAAGGAAAGTATGCAGTGGACATCTTGCAGAGATTTGGGGTGCAGGACTGCAAGTCCATGAGCGTGGCCATGACTACCAACTTAAAGAAGTTGCGAGACTCAGCCGCCAGTTGACAAGATGTACAGTTGAAGCTGAGTATATTGCTGCAAGTGATGCTTGCAAGGAAGCAGTTTGGCTTAGGAAACTACTATCTGATATGTTCGATGGAAAGCTTGACTCAATGATTATTCATTGCGATAATCAGAGATGCATTAAGCTTGCATGGATTTTGGTGTTTCATTATAGATCGAAACACATTGAAATGAAGTATCATTTTATCAGAGACCTAGTACAAAGGGGCACTTTGAAATTGCAGTACATTCGTACAGATGAACAGATTATAGATATCTTGACCAAGCCTATGAAAACAACAAAGTTTGTGTACTTTCGTGACAAGCTTGGCATGGCAGAGAATACCTCTCTCGCTGAGAGTGAGTGTTGATTTTTTCTAAGCAGGATCAAGAGCCATTCTCTTAGGAGTATGGGGACATCCAGTCAAGAACCAAGATGTGGAACCATTCCAGCACTAGGGGAACTCAACCTTGAGTTGAGTAGCCATTCTATTGAATGGGGACATATGGTCAAGGACCAGGATGTGGAACCAATCCAACACTGGGGGAACTCAGCCTTGAGTTGAGTAGCGATTCTGTTGAATGGAGACATCTGGTCAAGGACTAGGATGTGGAACCAGTCCAGCATTTGGGGAAATCAGCCTAGAATTGAGTGATCATTCTTTGAATGGAGGCACCTGGTCAGTTACCAGGAAGATGAACTAGTCTAGAACTGGGGGACTCAGCGTAGGGCTAAGGGCCATTCTCCGGGAGAATGGAGGCGCTTGGTCAGTTACCAAGTACTTGACTTCGGGTTAGTTACCAAGTGTTGGACCTCGGGTCAAATTATGCAGCCTACGACTGAGGAACCTGGTCAGTTACTAGGACATCACTATAAGTCTTCGACCGGGTCTGGGTATGTGAGACACTCCTACCCTCGATCTATGGGCTTTGCGATCTTCTCCAAGGATTAGCTACCATTGGTTAAGACACCTAGTACCCAATCTTGGTGGCACACGGAGTGTGAGATAAACACATTAGTAATTCTCTCTATTTATGATGATGTACTTTGAGTGGGGATGAAGGACCCCTATGACCACTTATTTTGACCACAGGGCACTTAAAGAAGGCTAAACGTGAAAGTCAAAAATACATAAGGACCCTTGGACCACTAAGGAGTCAAAGTGAAAATACAAAAAGACCTTTAGTACCACTAAAGGTAAAAGTCAAAAGATAAAAAGAATAAAATGTTATTATTTTATTATTTTGAGTTTTGGTCCACATCTAGGTGAATCAAATGCTATAAAAGAAGATCAACTTGAATTCATTTTACACACACTTGCTCATCATCATACAACTGCTCCTAGAAGATTTTTTGCTGGTTTTTGAAGAGAGGGAAGTTCTTGTTTTGGTTATGCCCTAGCATGGAGGCCTTCTAGCTAGGGAATCTACTTCATTGCTACAGCTAAACCCAAAGCTAGGGTTTCACTCCTCATAGGTGAACAACAATTAACTTAGGGTTCTCACCCTAGTTTACATCTTCCATTCGGGCAGCAGCATAACCCTCACGGGAAGCAACATCATACTCATAGGAAGCCTGCAAATCTTCACGACTGGTCTCCTTGGGGCTTAGGCAGGCTGGATACAAGCATTGGGAAGCTCCCTCCTCCACGGGCAACCCTTCCTTAGTCTCGACATCTCCACAGAACCCTCGAGCAGCTCCAACAGGAGCTCGGGCAGGCTTGGGAAGCTCTAACTTGCCACAAAAAGTTTGAGCAGGTTGATACAGAGCTCGAGCAAGCTTCCGGGCAGCCCATTACAGGCTCGGGAAGGTAATTACCAGTCTGGGAAGGCAACAACAACTTCTAGGAAGCCCATTACAGGTTTGGGCAGGCAATTATCAGTCCGGGCAGGCAACAACAGTATCCGGGCAGAAGAATAGGGTTTCTGAGTAGACTCGGGAATTGTACGGAAGTCTGGGAAGCTCCCTGTCAACTTCGAGCAGCAGGAAGAAATTAAGGCAGCAAGCCCTAATTTGGAATTTTTGAAAAAAAAATATTTCTTGTGTTTTTGGTGAGTGGATCAAGCCTATCAGGGTTTGATATATTTTTTGGAAGAATTATTGAAGAAACATTCATCTCAGAACTTTGAGATTGAAGAACTCAAGTCATCTCATTTAAGAGACGAAATACTAATGCTTTTGCGGTTTTTGTCCTTTAAAGGTTTCCTCGTGAAAAACATCTTGTGTTCATGTGTGTGTGATGTTTTGATGTATCTACCGTACTTGTCTATTGTTATATTATAGTCTGCAAAATTTTAAGAATACATTCTAATGCTAAAATTCAACAGATACAAACTATTTTTTCCGAAGTAAGCCACCCTCTAGATCATATAAAATTTTAAAGGAAAACCAGGATTTTCATCATTATACATTATAATAAGATATCCATTCAACAAAAAGAAGAACACTTTCTAAAAGCATTTCTATTAAAGGTGAAAACTGCCAATTACTCCTTAAAGTGTAAAGACACATTGATAGAAGTTTACATTTAAATAAAAGAAGCATTAAATTAGACACTTATGAAAAAACAAGTAGAAACAATAAGTTACATATTTAGGAGAAAATAAAAGAAAAAATCAATCCATTTTATATGACTTGTATCTCAGAGAAATACATTTATTACCAAGATTTAAATTTAGAAGTGGGAATAGTTTAGCGAAAGCCAATCCATAGTATATGACTTGATGTTTATCATAAAATTACATTTATAAATCAAATTCCATAGATTACATGAGATCTAGCGGAAAAGGTTTTAAATGAACAAAGGCTACTTCTCTTTTTCTAAATTTCGCATATGCACTCTCCTTCATGCATAACATTCAATTGAAAATGTTGGAGAGATGCGGAGGTTGTTTAAGAACCTGTTAATGTACAACCTAGCAGCCCTATGATTGGCAAGTGAATCGGTTGCTAAACTGACACAATTTACGGATTCCCAACTCAACGTGTCACTACTAGAATGGAATCCACTTTTAGGTTTCCTTGGTCCAACAGTAAAGTATCCTAGACTAGCCAAGGGAGAGACCCTAGCCAAGATTTTCTAAGGCTGAAAGATAACATATCTTGACCCAAATACCAACCTAGCTATATTTTATGTTATTGTGGCTACTTAAGATATCCAATGAAGTATAGAAGACACAATTTAGTATTACAATGATCAATGCTATATAATTAAATGCTACAATGAAAGTACTTGCAAATTAAAATAGACAAATGAACTTTAAAAGGTATATAAACCCAAAGCCAAGGTTTATACTCAATCGGGGCTATCTAACCGCTATAGCCCTTCTAACCACCTGCGGAGTCCAACAATGATGCTCGACCCAATCTTAAGAGCACTAACCAGGGAGGCTTGACCGTACCCTTGGCCACATCACCGGACCCCTTAGATGCATGAAGAGTAATATTCTTGAATGTTATTTCAGTGCACTATAGTGATTAGATAGCCAAGAGGTTGGTTTCAGGATTCCTATGGGATACTCGATATACGTAAGGTATGCAGGGTCCAAGTCCATGCCCAGTGTTGTCTAATGTAGTACTACACGACTAGGGGTACTAGACTAGAGTTAGAGGGGATGTCCAACCTCTTGCACATAACAGGGATGCAAGGAGACGTGTTCCAATAGGACCTAACTCTCGATATTGCAATGAAGGTTGGACCTTGATGATCAATGTTGCCAATGTTTATCGTAGCCTTCTATAATGCCATACCTTTTGATTTATGTATTTTTAAACCCTTACTGTGCATTATTTTGAGGTTCTTAATGTTAATGGTCAACATGCTACGCATTGTATGAGTTTTTCATTTGTCCCCAATTTGCAATAATTTCTTCATTGGAGGAATGCCATTGGAAATTTTGTGAAAAGGTTTGTAGCACAAGAGTTCATTCCATCATAAATTAAAATAGCAATTTGAATCTATAGAAGGAATTGCAAAATATTGGGGCAGCACACGAGCAATAATGGTGGGATCCCCTTTTTCTCCCCTTTTCCTTTTCTTGGCAAATGCCAAAGACAAAGTTATAGCGACTTCAATAAATAGAAATGTCTTTAGAGCATGTGATCATTTCATGTAACCATTGATGAAACTTATTGAAATTGAGTTGCTTGCATTCCATTTAACACACTTGAAAACATTTCTACTCACACATTCAAGGGAAAAAATGAACGAGTGTAGATTCTCTAAAGAATTTTTTGTAGCACATGGCATGTCTCTTGTGTGCATATGTCACATTCACCAATAGTTTCTGTAAATAACTTTTGCATGGCAACTACATAAAAAACTGGATCTTATGGAGCCACAACATGGGAGACTTTGGTTAGCATATGGTGACATCTTTTTTTTTCCTTTTCTTTTAATGCATACTTTGAAATATAGTTTATCACAACATGAACAAGAGAGAGCAAGTTGACAAACAACAATAGCTTGCTAGATTGAAGTATGCCATAGTTATGGATGTTTAGCTCATCATCATTTTGAGCAAGGATACATGTTTTACACCCATTCTTGTCAATGAACATGTTAGTTGTAGCATGTAATTCCCAAGGATTTTTATGGACATTCAAGGGAGGGACCTTTCTTTTTCAAACATGAACACGATTAACTAGTTCCTCATAATGTTGAATGAATTAGATGTGGATAATTATGTCGTGCTCAATAGACATGGATCATCATGAATTGAAGTATGGATCTAGAGATTCCTTTGGTGTCTATTTCATGGGTTCCAAGATGTAACATATTTATTGAAGAAAGCTTCTGCAACATCCACTTCAACTATGTTCTTCTAGTTGAGTGTGTTGATTTTAGTAGCATTTTCCAAACACATTGAAACCATGAATATGGTGAACCCTCTATGTTGTCATTTATATTAGCAAGGAATGGGACTTAAAAAAAATGTGTATGAACGTAAGTGTTGTAGTGAAAAAAGGAGTGGGAATCAATGCTAGATGTTTGAGTTGTGTCGATATTCTTTTTTGTGGAATTGTTTTTGTAGTACCTCTTCATGTAAAATTGTAACTTTGTGGAGCATGCATAGAGATGCTAGATGCAGGTTTGTAATAATGTTTTGAATTCTCCAACAATGTTGCTCATTTGCACTAGATGGAGGGTTGTTGAGCACAACCTTGTGTAAATAATGCCATTTTTCTCTAGTACACTAGAGTAAAGAACAACATTAGACAACCTAATCGTGTGATCATTTATGTTTGTTCATTCCTATCTTTGTTCCAAAAAGATCTTGTTTCATAGAGCATTGAACCAAAATGCATAACTTGTTTTGTAAATTTTCCCTTCAAGAAGTCTTGAAGGAAATGGTGTAGGTTTGCAATGGTTATCAACAAGTTGTGCTTTTAGAATTTTACAGTGTGTAGGTATGCTAATCATTTCTGGATTCAGCATGTTCAATTGTAAATTATCGACGTTTCAGACCTGTGATACATAGTCCATCATCAAGATCATAGAGGACTAAAAATCAGAGAGATAAAAACTGGATGTCGAACTTTCAACATCTGATTTTTAGCTCTCTTTTATCCGGATGACGAACTTTGTATCGTAGGTCCAAAAATGTTGATAATTTACTCTTGAACACAGTGAATCCAATAATGATTAGCAAATGTCAACAAGTTGTCCATGTTTTCCTTCACAAAGACATTTGTTGTTTCCTAATTACGATGACATGTCATAAACGTTGTATGAGAATTAGTGTAATTAAACCCATGATGCATACCATTCCTATTATCATGGTGCGTCCACAAATCCAAAGCATAATCTTGCATTTCAATATCTTTGATTTGTGTTGTTTGAACATGGAAGACCTTGTGGGGAAGAGAGAGGGGAATTCCCTAGAACAAGTCCCTTTTTGTTGTATTCCTTGGTAGATGGCAAGCCAATAAAGGGCTATTTAAAGGAATTTGTGGATTTCCTATATGTAGATTGCAAGTAGCTCCTTATTTATTATACTTATATCTACATATTTAGTGGTGTGGCTATAAACGATGATCATTTTTTGTCTTGTGGGTTAATAGAGGCATTATAATCCTTTCTTGTGGGTCTTATTTATTGGTTGCGATATTTTTAGGATCAATAGGTAAAGTCGAAATTGGAGTTGGGTTAAGATGGACATAGTTTAACAAGGATCACATGCTAACTTGTACTTAAGTAGAAATTTCCAAAATTCAAGCTCTAATGCAACTTCATAAATTTCACCTCTTTTTTAGAGGTTTCATGGATGTAGTCCCTATGAATTTACAACTTAGATTGATCTAAAATATAATAAAACAACAATGAATTATTCCATAATGTCTCTAATATCAATGCTAAACCCTTAACAGATTTATCATCAATTTATGTCAAACAAGAAGACATATACATGTTGGAAATTACCAAAACATGAAGACAATGATAACTGAAAATGAAATATGCAACACAACAATTTTGGATAGATAAAAAACACATATATATGGACAAGAAATTAAGTTCAAGTTCATACTCTTAGCTTAAGATAAGATGCTACAACCTTCCAATCTCTCCAAAACCCTAACTAGGGAAAAACATGAAAAACCTAGTTTCACCAAAGATACTCCAACAAGGCAGAGTCATAACTTAGCAAGTCCTCCTTGGCCTCATGCAAGGTGTCTCCTCTGCTCCTCATCAAATTCAAGTTAGGATTTGTAATGTCCCATACTTTGACATTTGGTATTTAAACTCTAATATGAATTAACTCAACAATTTAATTTCTTATTATCTATTTGACTCAGTTACATTCATTAATACTATTATTATATGAACATATGTACTCCCTAGATATGTGGATAGTAAATTGAAATTATCATTTTGTTTTAACAATGTTGATGAATATGTTATGTCATTTGAACATGCAATTGAATATGAAATATTAATATGTGAATGTCAATTAAGGTGTACTCTGAGATAGAACAAGTACGATATATGTTTCAAAGATACTTACATGATTATATTAAATGTTGTTCTAGTGTCATGTATTAATACTTGAAAGAGTTAAGTATGTTTATACATGAGCTTTATGTGAGTGATGAACTAACCAACATATTGATTGGCTACGAGATAGTCAGATTCTTATAGTGCCAAGGGGCATGAGATGTTTTGGACATCAAGAGGATAATGATGTTATATCAATTTTTATGTTGTTTAATTTTGAATATCAATATCTCTATGACTTGTGGGTGATTGTGAGTTTTGACAGGAACTACAACTTGCTCGGAGTGGTTCTTCAATGACGAGACCCTTAGAACAGTGATGGCATAATAGAGTTGATGTAGGGTGTTGACCCTAGTACTATTAAGGGGAGGTGGAGGCATTTCCCATCGTGTATCCCTAAAACCTAGAGTCATGGGAGGTTTGTGCTGAGCACACTCCCCTAGACGTGCGATTACGACTAGTGGGTGCCTGATGGGGAAGCTGGGTCGATTTCTAGGACTCGACACTTCCGCTTACGGGTTTTATATGTTGTTAGGTTGGTGTACTCGACGCCACAGTATGTTCCAGCAGAGGATGGGATGGTGAAGCCAGGAGATGGAAGTAGTGGTGATTAGGCGGTTCGAGTATTCATGGGCATGGATGGGAACAATGATGCATTGGATGTTCTTCATTGACAAAAACCATCATGATTATATGCTTGATGCTTCATTATGTTTATGTAATTCAATTTTTTTACTTTTATATGGATTATTATGAATGAGAAACGATGCATTGATTATCTTGGTCTTTTGTATGTTGTTTGCAAGTGTATAGTAATGATGCATTAATGAATTAAAAATGATTATTGGTACCTACGCTTAATATGTGTCTGTTGACCACGTATACGCCAATTCGTGAGTGCATTACTATGATTGATTAATTGATGGATAAATTAACANTATATATATATATATATATATATATATGAGTTTGTTGACTTGTTCATTATAGTTTAGATTTAAATAAACCAAGTGGATTATTGAATGACATACATAATTATATACATATAATATGCCATATATTATAATATAATATAATATATGTAAATACCTTATTTGACTTATGTATGAGAGGATAATGTAAATAAATGGATAGATATGGTTGCATAAATTTTAGAAATGAGTTGTCATAGTTGCATTTAAGATATTAGCATGAAAAATGAGACTTTGCAACCATGTTTATTAATATTTTATTTATTTAAATCAAATTGTTATTTCTTTTGAGAAAATAAACTTATTTAGTGTGAATATTATTATATTGGAATTTATTCATGGATAAGGAAGAGGATGAGGACTTTTGGGTTATAAATAAGAGACTTGAGGTTGGAAAATGAGATGTTCTTTTCTTGAAAATGTGTGAGTTTTTAAAGGGATTGATGAATTTAAGATATTTTGGAGATGAGAAGTCTGTAAGAGTTGGAAGAGTTTGAGAACTCTTGGAAGAATTGATACATAACTTACTGGCGCATCATTGTTCTGTTCTTTGGGGGTCTCGGACACTGAGGGTCAAGAGGCCAGCTCTTGGGGCTAGGGAGTCGGCTAGACCCCTAGTTGGTTGGGAGGTAAAAGTGTGGTTCCACTTTGGGCAATAAAGATGAGAGCAACTTAAGGAGAAGATAAAATCTTGGTTCACTTTGGATTTCTTCACCATTTTATATTGAGATATTTCTCTTGTTATTTTATATTGCTTATAAATTTGTGGTGAATTTTGTTATATGTTATTCTATAATTTGCTATATGTTATTCCAAAATGTTTACATGATGTTAGTATTGCTGTATTTACATTATATCTTAATATTTATGCCAATGAACCACTAATGGAATATAGTTATTTGATAAATAACTCAACACCCTTGATGGATGTTACACATGGTATTAGAGCTTAGAGCTTAGCTTCAAACACTTTGTCCAATAGGACATTCATTTATGTAAAATTTGTCAAATATATATAAATTGTTTCTTTGTCTAAACATGGTGGTCTTTATATTTTGTACCATATTAAATATTGGAAAGTAAAATGTTTTCCTAAAATAGGAAGCAACAACCAACTAAATTCTTAGGAAGAATTCCATGTTGAATCAGGAAATTATTAAGAATCTTGGATGAAATTTGATTTTACTTTGATGCAAAGACAAGGACATCAACCATATTACTCATCTTGTGATTATTGTACAACTTGAGCATTTAACAACACCTAAACTGAACCACTATTGTGTACTAAGGAAACAAGAGACGATGCCACAAACATTAAACCGACTTTAGGCATAAGAAAATAAAAGACTATGAGATATTCTGATTTTGTAAAACAGATTTTATATTTATAAAATTATAAATGTTTATACAGTAGAAAGGCGTACCCAACTAGTATATATAATGGGAAGAGAATATGGTTTTTTTCCCTGGTATATATAGTTGCCACCAAAAGGTAGATAGCTTGAAATTCTATGAAGAAGAAATCAGGGTTGTAAATGAAAAATAAAACTTGGATGCAATCATGATCGTATGCTGGAGAAATATTGTTCAAATACCTAGCAAATTGCTTCCAATTTATAGACAATATGTTCTACTGGGCTACTAAGTTTAATGCATATGATCAATCTCTTGTCAACCAATGTATCGTGCCCAATTATTGAAATAAAATTAGAACTGACAGAGACATCGTGCTATTTTTCTTGTTGACGAAAGGATTGGCTGCTTGCTTTCAAACTAGCGTTCAATTTTGGGACAATATTTTCTACGGGGATACTAAATTCAATGCATGTGATTAATCTCTGTTTAGTCAATCGCTAGAATTCTCTTCCTCAAAACATGTGTGCCCTGTGATCAATCTCTGTCTAGTCAGTTGCTAGAACAGTCTTCGCCAAACATGTGTGCCCAGTTACTGAGATGAAATTATAATCTACATATAGTCCAATAGAGTTGCTTGCTTTCAAACTGGTTTTTGTATTTATATTCAAAACGTGAAAGACATTACTCACAGATGACTCATCGTTTTCAAGTGGCCGTAGAGGACAGTAGAAGCAGTACATCTTAAAAGCCGAAAAAAATGACTTTGAATTGATATACAATGTCAAAAAATATATGCTACTGATAGTAGCTTTTCTCTCAACGGGTGGAAGACTAAACTAAAAAAAAGAGATGGCACAGAGTGCATTCTATTTGAATTTAAGACTATATATTATAAGTAAAATTATTTATTATAAAGCACTTTTATTTTTTCTCAAGGTAGTTGTAGATCTGATTTGTTTTTCTATCTATTTATATTTAATTTTCATGCCAACCGATGCAAGAGATTAGCAACATATTAGTGGAGACTGTTACTGTAGAGTTTTGTTACATTTGCTGCGGCCAATGATTCTAGCACAGGGTCATAAAACTAGATCTATAGGCACAAGAAATGGATATTTGTCATCTCTTTGGGACGCATGTTGATAATCTGCAATAAACATTTACAAATACCACGATCAAGAAAACAATCACCAGTTTTCGAAGAATGCATCAGAGCATGTGGATTTTGGACGAGTGTATTAAAGCATTAAAACCATTGGACAATAAAAAATTAGGGTCAAATGGTATAACATATATTAGTTTCATATAATAAATACCGTACTTCAATCAATACATTTATGTCCTGAACCGTCGTATTTAGTTAGCCATTTTATTCCGTCATGAACCATTGTAATTTAAACAAGGCACAGTTATTCAATTCAACAGAGCACGACTGTTTGAATTGTTGTAGGTTTAGTTTTAATATGAAATTTTAATTGTGCAAGTTGTTCATAATTGTTGTTACCAAGAGAACAACTCATTAACATGGCAAACATATACATGCATTTCTCTACACATATTCATGTGGAACAATTCTCAAGGACTAATAAATTGTTGATCTTAAAGATAAAGTTGGAATTCATAGATTTGATATATAGCATGACATGTATGGGTGGTGATATGACATAATTGACTATCCCTTAATGTTTCCGAAAGCGAAGAAAAGAAATTGCATTGTAAAGCTCAATTGTGGTCCATTCTTGATTAGACCGACGAAGCCAGGTTATACTGCATGGGGAACTCTAACCCTAGAATCCAAGAATGCTCAAGAAACCCTCCTGCCTCAATGCAAGAGAGATAAAATACAATGAATAATGAACAAGCCAAGAGAGGGAGAGAGAGACAGAGAGAGTAGCATTCCTACATCTCTAACATAATAAATATAATATGTTTTCTCTCCAAGAATTGATGATGAATACTTCCTCCTTCCTCTAATTATATGGGAAGTGAAAGGAGATTTACAAGTCAAGTGGGCCTAGTCTATTATAGGAAACCTAGAATAAACAAGTCGGTCCACACATGTGAAGTGTTCCGTATACAAGTGACATATGTGAAGATCCAAGGTGATCATTATCCACAAACAAGGCTCTAAGATAAGGGCACTTCTCATATGATCCAATGCTTCTCCTCCAATGGATCCAATGCTCCAATGTCTTTCTTAGTCCATGTGCTCTTGTAGCTCCACTCCACCTGTATGGTCATTGTTGCAACCCATGCATCCTAAAGTCAACTCCAAATGTCAATGAAAGAATATAAGCAACCTAATTTCTTCTAGGGTTCAACGCCCTCTAGAATGCTAAATGCTCCTCCAATGTAGGGTGTTCTCTAAGAAAGCAACCTCCTCAATGTGGAAATCATGTAGAATGTCACCAAGCTCGTTAAATATATCCAATGCTCCAAGGAAAAATGCCAATCACGCATCCATATGATGTCTAGCAACTCAGGAATAAACCACCTACAAAGTGCAAGTCCATCATGAAACACCAAAGGTCAAGCATACACCGTGCACCCCATATCTCATGAAGCACCCCCAAGCATTGTGTAAACACTTTAAGAGTAACGCTAAAAGATAACACTCCCTCTTTACAAGGAAAGTGTTTTAACCATCACTCGTCCACTCACTTTGCAACTCAAAAAACATGATTGTAGTCTCATAATCAACCATTGTCAGTCATCCATCATCTCACTCCTCCATTGAACCTACTCAAAACAACTAGTAATCTCACAATTAGATGAAACCAATGCAAAATGGATAGAATATATCCTAGGAGGTATACTCACCTTCAATGAATATTCAAGGGATCCTTCCTACTCTTGTGCCTCTTATAATGTATAGGTAATACATATCAACTTTTTACGTGCTACAGTAGAAGGTGAGGGCATATCCACCCCCAATATTAGCTCCTCTACTTATGTATTTGACTCATCTCGAGTCCTTGAATCACTATTTGGATCAACAATATCCTCATTTCATTCAATATTTGAATGATATTCCTGTGAACCAAAATACCTTATGTATTCATCAAATTTTACATCTCAACTCACTATTGTGTTTTCCTATGTTGAATATAAAACTTGTGACTTGTAGAAGTTCCTTTTGTCACAATTCTTGTAGCTGCCCCAAACGAGTATCCTATCCAGGATGATAGAGGGGATTGGAAACCAAAGTTGTGACCTAAGAGGGTCCTGATCCCCAGAAGTGGATCAATTTTCACATCGATCGGGGCACCACTTAAATACAATCTAAACTAGATTGCTAAGGGGGTGAACCTGACCAATCACTAAGGGAAGACCGGAAGGCAAGATACCCAAAAAAAAATAAACAAGTATAACATGGATATTTTTTACCAAATAAACCCTAGATCAGGAAGATATCTAATGAGAGAATCTCAGGGGATTGGTAGATAATTAATTATGTGAAAATGATAATACAAATGATTGATTCTCACTAGCTAAGAATATTACATAGATCTGGGTTCTAAGTGCTAGTTGAAATATAACTAAGTCACTACTTTGGGGGAGACTTGAAGTAAGAATTTATAAAATTACCAAGATAATGATTCAACTAATAAATTAATCTTACTAACACTCTATTTAAATGATTGGATGAAAGATAATAGCAATGGATAAATACCACAAGCATCACCAAGTTACAAACCGGGACTATAGTCACCAAAGCAAGAGGGGCGCATTCACTAAAAGACCAGTGCCAAGTCCAAATGGTAAAATGGAGTCAAAATGATATATCTTTAATTTATAAAGGTTTTGGAATACATACAAAAATACCCAAATACCATATTCTTTTAGTTTTCAGTTATGTGAGTTATGAAAAATTTAAAGGGTTTTAGAGAATTAATTATTTTGTCGACGGATGGAATGGAAATGAAATAAGAGAAAAGATGAAGAAACTTACCTTCTTTCTTGAGAGATGCCAAACTAGTGACAATTAATTCCAACAAATATCAACTGACAAGGATATGGTGAAGTTCCATCTCTTAACAAAATTTACCCAAGTGAATAAGTGTGCCCTTGGTCTATTGTGTGTTTTGGACTAATTTACTACAGTTGAGATGCTCCACTTTGATCATTCTGGCAGTCAAGGTTCCCTCATTGACGATATTTCAATCTTGGTGTGCTCCCCATCCCTTAAATCAGGGAAACCGTTTGACCATAGGCGCTAGTGCATGTATTTGGTGTTTTTTGGCTCTCCTTGGGAATATATTGCTTCCTTGAGCCACTTGTAACACCCCGTTTTTTACCCCGTTTGCATTAAAATGTATATGATGAATATATTGTAATTAATCATAGTGTGGAGTTAAAGGCAAAATCCCCACCATGGATTATCGTTTTATGTTTCGGCGATTAAATCGGTGCCGATGGTATTTTGTGCTAGCCAGGCACGTTATGATTTTTACATCATCATGTAAATATGCAATTTAATTAAATACCCACAACCAGCTATGTAAATGCAACAATAATGAGAAGGGGCATGTTTTCCTAAGGATAAGCAGTGGGGAGGGGGGGATTGTTGAACCTCTGAGCCAATGGAGAAAATCCAAATGTCAGCAAAAGAACCCAAGAGAGTGGGAAACCACTTCCCTTGTCTTATCCACCAACCGAATTAATTCCCCATGAGATTGGTTGGGGAAGTTATTGCCTTGAGGGACGTATGCATGGGCAGCCATCAGTGATTGGCAGGACTGTCAGTGCTTTGACCACATGCATTCCCAGAAAGGAAGATCCCATTCAGTTACTCATGTGGGCAGAGGGAACCTCATTCCACTCTCACGTAGCTGTTTGTCTTCCTCACGTAGGAGAAAGCTTGGCCCGAGGAGTCGCGTTCTACTTTTCCCTTCACGATTTGGTCTAGTGTGTGATTTTCCTTCACGTTGGGCCTATTCTCATCATTCTACATAGGTTGGGAATTTTTTGTTGTTTTCTCCACGAATTTTGGGTACCGTGAGTCGTTTTGGCCATGTTAGGGCCACAAATGAATATGGAAGTCGACTGCCACAATATGAGATGTGTAATTCCATTGCCCTACCTGATTTGACCTATGTGATGTTCTCCTTTCCAATCCCAGAGATGTTATTTGTTGTGTATACCGTTGTTGGTCTTTGGACTGTTTTGGAGTGGAAATGGGGTATGAGCTTGCTTGACAAACCTAGTGTGTGCAAGAGCCTCACAGACAGAGCTAGAGGGCTGACTTTTTTCTCTGCACCCCCTGAATAACACTGGAAGCGAAGGCATGGACCGAGGGATTGCATAGCAGAGAAGGGGATGCTTCCTTATGTAGGGTGTGTGTGGATGTCTTAGAAGTCAGGCTAGTTCTGGTGCAGGTGTCCATAGCTCTTGGATTGAGTGCACTAGCTTAGAAGTTAGCCTTTCCAGCTCCGGTATAGCCTTTCCAGCTCCGGTAGAGCCTGATAAACCCAACTGTGTTGGCTTGGATGAATTTCTGATAAACCTTGGCTATGTGTGAGCCTACTACTGTTCCCTTATTCCATGTGGGAATCATGCCCAACTAGGGGGTGGAAATGTTTCTGAGAGATTGATGAGCTCACTGGCCTATGGTTCGGTGGAACATTGCAGTGACGTAGCTGGTTGCGGGACGTTCTTCTTCATAAGATAAGTATATCTGTGTTGATCTCTACTCATGTATTTATTTATTAATTATTATGGACATGTTGAATGTATTGGTTGAATGTGAAGGCTTCCACTATATAATTGCATGTTTATACTTCTGTCTAAGTTTTATTTTCCATGCATTTTATTATGATGTTCATTGGGCTGGATTTCTCAGGTTAGTTACTATCAGTCACGTCCTCTCCGCCAGGCTGAGGGGAGGGGACATGACACCACTCCCACTCACCCATTTGCTCACCCACACCCATCCTTCCCTCATTTATGTTCCATCATGCTCCATCCTGGTTCACACTAGCATATGTGACTGTTTGGGATGGTTTGGGAGCTCATTGGTCCACCTAGGGTGGTTTTGAGGTCAAATCACATTCTAACACATGTATGCATCCAAATGGCCTCCAAAGGATAATGTTTCTCCCTAATGTAATATAAACATGATATATACACATTTACGTGTTGGAAATTCATAATAATATGTGTTATTGACTACATTTCTATGTGTTAATTTCATCTTTTCTATTGTTTTTCTACATATTTGTGAGTAAACTCGAATTGTGAGGGTGGATGAATTTTGCAAAAATAAATCTCATCCCTAGAATGATTTCATTTTATATTTTCCACATATTTATTTGATTATTAAGTAGAAACATCGTTCAGCAGTCCAAGAACAATCCACAGCTCAGACGCGAGGGAGAGAGAATGTGTAATCGACCTTCATAAGTACATCCCTAAGTAGAACCGAGAGAGCATCCATGAAAAAGATCAAGGTTCAAGTTACCACAGCTAAAGGGAGGTGCTAGAACATAGGACTAACAAGGGAGGAGTCACCACAAAAATAAGCCAAGATAAGGCTATCCACAAGTCAACAAGAGGTGTCACAACAAGGTGGGAAGAAAACCCTTCTTACCGCAAGACAATGTGGGAAGACAACCTTTCTGACCATAAGAAAAGTTAGGAAGACAACCCTTCTAACCACAAGACAAGGGAAAACAAACTTTTATCTCTCTCTCTCAATGTATGTAGTGCACAAGCGTTCCATGCAACAACTAGAAGTTTATCATCACCATATAACAAAACCAAATGTACATTTATCCTTTCAGCGAATATATCGTCGGGGGTCTGTAATGTAACTTATCGACAACAACAACGAAAATATCAAAAAATATTGGCAAATGTCGTAAAGCATTAAAAAAATACAAAATTAACAAAAAATTTCAAATTTTTTAACATCTAAAGAAACAAAAACATCAAATAAACAAATTGTTACAAAAATATGAAAATAGAACTAATATATAAGATTCATAAGATCCCAAATGGTGGATCATGAACACATATCAACTATAAACTGAAAATACTAAAATATCTTCCTGATGGAATGATAGAAAATCACATCAAATGACCAAAATAATGTCTCTCAATAGATGAATCATCATGACTCATGAGGTATCTAGATTCTATATAGTACAATGATTAATAATAGTAATCATAGATCATCGATCACATATTGACGACAAACTAAAAATATTGAAATATGCTCCTAATGGAATGATAGAAAATCACATCAAATGGTCAAAATAAATGTCTCTCAAGAGATTAATCATCATGAGTCATGAGACATCTAGATTCTACATAGTACAATGATAAATAATAGGAATCATCTATCCCATAACTGCATATCATAAAAATTATGGAAATTGAAGAGGGATTTTACCTAGTATTTTTCCATCCTATGGGCATGAAAAACCTTGTTAAGATTGTTAATATAGAGATTCTTGATTCTTGACAAGGCTGAAAATGTTGCACCTTATGTGCTAAGTGACTGAACTGAAGATCAAGTATTTTGATACAATTCATGTAACATCAACAGTGTGTTATCTCAAGTTAGGTTTATGAGCTTCATTGGTTCATAATTTAGGAATCATGCACTCTACTAGTTCCAAGAAATTGGGGATGATGTGGATGTTGAATCATCTTCCTCCATTCTCATGGAAATTGAAGAGGGATTTTAGCTCGGTTGAAATTGTTTCACCTTACGTGCTAAGTGACTCAACTGAAGATCAAGTATTTTGATACAATTCAGTAACATCAGCGGTGTGTGTTCTCAAGTCAGGGTTTCAAGATTCGTTGTTTCAGAATTTAGGAATCGTGCACTCTACAAGTTCCAAGGATTTGCGGATGATGTATATGTTGAATCATGTTCTTCCATTCTCATGGAAATTGAAGAGGGATTTCAACCAGTATTTTTCCATCCCAGGGGCCTGAAAAACCTTGTTCATATTGATGATATAGAGATCCTTTATTCTTGATGGGGTTGAAAAAGATACATGTTAAGTGATAAATATATCAAATATTTATGCAGCAGGTAGAAAGTGGAATGACATTGAAATAATGGGAAATATAATGAGACATAGGGGTAATGAAGAAGATAGGATGTAGCTGGGTCAAGGACAATAAAAATATCCATAATTTCCTTGTAGGACATTGATCACAGTCGAGGTTGCACAATAATTAAATACACTTGGAGAGATCCTTTAGTGACATGAAGATGATGGGGAAGGTGATCAATAGAATATCCTTATCGGTGATGCGTACTAGGATCAAAAGAATGAAATACTTTGTCACCATAGGAGGACTCATATGACTACATTCCATTTTATCCGGATCTTGGAAACACCTATCCAAAAAGATGCAAAATTGGAAAGGTATTAAAGACTTAATATTAGGAAAAAGTTGGAAAATATTTTCCTAAATTTACCCATTATATACATCAGTTCACTATTTATATGCCCCAATTCCTTTCATATACTTGGAACAAAATTTAAACAAATTGGAAAAATATCATCCATTTATATGTCATGTCACTATGCTGGATCCAAATCATTTTCATTGTTTTCGTCACACCTGACTGAACTAAAGACCAAGTATTTCGATCCAATTTATGTAACATCAGCAATGTGTGTTCTCAAATCAGGTTTCCGAGGTTTTCTAGTTCAAAATTTGGGAATCATGCACTCTACTAGTTCAAGGGAATCAAGGAAGATGTAGATGTTGAATTTGTTAGAATTTAAGATATAATTTTCATATCTTTCAACTTTAACACTCACTAAGGATCACTATGTTAAAATTAGGTTTTGAAACAAAATAATGCAAAAATAAATAGTACAAGTACTACTGAAGTAATTTATAAAAGATAATTTAAATGCAAATTACAAAAATAATACTAAAATAAAAATTACAATTTCTAGTTCAACAATAGTAAAAATTCTAATCAATAAAAGGAATCAAATTCACAAACAAGATCTAACAAGCTACTCGAGTGTGAAAACCTTCCTTATACTTAGGGTTAACTTTCATATTAGATTTTTCATCTCAGAGGCAAGTTAATAATATGAACAAAATTGACCCTTACCTGAGGATTTGAGCATACCTGAGAGAGAGAGAGAGAGAGAGAGGTAAAGTGTTGTAGAATAGGGTTAGAAATGTACAATAAAGAGTGCATAGGTCTACTAGACAAGGTATGGCATGATCAAGAGCATCCCAAAGACATCAGTAGAGGAACCCAACAAATATCCAATAGTAAATGGAAACCTCAAAAACCTTACAAGACCTCAAAATAGTAATCGATAGCCTTAAAACCCTCACAATAGTGCCAAACATACTTCAATCAAACAACAACAACCTCACATGATGACTTAGCATAGAATGTGATCCTTCAAACAAGTAGTGAAATCCTCACATAAGTAGTAACATCCTAAATCAAGGCAACGATAGTCACAAGAAGACTCACAACACCCATAGAACAATCCACATAGGTAGCATACCTCTAAAACATTTTACAATAGTCACACGATGACAAACAACTCCTATATGATAGTCCACATAGGCAGTGGCCCTACAAAACAGTCCAAAAGTAGTCCACATAGGCATCAACACTTTCAATAGGAAATGACATCCTAAGTACAAGTAACGACACCCAAAAAAATAGTCAAACATGTAGTGGGACCCTCCGTAGTCCAAGCACAGGTAGTGGCGGCCTCAACACAGGCCAAAAACAAGCTGCGACACCCTTCAGCAGTCCAAGAACAATTCATGGCTCACAAGTGAGGGTGAGAGAAGGTGTAATCATCCTTCAGAAGGGCATCCCTAAGTAGAACCATGAGAGAATCCAAGAACAATATCAAGGGTCAAGTTACCACATTCAAAAATATGTGCTAGCACATAGGACCAACAAGGGAAGAGTCACCATAAGACTAAGCCAACACAAGGCTAGCCACAATTCAACAAGAGGTGTCACAACAAGGTGGGAAGACAACCCTTCCAACCATAAGACAAGGTGGGAAGACAACCCTTCTAACCATAAGACAAGGGGAAAAACCTTTTATATCTCTCTCAATGTATGTGGCCCACAAGTGCTCCATACAATAACTGGAAGTTTTATCATTAGCATATAAGGAAAGCCCAAACCTTGTTAAGATTGATGATATAGAGATTCTTGGTCGAGTTGAAAATTAAAGATATATATCATAAAGAGGTTCAATTCTCCATAATACACACAAGAGAGTAGAAAACTACTAAGAAATATCCCCAAATGGTGAAATTCTACCATATGTGCAATATTGCCTCCAAATATGTGAAATCAATAATGAAACAGTCCTCCAAACATGTTAAAGATAAGTTAATCACATGCTTCTACGTAACTATTTCTACCATTAATGATAAAAAAGGTGATGCTCAAAACAATGACTCATAGAAATATCTCAAAGTTCACATCTCCTGGTACAATGTTACAAAAAATAATGCTTCAAAAAATGCAAAATGAACTGGCAATTTCAAGTGGTAAAACTTGCATAATAGAGCCTCCAAGCTTGATTTGACAAGGCAATTGTCAATGTGGTTGAAACCCAAAGTATCTTAAAATTGGTAAACAAGGTATATGATGAAGAATGACCATACTAGATACAAAAATGAATAAGTATGATTGCACATATTTCAATAAGGTTCTTGAATGATACAATGTGGAAGCGCACATGGCTAGGAAAGAGCATGTCAGTTAAGAATTCTTCTAAACTACCAATTTGAAGCGGCTAGATTCTTAGACTGAGGATGTCCAGGCATACTTGGAATATTTGAATCAAAGGTCATGCATGATGAGGAAAAGGGACAACCTTAACAAGCCTTAAGATTTTTATTACTAAGGATAGAGGATAGGGATATTGGAAAAATCATTGAGGAAATAAACAACGTGGAATATGTTATTGTATCCTACATAACAAAGGATTTCATTGATGATACAACTATGCCATGATACATGACCTTCTTACAGTGTAGACTAATAAAATTGAATGGGTTCAAGAATCTCATAAATGTAATAAGAATTTCCCCAATAATTATTAATTCCAAGAACAAATTGAAAGAATTACAAAAAAATAGAGTGCTTCACATTGATAATCTAAATGAAGATGTCAAATAACATGGATGACCACAAATATTTGAAGATGGGAAATTGTCATTTAAATGTTGTTATGTGTATGATGAAAGTGGGTGCCAGTTCATTATTTGAATATGAATTCGAACATGAATTTATATAGAATTTCCATGTGAGAATCATGGATAAATCCCCATATAAATTGTTATCAATAAAATCCATTTCCACAAATTTCCAAATTTTATTGGCAATGTACCAACATACTGAGGAAAGCTTGAGCACCTTAAGATTCATTGATGCAAGCATATTTGCATTGCTTGCAATTAAAAAAAATCAACCAATTAGTAGTTTACAAAGAAGATAATCCAAATTTGTAGTTTACAAAGAAGGTAATCCAAATCGTCCATAACAATGAAAGAGCCATTAATATTACCACTGATCAAATATGTTGAACACATAACAAAACCAAATCAAGGTGTACGAAACAAACTACCCTCCCATGATGTGTATAGAAAATTAGAGAAGATAAATGATTAAAAAAATCCTTACACAAAGACCTCACAAAGAAACAAACCCAAAAGATATGCTCAATATGTCCTTTTCTGCAATAGTGCAAGCAAAAGGACATGAAAGAGCATGTCTTAAGTCAGCTAGCCATTAAAGAATAATGACACAAGATATAACTCTCATCTTTGAACCACATTAGGGGCTACATATGGCATCAATTCGATTTTTATAATGCATTCTAGGTGATCCATTAACTCATACAACAATAAAAACTGACCAAATTTTAGGACTAAGCAAGCATAATGGCACCAGTTCTTGTAACATAATGAATTTTGGGCATTAAAATTCATAATTCTTAAATATTCCCACTTTTTAAAACTAGATCAACATGGATAATCATTTATTCTTGAGTTCTGGGAACTTTTCAAGATATATCTAGTTTTTTATAGTTGAATTTGTGGTTAAAAAGAAATTCCCAGTCACCAAACAATAGAGAGAGAAAATATAGGAAATCAAATGGAATCGAAGAACAACCTAAAATTCCCAACATCAATAAGCAGCCACAAAAAGGAGCAACAATAGACTAAAATATCATATTAAGACCGAGGCACCAAACACCATTAGCAATAATTCTAGGCAATTACATCAATGACATGACAACATCAATGACAATTTTTCTAACATAGTGTTGCATAATACATACAATTTTTTCCTTTAACATCAATGACATATTTGCTAACATTACATTTCTAGATGCATATATTTTTAAATTTAAAGATGCCACCAAAATAATTAAAACATTATTAAGGAATGATAGTAAGGTGAGATAAATATAACTTGCAATGGTGGATATAAGAACAAAGTGCATTGATACAATAATAACCATGGTTGGATGTTTCCTAAACATTATTGTTGTTTTAGTGCTCATTCCATCCCATATTAGGAATAGTAATTGAGACCACATTCCATAACCATATGTTCTCTTCTATTCATACCATACCATCATGTAACATAAACTAGTTCAAACCAACTAGTGCCATTCGATTATTGATTCTATACATTACTTTTACATTAGCATGGTTTATTTTTTTTGTTAAACTACTCCTCTCCCAAGGGAAGTAAAATAGTTTTGTGCATGAAGGTATATAATTACCATATAAACAAGGAGGGATTATTTTGCAAAACTGAGAGAGAGGAGAAATACCCCTCATTGTAACATCCCCTCAATGTTGTTTTGTTACCTCATTCAACCATCCCAACTAGTATGACCCCACTTAAAAAAATAAATTTGAATTATGAATACAATTGATCAAAACAAATCACATAACATCATCAAATATAAATGTATTAAAATGGAATTAGGAATAGGCTAATCAAATTCCTTAAGACATAGAAAAAATAAAAAGAATTGTCAAAAAATTAAACAATAAAAAATATGAAAGAGTGCTGAAATTAAAGTGAAAGTGAGTTTACTATGAAATTGATTTTGATGTTCTACATAATGTTATTTTTCATTTTTAAAAGTATTTGACACTTGATTCCATATTTTACGTGTCATAAATAACATGGATATAAATGATGTGACCGTCAATTTGGCATTTATTTTTTTAGGTAACCTGTCATAATTTTTTTATAGCTATACACATTACTTGTATCTTATAATCTAGAATCTATACTATAATGATGGCAACATGGGTTGTTGGTTAGGAAGTTAGTATTATCTCATTAATAGAGTAAGTAAAATAAAATGGTCGACAACCAATGGCTAGACATCTAATCGTGCTATTGTTGGTATTTATGATAAAAACTCAAACCTAATTTATAGAGTAGAATTAGAATTCTATTACCTTTAAAAAAATTTGTTTGAGGATTTCACATTGAAGAATTCTTTGTGGGTCAAAGAATCTGTGGAAGGACAAATTTGTAGTTTTATTTTTCATAGGAGTAGCTTGAATGTGGCGAGGGCTAGTGTGGCACTTAGAGAACCAAAAAGGGTGGAACCAAAAACCAGGTTAGAGTTAAATTCATAGTTTTCTTTTTATGAATTGAGCAAAGGTGAAGTCATTCTCCATCCAGTAATTAAGAACAATCCCATTATGTGGATTGTTGGAGTGAGCAAAGAAGCATATGGTTCTTTTCTACATGCGTGGTCAATGCACTGATTCAATTTCAGTTGGACAAATAAAGCTATAAGTACACGTATAAATAATTGGTTGGCCAATTCAAATTAGATTTTATTAGAAATCTCATTTGTATTTTTATGTAAATACTTTGTTTCCTTCATAAATCTTAATGAATAAGAATTACTAAAATATACATATTATAATGAAAAACAAAATGACACTGAAATATTTGAATAAAACCTAAAATTAAGGGCATTAAAAAAATATAACCGTCATCAAATTTTCCTTAACATGCAAGAGGGATTTGGAAATCTAGGCTTGACTCCAATTTGAATTAAAAAACACAAATTCTGATTTGAATTCAAAGACACAAATTGCCATAGAGAAATCAAATTGTGAAGGTACCTACACACCAAGGATGACCTAAATTTTAGGTGGGAACTTGAAAACCGAGAAAGGGTTATTGGAAACAAGAGAAGTTTCCTAACAAATGGTTTTAGACCATGGCACCATGAAATAGATTTTTCATGAAAAATTAAAGAAATTAAGGTTAAATCTTACAAGGGTTACACACTCGGTGTTGTCGAACGTTTGAAAGGATTTTTAATTCAACAAAAAGTCACGTATCTGGTATTGTCACTTGCTAGTGAACGATTGACCGCAATCTTGTCAAAGATAATGAAGACGAAGGCCAATGGATGAAAGTGTCGACTAATGGAATGAAATTTCACATGCGATATTGCAAACACGGTCACATAATCAAAGACAATAGCATAAGCAACACCAACATCAGAGTAACATCAACACCCAACACTAGCACTAGTAACATATACACTGCAACACCATTTTCTCCACCCTTCATAGTAGTACCAGGTTATCCCTAAGCACTGGCACATCCTCTAGAATTAATCTGTGTGGAAAATAACCTTGGTGCTGTCATTTTCATGGCATGTATGCGGCCCAACAAGTCTCGTGGGTGTTATGTTAGGTGTGGCCCAACAAAAAAGGAAGGCAACCATATGGTGGGGAAAGACGCTTTTTTTTCTTTTAAAAAAAAACTCTCAGATGAGAGTTTAAAAAAGAATCTTATTTATCGTTCGATATTTTTCCCTGAGACTTTGTTTGGAGGGTTTGAGAAAACTCTTGGCAGAGAATTTATCAAACTCGTAGACGAAAAATTATTAACCCAACATAAACCTGACCAAAATTTCGAATGATAAAATTTTAAACTCTTAGACGATAAGTTTAAAAATCTCGTTTGAGAAAATGATTTGACTATATTTCTCAAATGAGAAATTGAATATTCCAATCAAATTCACTCGATTGTCAAAAAAGTGTATACCAACTTCGCAATTTCGGTCATAAGTTGTATAATGATGATTATTTTTTTCAAATTGAACATAAAATTTCAACATGTGTTGTGTTTATTGGTTTGTATTATCAATTTAAGTAAATCATATTAATTTACATCTAAGGTATCTTAGGAGGTGCCTCCAAGAGATTCCCATCATTGGAGTTTGCATAGTGATGAGTTGGAAGGATATCATTCACCCATAGTTGTGATATCAATAATTATTAACTAGACAAGTTTTTAATCATTCAAATGCAACCCCAAATAAAAAAAACATTAGTGGCAAGAAACTAACAAAAGAAAATAAATTTCACCATAATTATAAATACTTTTCAATCCTCATGTTTTAAATTTCGGTCTCAACATCGTTTAAAAAACCATTCTACAAATGATTGTTAGAATATAAGGCCTACTTTATGTAATAAATTCATATTCATATGAGACAATTTAAATAATGAAGTTACATTGTAAAGGTAGCACAACTACCTAGCCAATGACATAAAATGGGATCAAACACATTATATCAATTGAATTCATAAAAGCCTAACTTTTACATGAATCTGTCAATTATATTTTTAATCATAGATTCATGTTTGTAAATTTTCTTGTGTATTTATAAAGCTAACAATGACATGCTGCAAATTAAGTTTTTGATCCCATTGTAAACACTTAAATATATTTTGTTAGAGATATATTTATGATGGCTTAATACTTCTATTTATTCTAACCTTGCACATGTTCCATAATTCTCCGAACTTTCAAATCGAAACTTAAATTAACACCCACTTGTTAAATTTTGATGACTTTATTCCAACCAACTTCCCATACTAACATATCAACTTGATGATGTATAAAAGTATGTTTAATGTGTATATTCCTCATTTAAATAGTAATGAAAAATGTTGTATTCTATGTGTCGGAATGGTGAGAAAACCTTCTAAGATTTAAGAAGCATGATGCCCAATTGTTGAATATTAACTTGCAAAGGCTATTTGATTTTTCTAAATAATTGATTACTATATATTGTGAAAAAGGATAAAATACAATTAAATAGAGTCAAGTAGAAGTTCATTAGAGAGTCTTTTCTACAAGCACCCAACTTTTAGTAATAACTTGCAAGTTCCAAATTATTTTCCTTTGGTAGTTTTGTATCGTAGAAGAGTTAGGTTAAATTGTTTATAGAAATTGATTAAATAGTTTTATGTTTAAATTATGAATGTTTAAAAAAGAGACTCTATAAGGCTCAAACATTTACTTTCACATTTTACATTAATTTAACTAACCTAATTATAACTATATTTTTTTTTGGATACTCTAGACTCGTTTATTGTCCACATGCAATGCCTTCAAGCTAGGGGTCTTAATGGACTTGTATTTTGAAAGGATTTCAACAATCATGCCTTGAGATCAATTTGTGATTTTAAAAATAAATTAATATACCTAATGCTTAATAATAGATTATGTAGAAAGAATGGATTCTTTATCATTTGGAAAATATACTTCCTACAACCACACTATGAAATTATAATTAGGTTACTCATTATGGGAAAAAGGTATATGAAATTAACATCAGGTCATTAATTATGGGCAAAAGGTGAGTGGAAGAATGCAAATTTGAAGAGGGCATGGATATCCTAGGTTGAGTGAAAAAGAAGAGGAATTTGGAAGGTTATAAATTTGAAATTGAGCATCATCCTTCTATAGGTGGCCATGCATATTATATTTTTGGTGTTGTTTTATGTACAAGAGAATGTACATGTTCACAGACTTCAACACTCTGAAGCACCTCATGAAAAGAATAAAAGAAGTGACCCTCAGCTAACCTAAGTAAGTGGAATTCTCCATAGCTAAAATAACAAGTCATAAGATATTGAATTTTAAAATTAAAATATGTGGTTGATCTAAAATGGTAGCATGCACTATTATGAGTATTTTATTTTAAACCACCTTGATGTATACTTTTCTATTTAAAAGGTAGTTTGTATATGCTAGGGTTATTTAGTTCTATTTTCAATCTATTTTTAAGTCTTGTAAGCAATGCTACATAATATTATAGGTTGTATACTGCTAATAGGCTAGATCAAATGTTTTTTGAACGTATGCATGCTTTACTTTTGTATTATCTCACTATCCAACTTGGTTGTAGTACTTATTAATGCAAATTTAAACAAGTTTTGTTATAAAAAATAAAAATAAAAACATATTTCATAAAATTATTTGTGTTGCTTTCAAATTATATAAACACACTAGTGCATACCCTTCATAGTGCACTAAAATAGGTTTAATAATTAAAAAATTGCTTGTTGGTGCACTTTGTACATATCACTACACTAGTGCATCAAGATACAAGGCACATTGTGATAGGGTAAATAAAATACCAAATCTATTTAATTTTCATTTTTACATCCACCAATGCTCTTAGCACCTCCAAGAATCAATGCTCTTTGTCCCTCTATGAGTAGCCTATTGTCCCATGTTTTAAAGTTATTGAATTTCATCAATAAATTTTCATACTCATACGATTCCAACTCATTTTTTAATTTATTAAAACCTATCAATTTGAATTCTTTAATTCATGGAAACCATACCTCCACAAGGAAGACAAGAGTAGGTAATTTTTTATTATAAGATCATAGTTATAGTTTTCCAACTTAATTTTTAAGAAGCATTTTTTTTTTAGAAACGATGTCATAAGTGTGGCCCTCTATTTTTTGCACACCACATGACAATGCAATTACTAGACACACCATTTATATATAGTGCTATATTATATGTGCACTGCTCAATTTAATATGATTATAATGCCGATGTCTTGTGATATCCAATGTAGTACAAAATGTTATAAAGTATCACTTGTGAGGCACAACCTCCACACAAACACACCATAATATGTACATATTGTTACCATTGTATGTAGTTTATGTATGAATGATTTGATGCACTACCTCGAATGTTATTCATATTGGCACACTATTATGTCAAAGTTTCATGAACATGTATGTTCATTAATTTATTTTAATTATTTCTCACATCTCTACATTTATGGATGACTAAGTGTGGAAATTTATCCCAATATTAGAACAGTTGAACTCACAAAATTGCTTGAAAATATGCAAGAAACACTCAAGAAGGAGACTCAATATGTGATAATCCACAAATTGTTGATGATATTAATTTACACCAGACATCATTAAATAGATGTAGGATTCTCATAATTTCGATACTCCAAGGATTCTAAAGCATGAGGATGTTATTCGAATCAACACAAAGAAGTCTTACTAAACTAGTCAAAATCCCCCATAGGTGCATAAAGCACTTTCCAAATCAGTCAAGATGCTCATGAATTTGTTGAATGATTATGTATAGATCATAAGTGAGGTAAAGTTGAATTTATCATTCTCTTCGATGAGGAAAATAAGGGAGGTGATTTGGTGCAAAAAAAAAGGCAGACTACCTTAAAACTAGCTTTAGCTTTTCCCTTAAAACTGTAGAAAAGATGGAAACTCCTGAAAAAATAGAATTGTGCGCTTTCCAATATGGGAAGACTGCAGAGTTCCATAATATTATCTAGGATATTTCTAACTCATTCTAGGAGGAATTTTGGGCAATTTTGACCTCATAAATGGGTTTGGGTGCAAATTAGCTAGTTTGGGACCTAGAAAATTAATAAAAAAGAATAATTATTTTATGCTAAGTATTGGGATGGGTTTTGATTATTCCAACACCCCCTATTAATCCTAAATTAATGTAAAATATTAGAAAAACATCAGAGATATAGGGCCTAGAAACAAGGCTTAGTCACCCTTTACATTCTTCTTGTCTGTACAAAACAAAGAAAGAGGCAAAACTACAAGGGAAAAATACTCCCTTAAACATGGACACGAACAAAACTGTATGAAATATGGTCTTCAATATGTCTTCACTACATGATTAGAAATCCCAACAGTGACTTGAGATTACTTAAGGTCCTCTCAGAAAACATCTTGGCGATGATGTCTGCAACTTGCTCAGATGATTCACAATATTGCAGATCACTGACCCCAACATGCACAAGTCCTCTGATGTAATGCATATGGATCTCGATGTGTGTGGCCCCACTGCCTCAGTACTGGATCAATTGAGATTTGAATGGTACTATGTTTGTCACAATAGATGTCTGTAGAATTCTCTGACTTGATCCCAAACTCTCCAAGTATTCCATGAACTACAAACATTGAGTAGTTACATTCACAGCTCCTCTGTACTCTTCCTCTATAGATGAAAGTGCAATTACAATTTGATTCTTACTTGATCAGATGATCGGTCCATCTTCAAGAATATACACATATCCAGAAGTTGATTTCCTATCATTTTTATCACCTACCCAATGAGAGTTAGTAAAACCAACTAACTCTAGGCTAGATTGTACAGCATAGTGAATCCCATGATTTTGTGTTCCTTGTACAAAGTTTAGTATTCTCTTTTCTTCCCTCCAATGGATGTCATGAGGCTGATCCATGTATCTGGAAGCCACACTCACTACATAATATATATCAGGTCGAGTATGAGTCAAATAAATATGATAACAAACCAATTGCCTATACAGGGTGTTGTTTCCAATGGAGTTGATTGCTCCTCTTCAAGCTTAACTCCTGAAAGGAAAGCAGTATTTCTTGGAGTGCAATCATTTATTATGAACTTATTCAATAGATTTGAAGCATAATTGGACTGATGTACCTTTATTCCAAGATCTTATTGAGAAATATCAATCCCCAAAAATTGGCTTAACAATCCCAAATCAGTCATAGAGAAGGCATGGTTCATTGCACTCTTCAAAGAGGAAATTTATTTCTTGGAACTTCCTATGATCAGAAGGAAATACAAATACAATACAATGATGATTAAGGAGCCATTAATGAGCTTCAAATATACATTAGGATCATACTTTCATCTACAATAGTTCAGTGATAGAAAAAAGCCATCAATCTTAGCATACCAAGCTCTAGGAGCTTGTTTTGGCCCATACAATGATTTCTTCAACCTGCACACAAGAGATGGATTAGTCACAAAACCTTATGTCTACTACATATATATTTATTCTTTCAGATCACCATGTAGGAAATCACTCTTTACATCCATGTGATGTACTTCCCATTGCCTGGAAGTTGCAATGGTTGAAACTAGTCTTATGGAGTCCATCTTTGAAACTGGTGCAAAGGTGTCATTGCAGTAAATTCCTTGGAATTGGGAGAAGCCCTTGGCCCCTAAAATTTCCTTATACTTCATAGGATAACCATCAGCAAAAAATTTAGTTTTGAAAACCCACTTACACTTGACTATATTTCTCCCTTGGGAGAGAATGAATAGATCCCATGTGTCATTCTTTTGGAGCAAATGAAATTCCTCCTTCATTGTAGTTTTCCATATTGGGTATTCACATGAATATTCATATGTCTGTGGATCAGATTAAATCATTATAAAACACTTATCAGCAAAGAAAGGGTCATTTATAGAAAGGGCACTCTCGAATTGAGATCTAGTCCTCCTAGAATCTTTAGGATTCTTGGCTAGTTTCCTAGCTTCTTGGATGGTATTTAATGCCCACTTTGGCCTTGTGGGGATATTTGTATTTGAAATTAAATCATCATTATTAGACATATCAGAATCGTAAATTTCATTAGATCCTTCACTTACAACCAAAGGTGGAGGAGGTGAGGAGGACTCTCCAATTTCTGATGCTACCATAGGCTCTTCTTCGAACTCAACACTCCTTTCAATGAAGGATTTTTGAGTGCTCATGTTGATCAGCTTGTACCCTTTGGAATATTCAGAACAATCAATAAATAGGAACTCTTGTCGTTGGTGTTCCAAATCCCTCCTTTTGTCCAATGGAATTCTAGCCCATGCTCTTGAGCCAAAAATCCTAAAAAATGAGACACATCTAGTTTGTGCCCACTCCAGGATTCGAAAGGAGTAACTCCATCAAAATGATTGTGACAAACCCTATTCTGGATGTAGGATGCATAGTTTATAGCTTCATCCCAAAACTTTGGTGGAAAATTCTTAGACTCCAATGTACAAGTAGCCATCTCCTTGAGGCTTCTATTCTTCCTCTCAGACACACCATTTTGTTGAGGTGTGTAGGGAATAGAGTGTTGCATATGGATACCTGCATCTTCACAATAATTAATGAACTCCGAATTTAAATATTCACCACCATTATCAGATCTCAAGATCTTGAGTTTCCTCCCAAACCGGTTCTCAACCAAGGCCTTGAAAACCTTGAAATGGTAAAAAACTTCAGACTTGAGTTAAGGAAGTAAACCCAACAATACCTAGAAAATTCAGCTATGAAGGTTAAGACATACTTGGATTGAGTCATGGAAATATTACGTAAGGGACCAATAATGTCACTGTGGATGAGCTCAAGATGTGTTGAGGTTCTCTCATGACTGACTCTCTCATACTTATGCTCTGGATGTTTTCCTAGAATGCAACCTTGACAGGATCCTTCGTAAAAATTGATCTTTGGTAACCCTAAAACCATATTTTTTTCACACAAATATAAAAAGTATTTATAGTTTATATGACCAAACCACTCTTGCCAAAATTTTCTTGCTTCATTGGCATGGGTGAGGAGAGCAGAGGGGTTAGAGAAAGGCATGAAGTGTGAGAACCTGTAGATTTTAGAACTATGATCCAAAAAACCTTTGGAAATGAATCTACCATTCATAATATCATATATTTCAACTTCATTGGGAGAAAAAAAACCTTCTTAGGAAAGTCAGTGTGGGTCATCTGGTAGACTGACAAGAGATTAGCAGCAATACTTGGGACATACAAAACATTATTGAAGGAAATATGATCAAAATTAATGCTACCTTTACCCTTGATTTTAGTTTATGAGTTATCTTCCAGAAAATATTAGGACCCTTCAAATCATCAAGATGTGAGAAGGCTTCCTTTGTTGAAACTGTGTCTAGAAGCTCCAGAATCGATGATAAAGGAAGGAGATCTTACAGTGCTTGCTACTAGGGCATGTACTCTCTCTTGGTATTTGAAACTAGATCCTCCTTCCTTCTTGCTTGTGCCACTAGGTAGGGAGATGCTATTCTTCACCAGGATTCGAGTAAGCATATCTCTTTGCTTCTTTATGCAAAAGCTCTTAGGATGAAAGCCCTTACCACAATATGCACATTTTCTACCTTCACCTTTACCTTTCTTCTTCTTAAAATTCTTCTTCTTGGAGTTTGAGGACTCCTCTTGAGACTTATACTTGACTAATTTTTTATATGGAGGCTTCTTAGCCTTATTATTATCTTTGGAATTCATCTTGGAATCTCCAGCAACCAAATCTTGATCTTTGGAAGGTTTGGTGGTGCTTATCAAGACCAATTTGTCTTGCTCCCAAGTCAAGGATTCCATGAAATCTTCCAGTGAAGGCATCTTCCAATTTTGAGTTGTTAATTTGGTGGGATGGAAGTATGAAACAAATACTGAGTAATGAAGGCCAATATTTGAAAGGATATCCAAGATTAGTTGTTCATCTTCTTTGTCAATAACACACCGTTTTAGCTGCAAAACCAGTGATTTGAATTTCTAGAAGTAGACTTACAAGTATTTGAAGCTGCTTGGACTCAGTAATGTCAGCTCATTCTCTGATTGGTAACCCCTCATATTATCAGTCTTCCCAAACAAATCTTTAAGTTTCTCCCATACTTCATTCGATGATGTAAGACCATCAAGATGAAATAGAAGGTATCTGGAAATGTTGAGACATAAGAGATCATATGCCTCATCTATCATATTATGCCATTTTATCTTCTCTGATGTTGCATTAGGCTCGTCTTTAGTTTCCATGGTCACTCTATAGAGGCCTTTACTCCTCATCAGAATCTACAACCTTTCCTTCCATTCGAAGTAGTTGAATGGAGTCAAGCGGATTGGTTGAGATTGATCCATTCTTTAGCAACTGCACCCTTGAATAGACATTCTACACTCCCAATGAGTGATGTCGACCCTGAAAAATAAAATTTAAGAGGAGAACCCATCAATATACAAAGTCTTTGATACCATGTGGATATTTAGCCCAATATTAGAACAATTGAACTCACAAAATTACTTGAAAATATGCAAGAAACACTCAAGAAGGAGACTGAATATGTGATAATCCACAAACTATTGATGAGATTAATTTACACCATCCATCATTAAATATATGTAGGATTATCATAAATTCGATACTCCAAGGATTCGAATCAGTACAAAAGAAGGCTTACTAAACTAGTAAAAATCCCCCATAGGTGCATAAAGCACTTTCCAAATCAGCCAAGATGCTCACAAATTTGCTGAATGAGTATGTACATCTCAGAAGTGATGGAAATTTGAATTTATCATGGTTTTAGATAAGGAAAATAAGGGAGGCGTGTTGGTGCAAAAAACAAGGTAGTCTACCTTACAAGTAGCTTTTAGTTTTTCCTTAAAACCGTAGAAAAGATGGAAATTCCCGAAAAAGTAGAACTGCGCACTTTCCAATATGGTAAGACTGAAAAGTTTTTAGAAACTTATCCAGGATCTTTCTAACTCGTTCCAGGAGGAATTTTGGGCAAGTTTGACCTTAAAACTGGGTTTGGGTGCAAACTAGCTAGTGTCGGACCTAGGAAATTAATAAAAAGGATTAATTGTTTTATCCTAAGTCTTGGGATGGGTTTTGATTATTCCAACACTAAGTGCTTTGTATATAGTGATATCTATTTTTATTTCTAAGTACTTCATATATGGTGCTATCTATTTTTATTTCTTGCATCTCTACATTTAGGGATGAATAAGTGCATTGTATATGGTGCTATTTATCTTTAGTGCACCACATTGGTGGCACATGTTCCTCATGTGCACCATTCATTGATGTGGTCTAAATGCACTTCTTTATGATGTATGTAGATTGGATGCGTGCACCATTATTGGTGCTTAAATTTATAATTCATTGTAGATGGTGATTTATATTAACTTTGGCACAAAGGATATGCTCTAGATAATTAAGATGAACACTAAATGGAACCCACATTTTTAAGCAACGGATTAAACTTTCAATATTGAAATATTACTAAAATGATAATTTATTACAAATTTCAGGACAATGACTGAAAAATTAATGCAGTAGACATGTGAAAGGTTTAAGATAAGTCTATGGAGTCTATAACATGTGGACACGGCCTTTGAAAGCTTGTCTTTGAAGTGTTTTGATATTTATTCTTATGAACTTTAACAAACAAAAAGTCTAGGGTTTTTCGTCTTAGGATTATACATCTTGACTCAAATGGAAAAGTCCATTTCTTTTAAAATGATATCTAATGGTTTTGTTTGTCAACTAAGATTTTTTCGTTTATAGGTATGGTCAATATTCGATTTGATCCTTTCCATTTGATATTGATTCTAGGATCGAAAATACCATGCTTTTTGTTTGGTTGATGTAAATGATAATAGGATTAAGGAAATACAAGATTTAGGTAAGGACATATGATTCCAATAGTACTTATTTAAAATTCAAATGCTTGAAATTAGAAGGTAATATGGAACAATAATGGTTAATAGCTTGGATATATTTATAAAAATGTCTCATTTTCTTTTATAAATAGCTCTATCTATATCTCTATTATATACTCAATAAAAAACAATAAACTTTGAAAAGATTCCATAAATTTTCACTTAAATCTAGGATAGAATAAGTATATTATTGCAAGAAATGAAAATTCAATCACACTACTCTAATGTAAGAAACAATTGCATGAAATTACTACTCCAATGTAAGAAACACTTGCATGAAATTAATACTAAATATTGATATGCATCATAGTGGGTTAGATCGAGTGGTTGAGTGTTGTGAATGATGAGAAATATGTTGTAGGTTCAAGTCCCTAATAGGTTGCTTTCCTCTATGAATATTGTGGGCCTCACTTGATATTCATGTTGGCTTAGGTTTCCAAAACTACAACCAACTGGTTTACCCTAGGTACCATCCTCATAATGAGGGGAAATGATCGATAGGTTTCCTTGGAATGCGCATCGCATTAAAAAAATAATGATTAAATACTAGTATGTGATTTTACTTTAGCTTGTTATCCTTAACCAAAGGTTTAAAAAATAACAATAATAAACAAACAAGTAGACAAAAAATAGCTAAACTAATAAAAATAATAATTTATTGCTCAAGAACCCATCCCTGAGTGTAACCTACTTAGGCCCAATGATTTCTTCCTCACAATATTGACTACATCCACTCAACTTCATTTAAATTCCTAGGGAGTCTACTCCCTGGAGTAACCCAATTATGAGAACTTGGATGCTCTAATATAATGATGTAATAACCCAATCCAACATGAATCAGTTGGGAGGGATGTCACCTAACGAGAATTTTCTTTAAGTCATTGCAATCATTTAAAGATAAAAAAAAATATTAAGCAATGGAAACATCTAGTACCTATACTCCTAATTCTTGATGAACACCATATCCTGGTCCAAACTAGTTCTCTGTTGCATAAATGTCAATATGGGGGGAATTATCCCAAAAGTATATTTTCCACCTAATGAATGCAACACCTAAAAGCAGTTCATGCCCCTAAATAAGGGCTCAATTTCAATGAGAATGAATCGAAATACTCCCCAAGTTGTATACATAAGTAAATGCACTATATCTAAACAAATCATGCCTATAGGTTAGGAATTCAACTGTAACAACTTTTTTTTTTTGTGGAGAGGCTTTTAGCAATTAATTTCAAGCTCAATGTTGGGACGTAGTGAACCCCTCAATATATGTACAAACCAATCCTTCTTTTTCCCATTCTAATAATGTTGGAGTATTTTTTCGACTAGTCCCACAAATACCATATCAATAATCACTTCCTTTTTCTAAATACAATAACCATTAACTATCCATTACCCTTCACTCATCACAAGATATCTTTTTTTCTATTTCTACAAAAGGTAAAAGAGTATTCACAATAAAGTGTTTTGTATTTGTCGTCCTCCCTTTGCCAAGTTTATTTACATAACTAAATATATTAGGGTGGAATTGGGTTTATGGGTAAATATATTATTATAAAAAAATGGTATTTGGTGTAATAGATTCAACCCTTAAATCAAATTAGGAACCAATTTTCAAGTGTTCTACATTAACATTTCTCTTCCTAAATCCTATGAGGCACTAGCTCTAGACTAGTTATCCTCACTAAACCAAATTTGTTTCCCTTGAGTGTGATTTCCACCACATGTTTATCGTTCTTTTTGGATACTCCAAACATTTGACCCAAGTTAGTGTGGGTCTTGAGAACATAAACTTGTAATAAATGTTAGTTCCTCAAAACGACATCATTAGTACTTTACTGAACTATTTAACTATTGAAAACATGAATCAATATGACCAACGACGATAAAAATTCAATAATGTATGAATTCCACTTAGAATGATTCATACCCATAATAATGAGAATATAATATCATATCCTAACTAAGCAACATAAATTTCATGGGAACAATAGGTTAATATTATTCATCACAACTATGGATCTTTTACAAAAACTCACTCAACAATTGATGGTCAAGTAGGAGATTTGACTAAGAAATCAACTAAGCATTCAATTGGTTGGTCCAGGAAAAACTAAATAGTGCATAGATCACGGAAAAATCAAAGGAGTTAATTATGAGAACAATCCAATAAAAGTGGGCCATGTACTCCTCACTTTAAAGGAATTAGTTACACTATGGTTCTATATATAGGTATCCCTATGGAACGGTCTATTACATGTATTTTTGTTTTGTTTTGTTTTTTATGCTTTCTAATTTATATTGAGTTATGTTCACTTGTTCTTAAGTGTTATAATGGTGTATTTTGACACCGCCTATTTCTAGAATGTATAGATCCTTGATCTACTAATTCCCTAATTTTCCAACATGGTATCAAAGCTACTTTGAGATTTATACTGTTGTCTACAAGTATTTTGGAGGTTGTTTCTTGCATGTGATCTTGATGAGTTATATTTTTCTAGTATATTGAATTAGGTTTTTACTTGATGACAATATCAAGTTTTATATCATAGATCAAGATCAAGAGTTACAATTAAGAAACCATGTTTATGAATAGTGACAAATATGGTATGTGGGCACAAGATATAGAAACATTATTGAAGAGCAAGGCTCTTTGTCAGTTTACAAACACTATATTTCTATATCTAGTGGATGATTAGAAGAAATTTGTCATTAATGGGAAGAAGGATGGGGATATAGTATTGATAATGATTTACATATCCAAGAAGATCCACTTTTATATGAGAGATATTTATTTTCTAAATGAATTATGGAAGAATATAAAGACTCTATTTAATAATTTCGATGAAAGTTGTGCTATGCAATTTGAAAACTAGTTGATCTCTCTTGATCCTCTTTATTTTTAAATAATTGAAGATTATGTAACTTGAGTGAAGGAAATTTAGTTGAAATTGAAAGAATGCAATTTAAGTTTCCTAAAGAAGAATTATGATCTCAAATAATTGATATTATGAATCTAAAGACATTCTATGATGTATCATATTCAACATTTTGTGCTAGTTGGGAATCTAAAAAGAAGATGGTAAGGATTATTTTTTTATCTATTTATGTTGTTTAATAGTTAAGGCATGGGAGTAATTACTTGATGAATGTAAAATTACAGTTAAGAAATAATCCCATTTGTTGAAAAGAAAATGTCAACAAAACTAGAGGAGAAAAAAGTCTAACATACAATCGGGAGAAAGAACAATATTGTGTTAACTAGACCAGTAATAAGAAGAATGACTATCATACATTGAATAAGAAATATAGAGAAAATACTTGTATATATCACATGAAATTAAAACATATGGAGAATGTTTTTCTACAAAGACTAAAGACTTGGAGTAGAAATTCAAGAAGCTTGAGGAGACATGTTGACTAGATGGTCAATCGACCCACATCCCAAACTTCCAAAAGGTAATCCAAATAACTATGAGTTCTTTGTTAGTGATTCTTAGGACTTGCATGCTCAAACTCTTAAAAGTGTCTAGATTGTTAACTTTTGTTGTACCCATCACATGGCTAAATATTTTTCTCTCTTTTCAACTTTGAGTAAGGATACACAAAAAGAAATATTTTCTACTAATAATTATGCTCTTAGTATAGCTAGTGCAATAAAATTAAATGTCATAATCGTGTGATCATTGATATGTGTCTTATACCTAGTTTAAGTGCCAATTTGTTGTTTGTACCCCAACTAACTTAGAATTAAAAGAAGGTATTTTTTTTGCTAGATTTGTTTGTTGTGAAATATATACACAATTTTTTTTATTATATTGAGGGTATTCTTGATTATAAGAAAAATTGATATAATTTTGGTAATTTTCCCAGAAAATTTCCAAGGCCTACTGCACTCATACCAAATACCAACCACTAAAGCAAAATTTGGTGTGAAAGAATCAAACATCTGAACTTTTGAAGTATGAAGTTAATAATAAAGCATGGATCCATGGTTAATGGACTACCTAGGTTTGTTCCCCCTAATTGTGTATTTGAAGGGTGTGTTCTTGGAATGCATAATTGGGATGCATTTGAAAGTAGGAAGGCTTGGAAAGGAAAATATTGGTTGGAACTTATCCATAATGACCTATGTACCCTAAATGAACTATCACTACCAAGTTCAACATAAGTTTTGACTTCCATTTATGATTTATCAAGGTATACTTGGGTATATATATTGAATCTAATAAGGATCACCTATATGAAAAAATAATGGAAATCGGGGCATTAGCTAAAATCAATGAGGTGACCTATGAAATGTTTAATATCAGAAAATAGAGGAGAATATATGAGTAACATATCTAAAATATACTTGTGACGTAATGGAATTTCTTGGTAGAGATCAATACCTCGTACACCTTAGTAGAATGATATCGTTGAAAGGAAAAGTTGAACCTTGGTTGACATGGAGTAGTGTTTACTTCAATCCAAATGTATGTCAACTAAATTTTTGGGAGATGATGTTCATTACTCAAACTACCTTTTGAACTTGATTCTAGCTAAAATAATATGGGACATGTCTCCTCATGAGAAATGGAGTGGGATAAATCCTTTAGTAGGACACCTCGAAGTGTTTATATGAATAGTAATATATGGTCTCGTATTCTAGATGATGAGACAAAGAAACTATATGCAAGGGGTCATGTGTGTACTATGAAGGACTACCTTGAAGATATGAAGGGCTACTGGTTATTTGGTTTAGTTAAACACATGAATATTTCTAGGAGAGATATTGTCTTTGATGAGAAACCTCTGTATCAATCTATTGAATTCATCTTCTAGATTATTAATTAGTGATCCATAGGAGAATTTTCAAAACCCTCTATCAACCAACTAATAAATAAGTGTTGATGTTTGAGCAAAATCGGAGATGCTTGAACTTTAAAACTTTTATGAAACAATTTTGACACTTATGAATTTCATAAATCAGCCACATATGAATATTTATATCAGCCACATATGAATAATTATATCAACCACATATGAATCTCATAAATAAATAAGCTACATAAATCATCTCCATAAATCAACCATAGAAATCAATAAACAATAAGAGACAAGATATACCATGGGAAAACCATCCAAACACGGAGGATGAAAAAACCAATAATTCTTTGAGTATGATATATAGATTTACAGAGAATGATTTACAAAACATAAGATGTTAGATTTTTAATGGTTATACAAAATCTAATAAATTTTAGCATCATCGTAACCATAAGAAAAGGATCACTGAAAGAAATTCAAGCACATCCGCACAAAATAACACAAATATTTTCCCCGACAAAACCACAAGGGAGAAAATCCCGCAAAACTTCCTCAGTGTAGAATTAGACCAAGTACAATGTAAACCCCCAACAACAAGAATAGTTTCTACTCTTCCACAATATAGTCTCTCTCTCTCTCATGTATAATACTTGAGTGTAGGTGTGTGTGAATGAGATAGGCCCCTCACCTATGTATATTCATCAGGTGAGTGACTCAACTAACTAACTAGGTCAGCCAAGTTCTCTAATTAGGGTCGAACTACCTAGGAAGTCACCAAATATTCTATGAGTACTGGATCATCTTTTGCAACATTAGTATGTGGATATTGAATCATCTTCTGTGTGTACTGGATCATCTTTTGCAACATCTATATGTGGATATTGAATCATATTCTATGTGTATTAGATCATCTTCTGCAACATCAGGATGTGGATACTAACTCATATTCTATGAGTACTGGATCATCTTCTTCAATATCAGTATGTGGATATTGAATCATCTTCTGCCATATCAGTATGTGAATACTAAATCTTCTTCTAGCAACATCAGTATGTGAATACTAAGGCTTCTTCTGCCACATCAATATGCGAATATTGGATCGTCTTCTTCAACATCAGTATGTGAATACTGAAGCTTCTTCTGCCACATCAATATGCAAATATTGGATCGTCTTCTTCAACATCAGTATGTGAATACTGAAACATCATCATCATCTATAACATCAGTATGTAAATACTAAATCTTCTTCTACCACATGAGTATGTGAATATTGGAACATCATTTGCAACATCTGTATGTAAATACTGAAACATCATTTGCAACATCAGTATGTAAATATTGAAACATCATCAACAACATCAATATATAAATACTGAAACATAATCTGCAACATCAGTATGTAAATACTGAAGCATCATCTGCAGTATCAATATGTAAACATTGAAACATCATCTGGAACATCATAACCTGCAACACACTTGATCCAATTATGGGATGATAAATTCCTCACTTTAGGAAATAATTCCAAGGATGGTGCAATCCTAACCATATCATTGAGACAAAATTTTGAGGATCACTTTAGGACTAATGTCCAGGGATGATACAATCCCAACCACATCACAGAGACAAATGTATGTAGATCACTTTAGGACTAATGTCCAGGGATGATACAATCCAAAACACATAACAGAGAAAAAAGTTTGTGGATCACTTTAGGAGTAATGTCCAGGGATGATAAAATCCAAACCACATCACATAGACAAAAGTATGTATATCACTTTAGGACTAATGTCCACAGATGATACAATCCCAACCACGTCAGAGAGACAAAAGTCTGTGGATCACTTTAGGAATAATGTCCAGGGATGATACAATCCCATCTACATCACGAAGATGAAAGTCTATGGATCACTTTAGGACTAATGTCTAGGGATGATACAATCCCAACCACATCATGAAGACACAAGTCTGCAGATCACTTTAGGACTAATGTATAGGGATGATACAATCCCAACCACATCACGGAGACAAAAGTATGGAGTTCACTTTAGGACTAATTTCCAGGTATGATACAATACCATTGCAACATCATCATCACTGCTCCCCCTTTTGAACCACACCAAGCTTGTCACGGAAGTACTCAAACTTTATCAGCCACATGTTCCTCTGTAGGAAAATACTTGAGCTTTACAGCTCCCTTCTACAACTTGTTATTTATCATTATCCTCTTGTACATATGCAACTACATCGTACATCTGCAACTACATCGTACATCCACAACTTGCATCATTCTTCTTTTGTGCATCTGCAACTTCATCGTACATCCACAACTTGAATCATTCTTCTTTTATAGGTGATTGCATACAATCCTTCCTACAAGTCAAATACAGTTGTATGATTAGAAACATTTCATAACATATTCATAATGACAAATTCTTATGCATAAATATGTGTTATATAATTATGCAATTATTTCATCTAATACAACATTCATCCATATCTCATATACATATGGTAGCTTTCTAGATGCATTCCATATCTACCGAGACATTATGTCAACACATAGGTTTCATTCTAGATAAGTAGCAATGGAATGTTGTACAACACCATAAGACACTTACCCATCATATGCATATTAGCAGTAAATTGTTCATAAATGAAATATAATCTAGCATGCATAATATACTTCCTAAATCTAGGAACATATATATGTACATAACTGAAAAAATAGATATATGGAAATTCAAATAATTATCTTTATTTGTTTGGTAGAATCCATCTTGATATCTGTCTTCTTAAATTATTGGAGTCTCTGTCAATGTTTTCAACTTCATTGTCTGATTCTGATGATCTATTCCTATCTTGCTCATGATCGAAAATACTGAGCAAGTCTTTTTACACCACAGATAACATAGAACTGTGTATTGGCATTGAATCTATGCATCCCTTCTTATCCAATGTTGAAATGGATAAGAATATAATATTCATCTTCATCAGTATAATTCTTCTGGATCATATTCCTCATCACTTGAGGAATCTTCCCTTTCTTTCTTCTCAACTGCAATATATTCATACTGAGAGAAACGTTTGTCTACTTTTATGCAACATGTTGGAGTGATCTTTATTTTTTGTAGCACTACCAACCCCGTTATCATAGCTCTACAATACCCTTTAGGTACCACACCATTTTCTCCCTATATTTTACTTGGATAAGGAAAATATCCTCTGATTTCATCATTCCTATAATCCCAAGAATCATGTCAATATTCTCAAACTTTGAGATCTACTATAGTCACTCCCTCTGAGGTGGATCACCATCCTCCCTATGAATCTTGTATTCTCTGCATCAGGCCATTGCAGTGATATGTAGCCTCCTCTTCTACTAATATTCTTTGTATCCATCTATGCCACCTATCAAGGTCACTAGATATCAAGATCCTCCATCTTGAAATTTGTTGCAAGTTTTCTCTAGCACCCATCTATGAGCTTCTCGTCCTTTGTAGGATTATATATTCAACCTTGTAGTAAAGGTTGGGATCTCCATCACTCTAGTCGATCCTTAAGATCCTCATGTAACTCTACATGCTATCCCATGGGTGTCTACTGAGCTTGTACAAATCCTTCTATGCATAGGTGATTCTCTATAGATAGTCTCAAATCCTGTGGGTTGCTTGATTTATTCTTCTACTTTGATTAAATAAAATGTCTAGGGTAATATCCACCACTGAACAAGTGTGTCTATCCACTTGTGCAGTGTCTTTCCATAATCGACTCTCTCTTTCTGATAGAAACCACAAACCTTTTATTTGTATATTTTGATACTTTGATATGATGTATACTTGATCTTGTAGATCTTCTTGGAAGAATTTACAAAATTCCCTTCATGTCTCAAACTCATATCCAAACATCTTTGTGTAAGATCAACGGGTACTTCTTGATCAAATCATCCATCCATTCTTCCTTCTTGGAACATTCTTTTGCAATGTGTCCTTTCTCATCGCAACTAAAAATCTGAGTTGTGAGATGTCCTTCTATTCTTTGCAAGAATGTTCTTCCTTCTTGTTATTTCTCTTCTTGGCATGATTTGTTAAGGATTGATTGTCATATTTGTCCATCTCTTCTTCTTTTGCCATCAATCTAGCTTCTTATTATGTGCATTCCTTCATAGGTGATCTTCCTTCTAGAACAACTCCCTTGAATGAATTTGGAATACCATTCAAAGTTGTAATTTATGCTTCTAGTTCTTTGACATTGTCTTCAATGGATTCTTGAGATGATATCTCCTTGTGAAGTAACATTGAATGCTTTCTTACATTTGCATCTTCACATCCTTGAGTTGAGTTATCAAGGTCATTTTCATATTGCATCAAACATATCCTTGGAAATATTTAAGGATGATACATGTGAGCTCCAATGGAGACATAAATAGTCCTTTTTGGCTTTGACTAAGTCATTCTTGTGCTTTGTCTTTATCTCCCTTTGGGTTTGCAGCTTATTCTTTGACATAGTTCTCCATGTCATGCCTCTTCAAGTATGAGAAGAACTTTATACTTCCATGCTTATAATTTCTTGACTCTTTCAAGTTTTTCCTAAATCTTGGTACTATTTGTAATCATGATAAAAATGAGAACCCCAAATGGAAATAGAGAGGATAGAACTTACTAACGAGATTGCTTCAACTTTATGCTTGCTTGAAAGCTCTTCTGGAAGACTGCTTTTGGTAGACCTAGGGTTTGATAGAGAAACCATAATTTTTTTGACTTAGTTATCTTTCATATATGATTGGATAGAAAGATGTGCCTCTTCAATGCGAGCTAAGAAGCATACTTATTTTCTCAAAACTGTGGACAAAACTGCAAAATATGTGATGCCATAGTTTTCCCCAGCATCAGTGTTAGGTAAAAAATTGAGAATACAAAAAATGCGAAGCTTCTTACATAGAAAGATGTTCCCTCATAGGGTGATTTATATAGTCCTCCTTTTTCAATTGATCGGTGGTGGGAAGTGCTCGGAATAGGAAGCCCTAGTTTTTCTCCATTTTCTTTTACATAAATGACTTATCTTGTTTCTGTTATATATCTGAATTTTCTACTCCTAAAGGTATGAAAATTATTCTTGAGGTATCCTAGTCTGTCTTCTTTCCAACACCATAGGTTAGAGCAGAATTGGGTTCACCAAGTGGGACTTATGTGAATTTTACCAAGGTGACTTATTCAGGACTGTTCAACATATCTAACTTGTACTGGCATCCACATGTCATTGTTTTGCCTTCGGGGTATGAAAAATTTACCATAAAAACTAAAGTACGTTCCCTATATGAAAAATATTATGAAATTTCATTTGGAACTTCTTATCCCGAGATATAACAATTCTCCCTATGTCACATATTAAAGATTGAATTCTGGGAGAGGTTGGAACTCTGATTTGGAGGAACCATATCTCCTAAATTATAGGGAATATGGGGTTGAATCTCGCATGCAAGGTACAAAATATTTCATATTCATCCTATAAAATTTTCGTCTCCCGAGCCTTCGCCAAACTTTATTTATAGCGAAAATTCCAAGATGACTAGATTTTTCCTTCTAGGGTTTTTAAGCATGAAACCCTAATCTCCAATAGTTGTAGTTGTAGCAGTGTTTCATATGCACAAAGACTTCTTTCAAGGTGGCTATGATACCATTTTATATTTGTAATGGTTATACAATATCTAATAACTTTTAGCATCATCATAACCATAAGAAAAGGACCACTGAAAGAAAGACAAGCAAAACCACGCAAAAGAACACAAATATTTTCCTCGGGGAAACCATAAGGGAGAAAACCCCACAAAACTTCCTCAGTATAGAATTCGACCAACTACAGTGTAAAAACCTTGCAACAAGAAGAGTTTCTCCTCTTCCACAGTATACTCTTTCTCTCTCTCTCCAACGCAATACTTTAGTGTAGGTGTGTGTGAATGAGAGAGGTTCCTCACCTATTTATATTCATCAGGTGAGTGAATCATCTAACTAACTAGGTCGGCCAGGTTCTCTAATTAGGTTCGACCTACCTAGGAAGACAAAAAATACATTTACATATTAATTTTGTGCGTACTATTGCCCCGAATTACAACAGAGGTTTTACCTCATGACTTTTGCATGACCAATTCCATCAAGGACATATCCGAACGGAGGAATAACATCTACGAATGAGGAATACAATAAAATTACAATAGAACATCTTCCCAAGTTACAATACTTGAACATAGGAAAATTTTCGGATAATATATATCACCACAATAGTAGATAAGAGAGATCCAATGTAACCCTACAAAAAAAATTGTATGCAACTATATTGAACTTGCCATATTCCTAGCATATTAATAACAAGCCAAAAACCCTAGCATGCAAAAGGTAGTGAATAGGAGGCTCAGTAAACACACTGAGAGCACCACATAGTGCATTCACAAGGAGGAGCTAACTAGAACTCCCTCCATGAAAACATTGGCGTCATTCCTTTCCTCAATTAGATTTAACTGAATGTTCATTGTCTTGAACTGAAAGTGAATTGACTTGAACTGAATGTTAACTGACTTGGAATACATGTTAACTAACTTGGAATGAATGTAAACTTACATGAATTGAATGTTAACTAACTTGAAGTGAATGTTAACTACTTTAACTGAATATTAACTGACTTGAACTGAATGTTAACTGAATTGAACTGAATGTTAACTGACTTGAACTGAATGTTAACTAACTTGAACTCAATGTTAAATTAATGTAAACCGATTGAACTTAATGTAAACTGATTGAACTGAGTCCAATCATTTACTGAATGTTGATCACTAGTTAACATGCCAACTTAATTGTCACCAGTTCTTCTCTCTTAGTGTCATCCATGCATAATTTCTAGTATTAACTTTTGCATGGATCACTTTAGTTAACTGATGCATGCTGATTAATGAACATTAAGCTCTTCTTTACTTAACTCATTACATTCATTAATAGTTCAACTAATTATTTGACTAAGGCACTGATTGAGGCATTCATATTTTACTTGCGCTTTATAACTTGAGTTCACTTGGACATTTGCATGGGAAATTCAAATTCTTTTTCCCTATTCTTTATCTCATTATCATTAAATAATTAATGCATGGTCCATATGTGTATTATTTACCCATCTTATCATATCATACTCAGAAGAATTATTCCATACATATTGATGATCATATATATTACCACATGCCATATAGTCATACGATGAAGTAATTCACTCTAGGGGTAGCTAATCCCTAAAGGATACTTACAGCACTTAGTGACCATGACTAGCAATATATCACATAGTATAACCACCTCAACAAATGGAGGTCCACAGTCTTGATACAACACAATATGATCTCCACAATTGGAGATCCATTCTCATAGGGTACCTTCTATGAGAATATTTGACTTGATATTACTCTCAATTCTAGTATTGATATTACTCACAATATTTACATTACAACATCACCAGCTCAATCATATGATGATACATAGGACTTGATATGACTCACAAGTCCGACTTCATATTACTCACAAGTCCAGAGAATGACTCATGATGCTGTACAAACAACAATAAGACTATAAATTAGATATTCAATTTGTATATAGAACTAACTTGTAGTAGACCTTCCACAATAGACTTGACCACAAGTTTTGAAACCCATTTTCAATTCAAAGATGTAGGGGTTGTTATAGAAACTCCTTCAACAAGGGATATTTGTATTCCTAGATGGGTGACTAAGAAAATTTAAGTTGTACTTGGCTTCGATGTCGGAGATGTAAATGGATAAAGGAATAGTAGAAGTGAAAACCAACATGGTAGTCTTGATCTAATGTTGCATATGATAGAAACATATAATCCTGATAGATATGTAAATGGATATTGTCAACCTAAATGGGATAATTATATTGTTTATGAGTATCAATCATCTAAGAAGAATGAAATATGTAACTTTGTTTTTTGAATGCAAGGAAAGAATGTGGTGAAGGGATTATGGGTATACAAGAGCATGTTCACATTCAAAGCTGTTGTTGAAATGCATAAGGCCCATTTTGGTAGAAAATGTTTTTTTCTCAATAAGAATGTATCAACTACACTAAAATTATTTTGTCTTTATTGCAAATATGAATTTTGTTTGAATTTTGTTTGATTAATTCTTTCCCTTATTGCTTATAGTGGATGGGAGGAACATGAGATGTATGCCAAAATTTCTTTTGTACATGGTGATATCAATGAGGATATTTATATGTAGCAATACATTGGCTTTGAGAATAATGTAATTCTTATTAATTGAGTAAAACATTATATGGATTAAAACAAACGCCATGGTATGATGAGATTGATAATTTTTTCCTCAACCACGATTTCAACATTATGGATCAAATATCACAATATCTATGTTCACAAGTTAATGGTAAAACTTTAATTATTTCATTGGGTGATTATGATTTGTTCATAAATATACGTAGTGTTGATTTGATTTTTCATTTTAATAAATATTGAGAAAATACATTTGTGATGATAGTCCTTGGATTATTGCATCTCTTGTTGGGCATGGATGATGGTATGCTTATTTCTCAGTGTTAATATATATTTCATATAATCCAAAATGGAATAATATAAATCATGTGTCGCACCTTACTAGTTGGGAATGAAGCTAACTAAAGAATGTGATTATATGAAAGTAAATTCCACTCCCTAAAAACAATGTGTTGGTCCCTTATTTATTTAACTCATAATTGACTTGATATTTCATTTTTTGTTAGTGTGGTCTCTCAGTTAATGAAAGATCCATGGGTGTTTGACATGATGGTGACAAAGAGTTTTTTGTTATATCAAGGTCACCTATAAAATTGGCTTAAAAAATTGCAATATTAGGAACCAACTAGTCATCTACACCAATTTAGATAAGGTAGGAGATGGAGATAATGTGTGGAAGTCTACAACTAGATATGAGTTTCTTCTTAGATTTGGACCCATAAATTGGTCTTGAAAAAAGTAGAAGTGGTCTCTATTTCAACCGTAGAAGTAGAATAACATAGTGTAATAAATGGTGGCATAGAGGTAATGTGGATTTTGCAATCTCCTAGGTGAGTGAATTTCCAATCAAGAAGTAAACTACATTTTATTGTGATAATAAATGAGAATGAACTTAGTCCTTTATTACTTCTAAATTGAGATAAAATTGCAGAGGGGAAAAATATATACAGTTTTAGAGCCAAGCATATATTGAAACCATTCCGGGAGTTACAAAATGGATCTCAACAACTACAAATTCCTACAATCTTGGGCCATATATACAATACCAAATCTTGCAATCTAATACAAAATGCTTTTGGGCATGCAATAAGAAGAGTAACTAGTAAATTAGACAACAAGAGAAGAAGAATACTACCATGATAGAAAAGGTCATAAATTATCTATGGAAAATGTTCAAACCTTGAAATCCTTTCCACAATTTATCGTATGTTACTTAAAAATTTGATTTACTTGATTTTCTCATCTAAAAATTAATTTGGTTGTTAATATAAGTTGCTTGAAATATCATCATTCATCCAAAATTGGTTAGAATGGCACTCATTGAGAACCAATGAAAACACTATATTCCCCAACTACCAAAAAAAAGGTTACAAAATAAAGCCTTCTATCCTAACTAATGTCTTATATGCAAAAACATGACCCAATAATGCAATTTGGATTGTTTTCATAAGATCCCAATAATATCCCAGAGGTTGATCTTTATGGTATAAAATTAGTTTATAATATGCAATAAAAATCACTCTTGAGTATAAAATGTAAGTTGTTTAAAAAGAAAACAACCAATATACAAAGAAACATTAGAACATTTTAAACCACAAGACTTAAACGAATTCACCATCTAGCACATGCTTTTAATGGAAATGGCCCACCATGGTAGCACCACCATGCCCTTATTCGTGGAATTTTAAGGGGCCCCAATTGATTTCTACCACATAATTGAAATTCCTCATATTTTGGGAAATGAAAAAGCATTGTTTAACATTGAGGAGAACATTCTCATTCCTCCTTAGAACGATGTAAGCATCCAAAATAATTATTTCACTTTTAGGACATCATTCTTATTTCTCCTTGCCACTTTTGTTAAAGAGTGCATCCATGGAGGTGGGTTACAATTTTTGGTAAGGCGATTTCGGAAAAAATGAAAAAAACGTACCTCGATCGAGGTTTTCACACCTCGATCGAGGGTTTAATAAAAGCTCGATCGAGGTTTCTATAAACCCTCGATCAAGCTTCTGATAAACCCTCGATCGAGAGTTTTTGACCTCGATAGAAGGTTAAAAATAACTTGATCGAGGGTTAAAAAAGACATCGATTGATCATTTTTAATCTTCTATAAATAGGCAATAAACCCATCATTTAATTCACTTCATTTTTTGGATAGAAAATGGTCATTTATATTCATTTGTCGATATGGGTTGTAGAGTAATTGGGTTAAAGATGTGATTGATCACATGTATGACTCCAATCAATCACATCTATAAGACCAATTACTTTACGACTAATATTCTATTCATAAAATCTAGAGGAAGTGGCAGTAGTAATGCGTTTACTCGTTTTTTCTTCAAGGTATGTATTATTACCTACAGGTATATCATTCTACTAGTCAAAATTATGTTTTATTATCATGTAATTCTATGTTTTAGAGACCTTGATCTTGACATTGTATTTCCATATGCATTGAATGTAAAGTTTCATTTAATGAAGTCTTCTAAAAGATGCTTGGACACCTTGTATTTTGAATCCCCATTTGAATTCATGTCATTGAAAATTTTCAATTCTTGTCGAAATGATAATTAATATCATGTTTAGTTTCCAAACTTTTTGTTTTTCATATATCACAGTCATCATAACACCTTTTCTTTTATTTATTTTCCTCCACTCTTAGCATTATGAAACACCAAAACAATTAGTCACGTGTTATTGATGTAAATTCTAATGCCATTCAATAATTTACTAGCAAAATTAACTGCAAATGTGTGGCACAATAAAAAATTTGAAGAGTAAACAATGGACATTGATATAACCCAAGGAAATGAGGTCATTTTTTTTTCATGCTCATATTGTCATTTCTCTAAAGGTACTAAAAATACTTTGCTCCTTTGTATATAATTTTTAATTTTAAAAAACTACAAATATGTGATATGACTCTGAATGTAACACTAATTTTTATCTTAATCGTTTTGCTCTATTCCACCTCGGGCTCTGGGATTTAAATATTTGTCCCGAAGATCTATACCATAGGTAGATCGTAGTCCTAAGACTCCAAGTCGAATGGACACAACTTGCCTAAGTTCAGCTCATCAACTGAATTGCATGCATCATTGCTCTCATTGGTTCAATGCAAAAAGAATACTATGACAATGATGCATGCAATTCAGTTGATGAGTTGAACTTAGACCAGCGTAGATCCAAATCCTAGGCTCTATCAAGCGCCGAGAGGGACCAAATCTTTAGAGGTGCAAACCTCTCCTTGAATATCTCCTTAGATCTAGGTTGGATCTAAATTTTCAATGTCTGTAGATTCTTTCATTAGTGGGAAGATATACGGACCAATTCCTCAGTTAAGCAATGAGATGATTCAATTTTCATTTTTTGAGGACAAGTTATGACCCAGCGAGTCCACTAATTTCTTTCAACTCTCAGAGCAATTGGATCCATGCACCCCCATGTTCATGAATAATTCAAGCACAAAATTCTTTTAAGCTCTAAATTATGTACACAAACAATGCGGATCATAAAGATGTATATATATAAATATGTTCTTTTACAACAACCTTGTTTACTATTCTGTTTATGTCAATAGTTTTGATAAATTCCAACTAATTCTAAGTAAATTTTAAAAAATGTTTAATCATTTTGAAAATTGTAGATCGTAATGTTTATATGGATAAAAATCATAATTTTATATTGATGAAAAATTTTGCTTAAGTTTATCTAGGAAGAAAAAACATAAGAAAAATTGAAAGTTTACAAAAATTATGTTAAAACCTCACACATATCTCAATTTTTTTAGTAATGTAATAAAAAGAAAACAGAAAAAGTATTCTAGACATCATCCTTAGCAGAAAATTAACAACATAACCATAAAAGTCTTAATAAGTTTTAAGAGAACCAAAAATCAATTTATTCTAAGTATAAACAAACTCTAAGTAAAACCTCGTCTATAATACACTCATCCATAATAATAAAAAGATAGGTAATAATTTCATAAAATCAAAGTAAGTTAAAAAGATAGGTAATAATTTCATAAAATCAAAGTAAGTTACAAGCTAAAGTTTAAAACATATATATTAAAAAATATATAAATATATATTTCAATATATATATATATATATTGAAATATATATTTAATCCCCATTGCAATTTAGTTGCAGCTAATATTAAATCCCCTCAACCTTCCTCAAGCAAGTTCGATATTCACAAAAACCAATTTGTATCTGTATATACCGAGAATGCTCAAGCACAGCTCTGTATTTGTGAATATCTATATGTATTTGTATATTCAATATATATGCAGTCAATGGCCGTCGCCTTCTAATATATATATTTTTATATATTTCAATATATATATTAATATGTATTTTAATATATAAGTTTTAATATAAGCATAGCTCCTATTTTGTGAATATATATATGTATTTGTATATTCAATATATATAGTCAGTGGCCGTGCTCAAGCACAGCACAGCGAGCCTTCACATATATATTAAAATATATATTTATATTTTTTAATATATATATATATATATATATATATATATATATATATTGAAATATATATTAATATATGTTTTAATATGGCTGAGTGGGAGATAGGTGAGTGAGCATGCAGACAAAGATGCAGGGAGGAGGAGGAGATCGCGTTGAGAGGTAGGGTTGCTCAATATTTTGGATGCCTGAATATTAACCGAACTGAATATTTTGGTGGCTTGAATATTAACAAAATATTGTGGCTGGGAGATGGCTGTGTGAGTGTAATATCCCAAATCCTGATATTTTCTATTTCTATGCAATTTTACTGAAATAGCCGGGCATGCAAACTGCCATGCAAAATTTCCCTATTTTATAACTGAAATTAGGGTTAGGGTTTGCAGGATAGAATGAACACTTACCACTAATCAGTCGGCTGAATGTGCTCCAGAGAGAATACGCATGCAAGATGAGCTGAGCTAGTGAAGAAATAACCTTGTTTCTATTGCAATACCCCCGGATGGCTGAATCAAACAAGTGTGACGTTTTTGCTGAAGGGATGGTTAGTTTCGGTTGGAAATAACTCGGAAGGAAGGTATGCCAGTGCCGGAGAGGATGGCCGGAGATGCAAGGATTTTGACCTCCCAGATGCCCTAGCGAATTGATCTCCTAGTTTGCCGCTCACGCCCCCACAATCCTGTAAACTGTTGTTAGTTTCCCTGGATGGACAATCTGATAGCTGATAATCACCCAATGCAATAGAGTGATCCTATCAGTGAGGATGCAGGTCGCATGCGGAATAAATATAGTGATCCAGAGTCCTGGTGAATGATTAGGGTTTTCCCAGCTAAATGCCCCCAGCTGTATGGATGAATCTGCAATAACCTTCAGACTTATACCGGAATACCGAATAATGATGAATGCGATAGATATGGTGACAAACTTGGATGGTTTATTTTGAAGGAGACTAGGGCAGATGTCTCATTGTCGAAATCCCATTAGCGGAAGACGTCGTCTCCAACCCCAACTGCTGTGGTCGCACACTGTGTTGCTTCTCAAGAGCTCCAAAATAATAATAATCTAAACGTAAAGTCTCCATTCACTTTATCTTTCTTTTATAACTTTCAACTGCGAAAACCCTAACTTTTGACCTAATTAGGTCACTTTAACTTCTAGTTTGCAGTTGACTTGCATGCATGCGCATGGAGACTTAATTGGGTGCATGCATCATTAAATAATGCTTAGATTTCATGCATGTCACTTTTAGGGTTTGCATGCATATCAATTTTAGGGTTTGCATGCATGTCACTTTTAGGGTTTGCATGCGTGTCACTTTTAGGGTTTGCATGCATGTCACTTTTGGGAACATTACAGTCCTCCCTTGCCAAAGATTAATTGTCCTCAAGCTATCGACAACTGTCAACTAAAAATTGCATCCAGACACCAATACCAGGATCCCATATAAACCACTGGATCACCTCATGCCTCCTTGCCACCCAATCATGAATTGACCCCTTGATACCGGGATCCCAAACAACCCTTTGACTGATACCAAAATCAATCTGAATGCCCTTAATGACCCAAGCAATCATAAGTTGCACAAACTCCTCAGAATATTGCTCCTTCATGCCTCCAAACCTAAGCATCCCTCGAAAAAAATCCTAGAAGAGGAGGTTGGCCCTCTCCTCCATAGCAACTCCACTGATGTCAACTGAGCCTGTAAACCTCGGTGTCTCCATCTCCGTCATATACCTGTCTACCCAATCTCTGTATGGATACACTTCCTTGTTGGTTGGTCCACAACGGATGTGCTCAACTACCTCCTCCATGGTTAAACCACTAACCCACAAAGGAAACTAATGATCCCATACCTGATCCAAATCCTTTGTGTCAGATCTCTCCTCAGTCACCTGAAATTTTGAATGCTCATGTAGAATTATTGTTGAAGGCTATCCCCTCGAACCATGAGTGCCACTCATGCACTCATGGGTCACAACTGTCTTGCATCCTGTGTAGGTTGCGATATCCTCTTGGGCACTCACTCGACTGGTGTCATCTGAACCAGGATCCCACACATTTGTACTACACCCATTTCAGAAAATAAGGAATGCGTCCCTGTCACTATTGGCTAGTCCCTGGAATATGTATCCCATCAACACATTTGCATCTACAATTTGAACCATTAATGGTCCCTCCACAAGATGTGGCTCATAACCTCCATACTGCTCAGCATGTATAGAATCAATCCTCTCTGTGTCATGCCTCTCCCCTAGTTCCTGTGAATATAACTGAGGTTCCTCTTCTGCCTTCTCTTCTACCTTGTGCTCATCCAGAAGACTCAAGGGTGCAATCTCTGATTCCTTATGGTCCAAACTGCCATATGACAAGAGAGAGCATCTAAACATGATCCCATCTTCCTTCACTCCCCCAACTATCCCTTTAACGAGATCCTCATCCAAATACTTGGGTTGGCTCCCAAAATTGATGGTGCAATAATATTGAAAGGACAATGCTGCACATACCTCATCACCCAAGGCTAGATACTCCTGATATTGAGGCAAGTGTTGAAGTACTGCTAATCTCTGCCAATTTCCAGTCAAGATCCTTCTCATTGTCTTCATGTTCTCATAAGCTGGCAAAGAAAAACCTTTGTTCTGACATGCACTTCACCAACATCACTGACATGCATTTGCATGTACATGCATGCATGAACTTTTATTCAATTGCTATGTGCCCACAGCTAGAAAGGATCATGCTCTGATACCACTGTAATATCCCAAATCCTGATATTTTCTATTTCTATGCAATTTTACTAAAATAGTCGGGCATGCAAACTACCATGCAAAATTTCCCTGTTTTATAGTTGAAATTAGGGTTAGGGTTTGCAGGATAGAATGAACACTTACCACTGATAAGTCGACTGAATGTGCTCCAGAGAGAATACGCATGCAAGATGACCTGAGCTGGTGAAGAAATAACCTTCTTTCTGCTGCAATACCCCCGGATGGCTGAATCAAACAAGTGTGACATTTTTGCTAAAGGGATGGTCAGTTTCGGCTGGAAATAATTCGGAAGGAAGGTATGTCAGTGCCGGAGAGGATGGACGGAGCATACAATGGTTTTGACCTCTTAGATGCCCTAGCAAATTGATCTCCCATTCTACTGCTCACATCCCCACAACACTGTAAACTGCTGTTAGTTTCCCCAGATGGACAATCTGATAGCTAATAATCACCCAATGCAGTAGAGTGATCCTATCAATGAGGATGCAGGCCACATGCAGAAGAAATATAGTGATCCAGAGTCTTGGTGAATGAATAGGGTTTTACCAGCTAAATTCCCCCAGCTGTACGGATGAATCTGCAATAACCTTCGGACTTATACCGGAATACCGAATAATGATGAATGCGATAGATACAGTGACAAACTTGGATGGTTTATCCTGAAGGAGACTAGGGCAGATGTCTCACTGTCGAAATCTCGTTAGCTGAAGACGCCGCCAACAACCCCAACTGTTGTGGCCGCACGTTGTGCTGCTACTCAAGAGCTCCAAAATAATAATAATCCAAAAGTAAAGGCTCCATTCACTTTATCTTTCTTTTATAACTTTCAACTACCAAAACCCTAACTTTTGACCTAATTAGGTCACTTTAACTTCTAATTTGCAGTTGACTTGCATGCATGTGCATGGAGACTTAATTGGGTGCATGCATCATTAAATAATGCTTAGATGTCATGCATGTCACTTTTAGGGTTTTCATGTCACTTTTAGGGTTTGCATGCATATCACTTTTAGGGTTTGCATGCATGTCATTTTTAGGGTTTGCATGCATGTCACTTTTGGGAACATTACAGTGAGCCTACCAATGGAGATGGCAGGGAGGAGGAGATCGCGCTGGAGATCGCAGGGAGGAGGAGATCGCGCTGGGAGGTGGAGATGGGTGCGTGAGGATGGGCAGGGATTTGATTTTTTTTAAACACCTTTCATATTCGTCATTCTGGCCCTCTTATTTCCCAGTTTCTCTCTTTGCTAGAGAATTTAGATTAGTTGAAATAAAATTTAAAATTTAAAATTCTTACATATTGCATCAAGGCTTCCAAGTTGTGATTACTCCTTGCGATATTCTTAGTGTTTATATAGTTGTTTTTATTTTTATTTTTAATTTTCTTTTTTTTCATTATTTATAGCCGACATAACGTTACATAACGTTACTTAAAGTTACGTAATGTTACAAGATCTCCCCCATACATTACTAATGTTACATCACGTTACAAGATCTCCACCATGCTGGGCTGTAGAGTGCCTCTCGGCGCAACACGTTGTGTCCACTCGACTTGGATTCTCAGGGCTACAATCTACCTATGGTATAGATCCTCGGGTTAGATATTTAAATCTCAGAGCCCAGGGCGGAATAGAACATGACGATTAAGATAAAAAAAATAGTGTAAATTCAAAGTCATATCACATAATTGTAGTTTTTTAAAATTAAAAATTATATATGAAGGAGCAAAGTATTTTTAGTATTTAAAACATTTCACTACATTTTTGTACTACATTGTATACACATTGGATTTATAGTTGATAGGAATCAAATGATGTTGAAATTCCTTACCAACCATTGATGACATAAACAAGCTACATGTTGAATTCTAATGAAAACACACCATGATACTACTTGAATATAAGCATTAAAAAAAAATGCCGGTAGTTCACAAACTCTAAAATTATTGTTAAAGCCCCAAAATGAATCCATGGCATCACCATCAAGGTTTCACAACTATTGTTTAAATTTTTGAGTTATCATGCTAGGATGCATTGAAGGGTTTATTGTATCTACATCATGGTCATTTTGCTACAAACAATAGTTTGTCCACTTGGTCACTGCACACAATATTCATAATCAATGTCATCTATAGTGTTGTTTAAATCCATGTCTCTTTTCAACATAGAGTTCAATGTTTTTGTTAATATCTTTGGTCCAGAAAAAAATTAAACTTCATTAAATTCAGTTATAAGGAGGGTCGCAAGGTCGCATATATGGGCTACAACATATTATTATCACTACGAAAAAACCTTTTTTTATGAGTGGAGCGAGTTGACATGTCATGTTTATTTCATGAGTCTTATCCATTTGCTATATTCTTAATGTACTCGTGTCTAGATGAAACAGATTGGTAATAAGTTATAATTGTCAATTATGTTTATGTACACATTTATCTATACAATAAGAGAGTTCTAATTATATGTTCTAGGTGAACTATGGAAAGAGTTTTCTTGTTCCCTAAACTTTGATGCCTCTTTAATAGTTTCAAAAAACTAAATCTAAAAAACAAAGGACAACTTCCCTTGTTACTAGTATATTTCACTATGGTTATGGGTATTATATTATTGCTCCTTCAATTCTTCTTCTTTTGCATTTATATTCTTATCATCTATTCGGATATGAAAAATAAAAAACTTTAAATTCTTTATATTTATTACAATGTTGAGAATAAGTATCCTTCTTCTTTTTCTGTTTTATTTTATATTTCATTATTTTTTTTTTACTTATGTTTTTTTTTTTAACATTTACAATCTTGAAAAAATTATAATTTCCCATTTATTCTTGTGTAATTTTTCTTTTAAATTAGTCCTACATGAACATAATATTATATATAATACATATATATAATATATATGACCTAAAGCTTATATCTCAAAAAAAAATGCTAGTATATTGGTAGTCACGTACAAAGTTTTTTTTCAAGTGTTTAAGACTAGCTTGATCAAGAGTTTATCAAACCCTCGATCGAGGTTCCGATAAAACCTCGATCAGGGTATTTAAATACATCAATCGAGCTTAATACCTCGATCGAGGGTTTGAAAAATAAAGATTTAGCCCTCTTACAAGAAAATCAATGTTTCTCTATGTCTTATAGGGGTGTAAACCCTGCCATTCATGGCACACAACTAAGCGGAGTTCATACCGATAGATTCATCACCGAATCCTCTATACATTGAGATATCATGCATTCGTTTTGGCATTCATATGGTTTGTTTTTAATTAGTTATAAAACTTACACTTAGAAAACCAGAAAACAACTTTGAAGCAGCTCAAAGAAAAATATGCAGCGTAAAATATACACATCCAAAAATTTCGTAAAAATGCACAGCCCACACATCTACGTGTCATCTTCAAAAGGGTGTCTTTGGTTTTTCAATTTTTGAAAACAATGAAAAAAAAGCTGGGATGGACACACATGTGTATAAAATGATGTTGAAATTAGATGTGGTCACTTTTGAAAAATAATAAATAATTGTATATTGCAAAATAAATTAACAAAAAAATATGCAAACCACAGTGCATTATGTGTAGATCATGCTCATATATATATATATATATATATAATATATATATGTGAGATTGAATCATTGGGGTTGGACACGAGCCACTTATTAACTTCTTCAAATTTTTAAGGTCACACAGTTCATTAAATGCAAAATTTCACACATTAAATGACATCGGAATATTTAAAAAAATATATCATTGGGAATCCAACATAATAATTTACAATTTGTTATTTTACTGCAAGTTGAAATTCACATGGCATATATGCGTTTCGAAGGCTTTTATCTAGCACATGAGTAAAAAATCAGGTTTTCATCGCTAAATTTGGCCAAAAAGTGTTACCCATCTTCATGGAATCACCCTAAAACAATGTAAGCTTCTCTTCTTGATTCAAACTTCTTCAAAAAGGGAGTTGTGAGAAACCACCAATTTCCTTGAACCCAAGGTAAAAATAGAATTAAATGAGGGATTCAAAAAACTTTATTCATATTTCTATACTCCACATGAGAAGTAGATTTAACAGTCATTTCGTAATCCTCATGATCCTTGTATTCATATTTACCCACCTATTGAGGTCTCAATACTAGAGCCTTGACAAGTAGACTTTGCTCTCTCGTAGATTTGTTTATTTATGTTTAATTCAAAATGTGTGTTGTTAGTTAGAATAACATTGATTGATGCATTTTTTAATCTTTCTATTGCCCAATACAATCATGATATTTTGTAGTGGTTGCATCATCAGGTTGGTTTTGCTTCACACGTTTTGGTTTTATTGTATCCATCACATTGGCATGTCGCATAGTCTTTGTTTTTGTGCATCATGGATTTGAAATACATGAAGTAATTTTCATCATTGTCTAAGGAAATTGGAGTTGTTCCTCATCATTAAATAGCTCAAAGATGAGTTTCAATCATGATTAACAGTATAACTATTAAGTGCACCATTTGTTAATGGGTTGATTTCATAGATTAAAATCAATAAGATGCTACATCATGGAAATGTAAATGAACATATTCAAATCTTATACAACATATATTGAAGATGGGTAGACATAACTTAAATTTGGAAAAGCATTGTCCTAAATGGGATCAAGAATTTTAATAAAAAAATACCTTCATGCATGAATTGGGGTCTCGATTTAAATGATATTTTTACTTCTAGAAGGGGATACTTGTTTTTTGGATCCTATGAACTCAACACAACCAATATAATTGAAATTAGACACCCACAAGTGTGAAAATTCACATCTATAATTTCCCATCAATGAGGCAATTTGAATTTTACTAGTCTTGAAGGTTATGGATTTGACCTTAGGAGGGGGCATGCGAACCATTTGAAAGGCATGTATGTCCTCTATGCTTCACAAAAAGTGGTGAGTGGATTGTTGAACACTTGATAAATATTCAATGGTATGGTCACAAATTAACCCCAGTAGTTGAGTTATGGCACAAATATGCAGTAGAAAGATATGCATTAGAATTTGTAGTAAAATTTCATTGGTATTTAACCAAGGCACTCAATTTTTTTAAGAAATGGCCACATGAATAACTAATAGAATAAATATCAGTGTGGACAAAAATGTTAATGGTGGAATGGGTTGTGTTTCCAAGCCCCACTAACATGGAATAAAAATACCTACATGGGGAGGTGGAATGTTGGATTGAATTGATGGTAGATCCAATCTCATAAGTTGCTTGAAGAGTTAATGATGTTTAAGGAAGTGGAATTTGAAAAAGAACATCAAAATAAACAACACATATGTGTAGAGATCACATAATTGGTAGTGAGAGGAAATTGAAAATATATGCACTAGTTAGAAGTTGTTGGTTAAAGGAGATGTTATTGAGCTACATCCATAGTATGATATGGTCTAGAGGATAAAAGAAGTAAATGAAAGAGGTTTGGTCAGCCTAGAAAGTGAAGAGCATAAAATTGTGGTGTTGTAGAGAGAATAAAAGTTTGTGAAGATGGAATAACTTCAAAATAAAAGAGGTAGAAAATACATGATTATGCAAAGGATATAAATACTCAAACTATTGAAACATATACATTAACCAATCCTACTGACCCAAGTGTTTCTTTGGAAGCTACACAAGTGTAGAACCAAGAACAAGAATTTGATTATGCAATTAAGTTTTTGTTGTTCTAGCATTGTAATCCTATGGATTTCCATATTGTTGAGGAAGGAGATTCAAATGACGGTGAAGTAATTCCATCCTAAATCTTACCCATTACGCATTTTAAAATTTGTCAATAATGAGTGTTTGTTGTTTCACAAAGTGTGGTTGTGTGGTTGCTTGGAAGTTCAATTACTCTTTTGATAGCGGTGGTGAATGGTTTGAGTGTGACATCCAAAGGGAGTATTACCTTCTTTTGTAGATAGGAGTGATGTAAATGATCCAACCACCAAGACCCCAAGGATTTTTCTTTATCCAAAGTTGTAAGAGAATGGTGATGAGGAATGAATCCTATTTGTGGTTTCCTCTAATCAATGACAAAGGTGATGAGGATGTGAAGCAACATTGGCTCCTCTATGACATCATTTGGAATGCACATAGATAAAACCCTAGATGATATGTGGTTGTTGGAGTTACAAATAATGTTGTGAGGGAGAGCATCACAATGGTACATAAAGTTTAAATAAAATGCTATTATATTGCATGATGTGAATTTGATTTGGTTAAAGGTAGATTTTGTGAAATATTTCTTGAAGCCAAAGTTGGAACAACATAGCATGGTAGGATTAAAGGGGAGTAAGAAAAAAGTTGGATAGGTAATTTTGGGAGTATGACCAATTTCAAGATTTGATAAGTTGATTGTGTTGTAAGATTTATAAATTGTAGCATAAATAATGGTTTATTGGACTTATCATCACAACTATGCATGTCATTACTACAACAATAGATATCAACACAAAGTGAAGCATTGGAATTCACTACGCGATTGGACTCTACAAGTGGATTGGTAGAAGCCTTAGTCCAAGGATTAGTACAATTACATTACTAGTTAACTACTTTATTAGAGTAAGCTTAGGAATTAGTGAAAGCGAAGCAGGGTGAAAAGATGCATTTTGGTGCACATTGTGCATAACCAAAGGCCACTTTCATAATGAATTCTCCATGCTTTAGATATATGATGTGGTGGTGGCTAATCTATTTATGTGTCATATGTTGGATAAAGTAGATGGGGACTTTACATGATATGAAGAAACCTGAGGAATGAATCATATCATTGTCATTTGTTGCATAAGTACAATAACACTTAGTACAACTGTTAGGGTAAGCACCCAATGTATGAAGGATTGCCATTCCTTTTATACACTTGCAGAGATATTTGAAAGGAACCTAATCATGGTAAAATCTGGAGGAGTCAAAAGTCGAGGAGGAATCAAAATTAGGATCAAAACCAAATTCAAGATGATAATTGAGTGAAATGAATGATGTAAATCAACATCCACCATATGCCACAATTGTATTGAAGTGGTTCACATTGAACACAATCGTCCATATCCACATCATCATTGCCACAATCATTATGGTAAAACCAAACATAACACTAAGGATGACCCCAATATTATAGGAACATAAGAGACAGAAGACAAATGACAACTTAGTGCAACAATCGTTAATTCTAAACAATGAATCCTTAGTGGTGTTGAGTTAGGTCAGGTGTAAATTGTTACCAATATCATCACATACAATGGAGAAAGGACCTAGGTTAATGTGGGAGTAGTTGAGTAAGGACCAATACATAAACTTCTATAGAAGGTACCAATCTTTGATCAAGTGTAACAAAATCAGTTTATGCATAACATGTTGGAATTCATGAGGGAAGTTGTATAGGTGTGGATTGGTGACCTAGAGTATATAGAGAAGCTACACACTCTGATTCAAGCACGGAGTATATGGAAAAACTTGTTGGTGTGGACAATTGAAGAAAAGGTCCAAGGTGTAAATTTTCCAAGGTGGTTGTTATCCTTATGTTCTCTATTAAAGCAATTAATTTTAGGATTTAAATAATGCATAAAATTAACTTCTAAACATAGCATTAATCACACAATAGCTAGAAATAGGAAAAAGTAGAAGGATTAAAAAAATTCCCATACATAGGTATGTTTTCCTTCAAAATAAACTTTTCATTCCTTAAACAAAGATTACAAGAAAACCTACAAACCATTGAAACCTACTAGTTGTAAGACATTTCCAAGTTTTTCAACTGAGAAATTGGCTAGGAAACCCACCAATACTTTTCCATGTTTCATGGATGGTAAGGGTGGTAAAACACGAGTCTTCCTTGTCGAAGGCCTAACCGTGAAGGACTCAATGCTCAAACTCATGAACTCCCCCCTCACCGAGAGAGTTTGCACAGGTCTTACCAATTGAACTAACCCTTAGGACTAAGTTACCATTTCCAAGTTATAAAGTTTATATGATTTTTTGAAGATGCTAATAATAAATATAATTAAATTAAAAATGGTCAAACCCAAATAGGTATTAACTTTGCCTATCTATGAATTTACTATTAACTTTGCTAGTTTATGATTTATTATTATTATTAAATTTAGAGTTCATTGCTTCTCTGCAACAACGACAATGAACATCATGTGCAAGTCACTCTTTTCATTGTTCTTTAATCCTCTTAAATTCCTAATAAATGCAAGTTGATATACGTGGGTGAAATATTTCAATGGAGAAACTTATAAGTTGTGTGCATCATTTATTCCCTCAAATCTCTTCTTGTCAAAATAACCATGTTTAGTTTCAAACCAGGTCGATATTTATTTTGTGTAAATTACAACATAATGGAAAAATATCCATTAATATCACTCCATACAATTTGAACGAAAATAAAGTGAAAAAAATAACAAAAAATCTATACTAATAACTATATATTATAACTTGCTGCGACCTATGTTCATCCTCTTGTGACACAAGAGTTCAACTTGCATTTGTTTGTTTATATGAATAAATACAAAAAATTGAAATAATATAATTGCAGGTTATATTATAACATGTACATATGCTAATTGTGCTACTTATGTTAGCTAATAACTTATAATAGATAGTTATTAACTAGGATATAAACTATAATAAATAGTTATTAGCTAACATAATTAACATATGTCGTGTTATAATTTGAAAATATATTATAATTTCAAATTTGTGTGTATTCATAAAAATTAATGCAAGTTTAACACTTGTGTGTTAGGAGGTGGAACACACATGGCATCCATATACGTTGGTAAGTGAAGTACTTGAATGTTGCATTTTGCATCTTGGACGCATTTTGTTTTGACAATTTTCCATAGTATGTACATTACATAGGGATCCCATGAACATTATGTCAGGATCCCATGCATCATCCAACCCTTACAATTGGTTTTGAATATTGAGACCACCCTCACATCATTGTACAACCCTTTGAAACATGACCTTTGACTTTTGCTTTTTTGTTTTTGTTTTTGTTTTCTGCATTGTGACTTCTCTTATGATTTATAAACACATTGTCTTGCAAGAACAATGTTGCAAGTGGGGTTATTTGATCCTATCGCACCCACCTCCTGCTTGTTGCTCAAGTATTCCCTTGGTGTTCATTTCTAGACACTTGAACATCCAAGTTTCCATTCGATTTCCATTAATTCCCCAAACCAGAAGCATGGATGCTACTGCATTTTAAAATCTGGATCATAATCTAAGTATTTATTGTATCTAGATTACATTGTGAATATTTGTTATTGTGTGGTTGATGAAAATTAATGCTTCGGGGCTTCATGTTGAAGTGATTTTTTTGTTTTTTTACTAAACTTTGACCTAACTTGGATGGAGTTTTTTGCAAAAACAAAAATTCTATCCTAGTTGTTTTATCTTTTCATAGTCATGTTCATGGAGAAAGCACATCACAAGGCTTGGTGGGGCTTGGTGCCTTCAGAATTTAAACTCTACACAACAGAAGAAACAAACTAAGAGAAAACAAAATTATACATTATTGAGTTGTTCCAGGTGTTAAGAAATGTAATCTCAATGGTTCAGTATGATCAATAGTGCATTAATTAGTTATTTAGTTGATTTGGTCAAGTTATTTAGAATTAGTGACCCATGGTATTTACCCATGATTTTGTTGTTATGTCGTCTTATATATGTTGCTGCTTAATAATGAGAAGGAATTCCATTTCCCATGTTATCAATAGGCCCAATTATGTGTTCCACCATCTTTTTCTTCTTATCTTTAATATTTAGCATGATATCAGACTGTATGACCTGATCCATTCCTTTAACTTGGGTAATCCTTTTCGGATAGTGTGATACAGAAGCATCAACCCTACCCCAAATCAAACTAATTCCAAAACCTTCCAGAAGGTGGTCGTGGCCAAGTGAATGCAATTTGCTTGAATTTTGTGTGACTGTTGTAATATTGACCCATAGTAGCGATTTAGTTAAGGATTTGATTCAGTGATCCGATCCACATTGTATTAATTTATTTAAAGTGTGATCATGTGTGCTTTGGAGGAGGCCAGACCCTATGTAAATTTACCTATCTTGATTGTAGTTTCCCTGCATCCAACTGGGTGACTTCGCTCCTTGCTCGTTGAATGCAGGGAATCTGCAATAAAGAGGATCCAACCGGGTGACTTCTCTCCTTGCTCGTTGATTGCAGGGAATCTGCAATCGAGATAAATATTTCTGTGTAAATTAGCCCGAGAGTTCTGTCAAGCCTGGGCCGGGCTTTATTTGTACCGAGCTCGATGCATTTAATAGAATCTTGATTTCTGTGTAGTTCAAGTTATATTAATGGTAAATTCTATATAGTTGCATAAGTCTGTGTGTATATAGCTGAATTTGTTGATTATGGTTTATTGAATGCATAAGGAGAGTGAGCCTGTAGACTCAGAGTGTTACAGGTCTGCATGGATCGCTAAGTTCCAATGGATAATCGTTGCCAGAGTTGACGTGATGGGAGCCGTCCAAGTCCAAGAATTTAATGGACTTTCTGGATCGGTCTTCATCATAGTGGAAATCACACACACAGAGGTTGTGATAGAAGCCGGAACACATCGAGGAATTGGGTGTATTTTTTCTCTCTTAGAGTGCCGATGCATCTTTTCCTACTAGGAAGAGTGTCACCACCAAACCGACGCATTCTGATCATCAACAAAAGGTGTCACTAACGTACTATCCCTTAAGCCTAAGTGCTTCAACCACTGTTCACTTAGAGTAATTTTCCATGATGCTCCCGACGATGCACTTTTTTAGTTATAAAAACTGTGTCGATGTTTTAAAAGTCCATAAAGTCCGTATCTTCTATCATATCTTAAGATCCATTTTGATCGTGTATATAGTCATAAGAAGATGGCTTCACCAAATAAAATTTTGAGTAGTTGAAGAGCAAGTATTGTTGACGCTAAACCAAAAGATTGAACAATGTTCCAACATTATTCAAAAGATTGAAGAAGATTGAAGCTTGAAGATGGAGCTATCAAAAGCACTACTAGAAGAGCTTGAAGAGGTAAGAAATCTCTTAACACCAGTAGGACTATGGCAAACATATGATGGAGATAATTATGATCTATAGGCTATAGAAGTAAGAAGTTTGTTAAGGTCACAATATTTGTGGCATTTCATAGCTGAAGAGGATCCTATTGATCCAGAAGCATTTAAGGCTTTGATGGATTTCTAGAAAGACAAAATACAAGTTATTGCCTTAAGTCTCATACAAGAGAGTATAGATCATTCCATCTTTCTTTATATTTCAAAAGCTTATACTTAAAAAAGAGCATGAGATATATTGAAAGAAGTGTTTAGTGAAGATGAATCGGATGTAGAAGAGGATGACTTTGCAAGTCACGCAAAGCACCAGGAAGACAGTCCAAAAGACTGTGTTTATGAGGAAACCAATGTTGATCTAGTTATGTTTGTTGATGATAGTGAAAACAACCCTGTCAATGTAGCAGTATTCAGTGATGTGAAAGATAGTCTCTCTAAGAAAGAGACAGTTAATAGCAGCATAGAAGCTACAAAAATTGTTGAGAATGAACAACAAATAGTTGATAGCAGCATAGAACAAACATCAATTGACAGTCCACCCCAGAACCATAAAACAATATGCTTGAGGGAGATCTATGACCGAACTCCTATTATAGATGAGCAAATTCAATATGCTATGTTTTCTTCTTGGCTCACATTTTTTGAAGAAGCATTGAAGGATGCATTGTGGGTACAAGCAAATGAAGAAGTCAATAAGAATGATGAAGTATCTACCATTGATGAGGAACACGAATATGTGAATTCTCTCCAAGAAGAGATGAAATATATTCATATTTTTTTCTGACAAACAATTTCAGTGTGCAGGTAAAAAGGACGATAAGAAAAACCATATTGAAATAGAAGAATAAGACTTGCACTATGTTTCAAAAGCTAAAGAAGATGTTGGAGAACACCTAATTAGCACCAAGATCCATAAGACAAAGAAGAAGGAGTCCCAAGTACACATCAAGGAAGAAAGTAAAGCTAAAGTTTTTTGAATGAAATGTAAGCCTAGATGAGCATATACTAGCAGGCATCTTTTTGCATTGACACTGCTGAGAGTATTGTCCCAGTGGAGATTAAAGGGGTGTGTTAAGAATTGTAATCTCAATGGTTAATTATGGTCAATAGTGCATTAATTATTTAGTTAGTTGATTAGTTAATTTGGTCACGTTACCTAGAATTAGTGACCCATGGTATTCAGTGAACCATGGTATTTACCCATGGTTATGTTGCTATGTAGTCTTATATATACATTTGATTAATAATGAGAAGGCATTCCATTTCCCAGGCTATCAATTTTCCCAATTGTGTGTTTCACCATCTTTGTTTCTTGTATTTAATCTATAACACCAAGGACGTCTAAGGATTATAATTTTGTTTCAATTTCCATAATTGTTGTGTCTATTTATACCAATCTTTCTCTTCTTGGAGTTTATGTTAGAAAAAAATACTTTGCTAAAATGTCCTCTGTTGCATAAAGTTTTCATTTTCAATAAACAATGGTGGCATTCATATTTTCAGTGACATAGTTGAGATTTCCTAGAAGACTGTTCAGAATAATGATGTTATGGGTGGACTTAACATTTGCAATGTAACGACACAATGTGTAAAATGAAACGATTCATTTGTTGATGATGGAATTGTGTGTGTTTGTGAATGATTTCAATAACCACACTGGATAATGGGGGAAGGGATCTAGACTTTTTGGGTTTAGGGTACGATCACACCACTATAAATGTATTGTAGTTGAATGTTGCATCTTGATTAATTAATGTGTGTTTGAATAGATTAATGCTCCTAAGAATCATAATTTCAAGTGATATGCACTCATAAATTGTTGATTAGATTGGATTGGATTCTTATATTTTTTATAATGCCTTTTTTTTTCCAATTTAGAACCTTTAGGTGAATATGATAATCACATATTATTGTATGCCAGGAATGTCTGGTTATGCTTTTATATTTTGAAAAAATCTTATAAGAATCATCGAATATTGGGGAAAATTATGCTCTAGTCATGTCCTATGAGAATATGCTTTCTCAAAAAAATTGTAAATTCATATTCTTGTTGCATGGAGAGTAACCAGTTGCTATACAATCAATATGGGGGATATGTTGTCACATTCCTAACATTATGCTGCAAATTTTTTTTAATTAAAAATTCATGTGGGTTCATGAAATAAAATAAAATAAAACCAAATAAAAAGTAAGTTGATAAAATAAAAATGTAAAACCAAATAAAAAGTTATTAAAAAACCATGGTCTCATAAAATAAAAAATAAAAAGATTATATCAATCATAAATATTGATCTATCAAGCATAGAGAAGGATCAAATTTTTTGAGGTCTAACTTTTTTGTGAAGGTGTAAGGTTTAAGATGAATCTATGCTAGTATTTAAATACAAGTAAACAATATAATATTATAGTCCACTCTATATTGCCGCAGTCCACACAAAACCAGATCATGAGAAAGAGTAGAATACTAGTTTATCCAAGTCCAAGGTGAGGAAGTACAATTAGCTACTTTATCAAAATTCAATGGGAAATAATGCTTAGGGAATCATAGTAGTGGTAAATGAATTAGGAAATGTAAAATCATGGTTTTTGAAACTTATTTTAAAAACCTATCAAAAATAAATTTATTAATGCCCTAAAGTTCTCAATAGGTACTAATCTCCAAAATTTCTCATTATTTATTAGATACTTTTATGATATAGAAATGGTTCTAATGCAAATATACACAAGCCAACCGTACTATATCCATAAACATACTCAAATACCCACATGTCACAAGTTTTATTTGGTAGAAATTCCCACACAATTTCACAAATCAATACAATTACAACTAACATACATATAGAAGTTAGTAAGGGCATTTAGATGCTTCCAAGTTTTTTGAGATCTTGGACAAGCAACTTCAACTCAAAAATAAAACATGGACGAACAACTTAGGAGAACGATTTAGAAATTGGACGAGAACTGTGACGAGAACTTCAACTTGGAGATTATAAGTCTATCCATTACCACTTCCCTATTTAGTAATGTTCATGTCAGATATCTTTTTCATCGACTAACTCATATTTTATGAAGATATCATCGTCATTAAAAGGTTTAGTGATATACGATATTCAAAATACTATCTATATTTAGTCTCAATGTATAAAAGCATTATAGGGTGCTTTTCAGTGCATCATTCACTGTTCCATTCAATCCAGTTAATTATGTGCAGTAGAGGTGTCATTGTTTTCAATATTCAATTGAATTTTGGCTTTTCTATGTGTGCACATTATCAATAGGATTAAGTTTCATTTGAAAAATTATTTAAATAGCTTAAGGTGAAAATTATATTAAGTAAAATTTGATTGAAAAGATATGTGAATCCCAACAAGGTCGCAGCCACCCAACCTAGAAAAAGATGTCAAATTGACCGACCAATGATATGAGAGATAAATTGGTTTTAAAATTTAAAAAATATATATATGGTTAACCTTATATTGAGAATAATGTTAAATTATGTTTTCATTTTCTAAGGGTTTATCCATATATGTGTAAAATTTTATCAAGCAATCGTTAAAGCTTAAAACATAGTATATCTAAATATAGACATTGTTTAATTTTGAAATATAATTCTAAAACAAGTTGAATGTATTCATAGTGGTTAGAACAAAATCACATATTTTTTTGTTGTGTAAGGATAAATACAAGATATTCAAATTCTCCAATCCAAATAACTACCATATAAATCTCAAAACATTATGGGTAATGGTTTTTTGAATCTTTCAAACACATACCTACTAAATCGATATAATTTATGCTTGAATGAAACAATCACATGTCTAACATAATCGAAAAAGAACAAAGATTAATAAATACTATAGAACACTTTTTACTTTAAAACTTCATTGGGTTTATATTAACAACTTTAGGAAGACTTTGTAGTCTAAACATCTAGTCACAACAACCATCATGTGGTTCCATAAATATATCCTAAAATATTAAACAACCGGAACATCAACAAGATATTCATCTCCTTTGTGGGATGCATTTACTCGATACTCTTTAACTTTTTGTTCTTGTTTTCTAGAATATCTCTGACTTGTGGCAATGGCCTTTGGTCTAAGAAACCATGACCCAAGGGCATCTAAGTCGTCAAACTCACCCAGGGATTGCATTTATTCTAGGCCACACCAACCCTTAATTGGTTGTATTTTGTGTGTCTCCTCCCAGCTATGTCACCCCTAAGGGGAATTGAATAAGGTTCGCCTTGCTGATGAGACCCACGCCTTAACCGATTGAGCTAGTGGGAACTGACACTCGATAATATTTAACTTGATCCCATTAGGAGTGGTCATTGTGGTAAATGGGAATATTAACAAGGTTTATATATTCAATTTTGAGATTCGTGCTCAAATTATTCATCAAAATTTATAGTGGTTGAAAAATATGAAACAATCTTGTAAAAAATATGTCATTTTCCTATTATATCTATGATTAACTACCACATTATAAATTTTGTTCATAATTTTCATGGAAATTAAGTTGCAATAGAACAAGTACAAAATCAATTTTCTACTTTACCAAAAATGGGCTCCTTAAAATATTATTTCAATATAAATTCTTGCAAGCACAATCATTAAAAAAAACATTCAATTAAGAGAACATTCCTTTAATATACTTTTGTAGGTGCTCAATACCAACGCCTTGAGAAAACCTCTTGAACATGTTTTATAATTAATCTATTATTCATTGTTGTGAATATGAACTCAACATGGGAAACAATAACCATAAGTGTACCAACGTACTGACAACATTCAAATTATAAGGCAAAGAAATTATAAAATAAATCAATAACATTTACCAAATATTAAATTAATAAATTAATGTATCAGTAATATATTATACCACTTCGAAATTCATTTCGACTTTTTGTCTTGAGTTTGAAGTATTTATTCTTATGAATTAATTATTGACAGGTTATAAGAGTGATACTCCTTTGCTTTCAATGATATGGAATGACCCTCCTTTCATCGTTCATAATAATTTTTTATTTTTATTTATAAAGGAAATATTTAATTCCTTCTCTCAAGGGTTAAATAGGTCTCAAGGGTTAAATAGGTCTTGAAGGGGAATGGAATCTTTAAATTTGATTCTTAATTTTTTTTTATGTTTATGAGCCCAAAGTGGTGTTGTTGATCCTCTTCATCCAATAGGCATACATACATGAAGTGGAAAAACATCAATGTCTTTCATTGTTACTACCACCATGATCTCCTCTATTTCTTCACCCTTCATCACCTTTGTCACAACTTCAAGAGGTTCGCAAAGTCTTAGTGGCAAAGACAACCCCACAAGACCAGGGTAATAATGGAAAAAGGCGAAATTCTTGGGAAGAGGAACCTCTCACCATGTCTATGTTGGTTTCAACAAGTAGCCAACTGGTAATGTAGTAACCCACTCACCTTATAACATTCTTTTGGGTATATAGGGCATACTTGGATAGTAAAATAGGCATGTTTTATGACTTTCATGGAAAATTTCTTGATATTTCAATTCTATTAACCATGCTTTGGTTGTGTGCTTGTTTTGAAATTATATGTTAGGTGGACAATAAATAAAAATATACAAATATCCAATAAATATAGTATACAAATATTCATGTTTAATATTTTGGATAAATTTTTATCATTTTTTTATTTCATAATTTTCTCAATATTTTAATAACGTTTTAATGTATTTTAAGTTGTTCCTTTATTTATCATTTTTCAATATTACAATAAGAAACCACATTTTTATGATATTTTTCATGAATGATTATATATGTGAAGACAAACAATAATATTTTGCAAGTTGAACACTTGTGTGGCAGGAGGAGGAACATACCCGGTAGCCATATACATTGGCATGTGAAGCGCTTACATGTTGGATGTGTGCATTGCTTTGCATCTTGGATGCATGCATTTTTTTTTTCAACAGTTGCCCAGCCTATGTACATTAGATCGATATCCCATGCACATTACATCAAGGTCCAATGGATCATCCAACCCTTACAGTTGGTTCCAAATATCACAACTTCCCTTGTATCATTGCCTAACCCTTTGACAGGGGACCTTTTTCTTTTTCTTTATCCGCCTTTCTATAATTTGTCTTATTCTGTGATTTCTAGGAACATTATCCTATAAGAAAAATGTTGCAAATGGAAGCATATAATCCGATCAAACCCACCACCTGCTTGTTGCTTAAGTCTTTCCTTGTGCCTTCCTCTCTAGACACAAGAATATCCATGTTGCCAAGTGATTTCCATTAACTCTCCAGAACATAAGCATAGATGTTACTGCATTTCAAAATGTGGGTAGTATAACTAAGTATTGATTATAATAGGATTACATCGTGAATCTTTGTTTTCATGTGGCTAATGAACATTGATGCTTCAAGGCTTCATGTCGAGGTGTTTTCCTTGTTATTTTACTCAACTTTGGTTTTCTGGTTTTCCTGATGTTAACTTGCATGCATTTTTTTGCAAAAAAGAACTATGACATGTTGGCATGGGGGTAGAGCACACAAAGTGCAGTACCACCAACAATGAAAAGGGCATCGACAAGGAGAAAGGTCAATTGTGAAGGGTAAAGAAGCCGACAAATACGAATATTTTAGTTAAGTTAGTTAGCAATTGTTTAAGTAGACCATTTTGTAACAACCAAGTGAACCTATAAGTAGAATTAGGATTGTAAATCTAAGATAACACTATACTGGGAATCATTCTTATGAATTGTAGCTTGGAGATCGACAATTTTGAGATCTTTTGGGTTGTAATGTTTCGCACCTACGGATTATCAATTGTATCTGAGGATGTTTTTGGTATGGATTCTGTTTTTGTGTCCTCTTTTTAGCACCTTTGATTCATAACTCTATTGATATGCCACATATTAGATAAGTTAATGATGAATGATTATGCTATGTTTGGGATTTTATATTTGATTTCTATGTGAATGATGCGAATTACCGTAGTACTTACTAGTTTAATGTATGTTGATATCTATGTCAATATAAATGTGTCGTAATGTAAATAAAGACTATAATGATAAGTAGAGCTGGTTAATGGTGTGGTTGCATTGTATCTTGTTATAATATTGGATCTCTGGGTGATGTTGCGATTGAGTATGATATATTGTGCATCCTCTTACTATTGTTGAAATGTGGTTCCTGCAGCCCTCCCTTAGACATCTCCGGTGAGACTGCACCTGCTCTGCGGGTTTTGCTGGAAAGGGTAAACCCTTTCTGGGATGATGTTTAGGGAGTTTGTGTCGATGGTTGTTCACAACAGTGTGAAGTGAACCCTTGTCGACGGAACTGTGTCAACAAATGGTTTCGTTGTCGGGACCATAGTGCGAAAAAGAAGAGGACATGTTGTGGCGTCCGACGAAACCAGAAATCCAGGATTGGTTTGATTAGAAGGACTTGGAGTTTGCATAAGAAGAGAATCAAAATTCAAGAGGGTCGACATAGGATTGGTTGAGAAAGTATATCTACTCTGGTATTCACGAAATATTATTTTCTAAATTTACAATAGTATTGTATGAATGGTTGGTGCAACTCACTTTTCAAAAGAAGAATTTCCAAGGAGGTGATCGTGAACAGTGGACTCCATAACTAATTCAAGAGTTGTTGTGTAAGGTGAACAACAGTAAGGTGAACAACAAATCTTAACGGGATATCGATGTGTGGATAGATAAAATTTTGGAAGGGTACATTACTGAGTTCGTTGTTGATACAGTTAAATCTTATAGTGATGCAGAAAGGGAATTTTTTAAGGGACCAAGGGGAATATTTCTATTGTCATTGCAATTATGGATCAAGATGCTCATCTATGAAAATGGGATATTAAAGATGAATTTCGACGAGTAAATCCCTGGTGTGCGAAGGCTATGGATACTGCAAAAATACAAGTTTAATGGAATGATACGGGGTAGATGGATGGGATTCACGATGAGACTGTGAGGGAATCCATGGAAGAGTGTGGTCTCCTGGGAAGTGGGTGAGGTTTTGATAAGAGAAGAGGATGACAATTGAGCAGAGTCCCGGTGCAACCGAAACAGAAAACTACGAGAAGGGACCATAAAGGAATAAGTGACCCTACATTGACGAAGGAAATGACAAGGGTACCCTTGAATTGGAGGAAGGACTGACCCAAAGATACAATGTACCAACAACTCCATGCATTGTGCCAAACTTAGGAGGAAGAAACATGCGTTCTTCACAAGGTTTCCTTACATGTCAGCACAACGATAATATTAGTGAATCAAAAAATATTGGGAGAATACCCAAGATGGTGGGTGATGACGTAAAGATACCCTTATTTTAGTGTAATGGGACTGCGAATATCGAGTAGTATTGGTTCTTGTGCAAGGAAATATGGACAGTGAAACAAGTACAAGATGATGATATCAAGAAATGGCAACTAACGATGACCTTTCAGGGCTGGGAGTTAGACTGATATATAAAATGTGTTCAAGTACTAACGAGGAATCCATAGAAGACCCTACTCGCAAATCAAGATTGGACTGATTGAGGAATTTATGAAACCGAAATTAGAATCGCAATATATTACATAACTAAAGGAAATAAAGTGATTCCCCAATGAATCGATGTGGGATTTCGATCAGTGATTCAAAACTATGATGGCCAAGGTTAGATTCAAAATGAGTGATGTACAACGTAAAGAATGGTTCATTGCAGTGTTGGTACCCCACATCTGCATGCTGATGATGCAACAGAAGATCGCATCCCAAGCAAAAGCCCTAAAAATTGCGATGAACCTGTAGGCATCACCAGTCGGTGAAACAAGGATTGGCATGAGTTGATGTATTTGTAAATTCAGAAGATATTCTAATGTATATTATCATTGTATATTTTTTTACCCCCATTGGTTATTTGTTTTCCTCTGTGCGGTATTTATTTATCATGTCTTGACCTTGAGGTAGAACCTCCATTGTAAGTCGAGGAAATATTGCCGAGTGTAACATCATGTAATGTATATTTGGAGTTTCTCTAGGAGAAGTTGGCCCTATTAGAGAAACAAGTCATTCACGATCATGTAAAAGGTCAGTCACTTGAAGGGTGTAAATAGGGAGGCGCTCTCCCTCATTATATACACCTCACCTCACACAAGTTCGCATGAGAGAGAGAGAAGGGAGGAAATATAGATAGTTTTTGAATACTTCTTATTACTGGTTTTAATCATCTTATGACATAGTCTTTGCGACAATACTACTGAGGAAGTTTGCAGGGTTTTCTCCTGTATGTTTTCTCTGATGAAAATATTTATGTCTTGTGTATCTATTATATCTTATGCATCTTGTTGTAATTGTTATTATTTCAAAAAAAAATCCTAAATAACCTAATAATATCTAATAAAAACTAACATGGTATCAGATCCTCTCTGAAAGAAGGAATTGTGCAACAAAGGAAACTAACGCTTCCTAATTCAAGGTGTTCTCTCCACATATCATCAAGAAAAGAGGGCTAGGCTAACTTTCCTCACTAGGGCACATCTTTTGGTGGAAGTAGTTTCAGATTTGAAGAAGTTTCAATTTTTTATCTTGTTACTAGTGCAAGGAGAAACTAGGGAATCAAGTTTCGGAGGTTTCCCACCTCATTCTTCAAAAATCGACCCTGCTGAGTAACTCTCCTCAAGGAAGCACATCTTTCTGTCCAAACAGAATTCCCAAACTCCAAGTCTGGAAAATTAGGGTTTCTCTTTCAAACCCTAGGTCATCAAGCTCTGGAACTAGTTCGGACACCTAAAATTGGTAAGATATAAATCTTTTTTATTTCCATTTGAGGTTCTCATTTGAAAAGATTACTCACCATACTCAGCTTGAGGACAAGCTTGGAGGGGTTGATAAATTTCAAGAATGGAAGTACAGAATCTCCCTGATCCTTGAAGAAAATGATTTGGATCAGTACATCACTGAAGAGGTTTTAGAACCAGAGGGATATGATGCTAAGGATGATCATAAGAGGAGCATGGATAAGGCCAAGAGAATCATTGCAAATTCTATTAAGGATCGCCTCCTCCCCCATGTGTCTTCATTCAAGAAACCGAAGGAAGTATATGATGCTTTGACAAATATGTTCGAAGGAAAGAACATCAACTAGAAGATGACTTTGAGGAACCAGTTGAAGAATATGAAGATACAAAAATCTGAGATTATACAGTCCTACTTCACAAGGGTTTCTCAAATCGAAGAACAACTTGAAGTAGTTGAAGAGAATGTCTAAGAAGTAGAAATTGTAATGACAACCTTGAATATTATCCATAGATCACGGGACTTATTCATTCAAGGAATCTGTGAAAGAAGGAGGTTGATCTCTTTCAGTAGACTCCAAGAAGAATGTGCACAAGAAGAAGATTGACTCATGACTAGAGAAGAGAATATGGGATCAATTGAAGATCAAGATCTCATAGCTCACACTAGGAAGAACTTCAAGAAGAAGAAGAAGAAGGAGAAAAAGGAGAAGTTTATTCATAACAAGAAGAAGGAAGCGAAACAAAAGAATATAAAGAGAGATCCTTCCAATGTTTGATGCTATACTTGTGATGAAAAGGTACATTTTACAAGAGACTGTCCCATCAGGAAAAAGTTACACCATGCTCATATTGCCGAAGAAAATGAACCAAAAAATAAAATATTTAGAAGAGAGAAGGATGATTCGGATGAAGAGTATGTGTTAATCTCAGCACTTATTGGCACTATCTCACACAGAAGCAATGATTAGATTGTGGATAGTGGATATTCTAAACACATGATGGGATACAAGGAATAATTCATTAATATGTATGAACATGAGTCACCACACAAGGTGAAGCTTTAAGATGGTTCCCAATACCTCATAAAAGGGAGTGGAGTAGATTCATACAAGATAGAATCTGGGAAATATTTAAAGATGAAGGATGTGCTATATGTTAGGATTATTAATCTTCCCTTGTCCAATTTGGTCATTATGTCTAAATCGGGAGTCCTTTCAGTCTATTTTTAGTCACTAGCACCATTGGGTCCACTTGGACTAATCAGGGCACATGCACAAGTTACTAAAGTGTGGGGAACACTAATTGAGGCCAACTTCCATTGATTGCACTTGCATGCATTAGTTTAGGAGTCTCCTAGATCAATCCCTACAAATTAGGAGCCATTGGGAGCGCCGATACCAACCTCCATCGGTTGAGTTCAATTGGTGACTAGTCAAGTTCAGTTAGGAGTCAATTACATTCAGTTCTAGTTCCCTACACTCAGTTATATTTAGTTAGCGCTAGGATTGCATGGATGCATGCAAGTGAGGCACATTTACTCACCTACCTTAGTCAGTTATAGTAGTCAACAATGAGTTAGACACTTCAGTTTGGATTTTGAACTCCGATCATAATGATTTAGACAAGGTTAGTTAACCATTCAATCAAGTAGAGTCCAACCAATTAAAATTTCCTCGCATGGATTCAAATTGCATGTGGCTATTTAGCCATTGTACTTCATTATAATTAATTATATAATTACTTCTGATTAATGAAAGCATTCACAGTTGCAAGCCATTTTTGCATTGTTTCATTCTTCAATTGCTAAGTAAATTGTGTGATCTATTTTGTGAGTTGTGTGTTGATCCATAAATCTATGCGCTCAATTTAATATGGTATCAAAGCCTCGGAAGGACAAGGCACTTTTCCTACTATAGATCCATACTTGGTTCAAAAAAAGAAATTGAGAAAAATTGCCCCTTCCAGTATTGCACCAGAAGCAGAGAATTTACCACTTAATATCCCAAGTTAAGGAATTGTTGATCAAGCTTGCTTGATCAACTATGCTGGGTGTGAAGGAAATTCAAAAGTGCATATTGGCGACCTTATTTTGTCTGTTTGATTGTGTGATTTATAGGTCTATCATTCCTCTTCACTGCATTCGCTACAAGAAGCTCAGTCTCCTTCTCTGCATTCGCTACAACAACTCAGTCCTCTCCTTTGCATTCTAAATGGCTCCTCCAATGGACCTTCTCACTCCTTTAAACTACCACTAGTGGAAGGAGGAAATGGAGATGCAGCTACGCTCCAAAAGACTCTTCAAACTCACAATGGAGACAGATAAAGAGCCAATTCATTATGTTGACAAAGAAAAGTATTGGAATAGTCTTGATGAAGCCTATGGATGCTTGTGCCTCTCAATATTTCAAGATCTTCTCTTACACATCAATGGATTGAAGACTCCCAAGGAGGTTTGGGATACGCTTTCCTCCTTATTTGACAAGCAGGATGATCTAAGGATCTATCAGCTGGAGAATGAGTTGATCTCTCTCCATCCAGCCAATTTCGAAACACTAAATGAATTCTTCACAAAATTCAAGCATCTAGTGTTCCAATTGAAGTTGTGCAAGGTTGAGAAGGAGGATGATCAACTAATCCTTTCCATTATCTCCAAACTTGGTGTAGAATATTTAGTATTTGTATCAACATTTCATTATGTGAAGCTCTCAACTCCAAACTGGAAGATGCATACTCATAACTCCTTCATTGAATCTCTCACTCAGGAGCATGACAAGTTGATCCAAATGGGGATCATTCGATCTTCCAGAGATCAAGCACTAGTTGCAGGAGGACATAAGATATCGAATGATAAAGGGAAGAAAAAGGATGAGTCCCCTGTAGAGAAAGAGCAGTCAAAAGAGCCTTTAGGTTCGAAGAGAAGCAAGAAGAATGGAAAAGGAAAGACACTATGTTCTTACTATGAAAGGGGATTTCATCCAGAAAGAACCTGTATGGGAAGAAAAATTGATGAGATGTCTCTTCTTCTGAAGAAACATAACATTAATGTACCTACTAGCACAAGGAACGCTGACCACAGAGAAGAAACTAAATAACATGAAGAGACATGCCATGCACTGAAGGATAGATGCTCAATAGTACATGCCTTCCTCATTGATTATGGAGCTTCCAATCATATGGTTGCATCCAAAGAATAATTCTCTTACTTGCAGTATTTTGATGGTCCTAGTATTCAGATGGGGAATAGCAGTAAATTTCAAGCCAAAGGGAAGGGCTCTATCAAGCTTGAACATGGAAAGTTCAAAGATGTGCTTTATGTTCCCTCTCTAGCTGCAAACATGTTATCTGTATACCAGATGACTCATACTGGCTCTCCAAAGCGAGTCATGTTTGGTCCTAACCCAGTGGAGATCACATATATCTCTACTGGGAAGATCATAGAGAAGGGTGCTACAAATCATGCCTCTAAGGAAAATGAGTTCTCACACTTCATTCCATTTTCAGAACTAGTGCACTCTTAGCAGCCACTTGTAAGGGAAGGTAAAAAAATTTCATCTACTTATTTTGCAGTTTCCACTAGTATTGCAGATCCAGCTGTATCAGTTTATGAGATTGAGATTCAGGGTGATTCAGTTCTAGATCCAGTCCCTCCTTCCAAACTGGAAGATAGGAAGATGACTGGAAATCCATCTGACACTTAGAAGGGAAATACCCTTGCGCTATGTCATGCAATCTTACCTCCTTCATAGAGATGCAATAGACTCTCTGTAAGATGCTACATGGAAAGGGCTCAGTCTCACTACATTCAAATGAATAGAGTGGATCATACACCTCTTCATTCAACAAGAGGAAAAGGTTACATTCCTCCTTCCTTCCATCATCATTTTGGGAGAAGATGGAGAAGTCTACATGCTAGGCCCCATGATACCTGTGCACAGAACATCATGCATGCTGCTCTGCTACATCACAGATATTGTAGCAACACATTTTCAAGTTTTTCAAACTTGAATCCTGATTCTATATTCTTAGTTAAAGGGGGGGATTTTTTCCCATGTGGTTTTTTCCCCAGCTCCTTATGTTCAACATTTACTTTACTTTACTTTACTTGTTGTAATGGGTGACCTATGGTCTTAGTTACCAGGTCCCACAAATTGTCCAAGTTAGCATTCAGGGGGGTGTTATGATTATTAATCCTCCCTTTTCCGATTTGGTCATTATGTATAAATTAGGAGTCATGTATAAATCGGGACTCCTTTCAGTCTATTTTTAGTCACTAGCACCATTGGGTCCACTTGGACTAATTGGGGCACATGCTCCAGTTACTAAAGTGTGGGGAACACTAATTGAGGCCAACTGCCATTGATTTCACTTGCATGCATCAGTTTAGGATCCTCCTAGATCAATCCCTACAAATTAGGAGCCACTGGGAGTGCCGATAATCAGTTGAGTTTAGTTGGTGACTATTCAAGCTCAGTTAGGAGTCAGTTACATTCAGTTCTAGTTCCCTACACTCATTTATATTCAGTTAGTGCTAGGATTGCATGGTTGCATGCAGGTGAGGCGCATTTACTAACCTACCTCAGTCAGTTAGACTAGTCAACACTAAATTAAACACTTGAGTTTGGATTTTGAACTCTGATGAACTCCGATAATGATTTAGATAAGGTAAGTTATCCATTTATTCAAGTAGAGTCCAACCAATTCAAATTTCCTCACATGGATTCAAATTGCACGTGGCTATTTATCCATTGTACTTCATTGTAATTAATTATCTAATTACTTTTTATTAATGAAATCATTCAGAGTTTCAAGCCATTTTTGCACTGTTTCATTCTTTAATTGCTAAGTAAATTGTGTGATATATTTTGTGAGTTGTGTGTTGATCCATAGATCTATGTTCTCAATTTAATACCATATGTTACAGGATTGAAGAAGAATCTTCTCTCCATCTCTACACTAGATGAAGAGGGTATGAGAGTTGCATTTGTCGATGGCCAAGTTATTATGTGGCCCAAAGGGAAGACAATAGATGATGCAACGGTGATTCGAGAAGAAGACGAACGCTTGTACAAGATAAAGGTATATCCTGAACAAGAACAGGTTCATGAGTCAATTGAACCAAGAGAACTGTGGCATAGGACGCTTCAAATGTGCACTAAATAGCACTACCGATGGAAAGAAAGAAGTCTCTAGACTGCCAGAGATCCATGAAAAATATGAATACATTTGCAAAGGATGTGCACAAGGAAAGAATGTGAAGAATACATTTCCCAGTAGTGAGATCAAGGCCAAAGGAATGTTGGAGATAGTACACTCGAATGCATGTGGACCTGTGTATTCTATATCATTAAGTGGGTATGTATACTATGTTTCCTTTATAGATGATTTCTCATATAAGACTTGGATATATTTCTTGAAAGGAAAAATGAAGTTTTCAGTAAGTTCAAGGAATATAAAGCCTTGGTCGAGAACAAAACTGATAGGAAGATCAAGACTCTACGGTCAAATAATGGCAGAAAATTCACCTCAAAAGAATTCAAGGAACTCTGCAGAGAGTCCGGGATTAAGAGGGAGTTGAGAACTCCTTACAATTCTCAACAAAATTGGGTTGCGGAACGAAAGAACTAAACCATCATGGAAGTAGCAAAATTAATTTTGCATGACCAAGATATTCCTATGCACCTTTGGGAGGAGGCAGCAAGGACAGTTGTGTATGTACATAACCATACTCCTCATCGAGTACCTAAAAACAAGACTCTGGAAGAGGCTTTATCAAGAGAGAAATCAAAGGTCATCCATCTAAGAATATTTGGTTTCTCGATGTACAAACATATCCCAAATGAGAAGAAGACCAAGCTCGATCCTTCTCGATGGAAAGGTATATTTGTAGGATACAGTGATACATCAAAGGCCTATAGAATATACTTCCCAAGAGTCAAGAATATCGACATCAGTAGAGATGTAAGCTTTTATGAAGACTCTACATACTTCAGATCCAAGAGGACACCTATTCAAGAGGATGAGGAACCTGAAGAAATGAGAGCTCGAGGTATGAAAATTGGAGAAGCAATTCCAGAAGACCATGAAGATCATGACATGACAGAAACATAAGAGTCGGTAGAGACAATCCTTGAAAAGGACTCCCATAGGAGGAAACCAACATGGGAACGAGAGCTCGTATAAGAAGCAGAAAGGTATGGCGCTCCAGAAGGAATACATAGATAAAGAAAAAGGGAAAATAACTATAATAACTATGTGGCCTTGCTATGCGAAAACATTGACAGAGAACCTTCCACCTATGAAGAGGATGTAGAAAAGAAAGAATGGAAGGAGGCTATGATAGAGGAATATAGTTCGATCATGAAGAATGATGTATGGGAGATAGTTCTGAGATCGGAAAAGAAGTTTGTCATGACTTCAAAGTGGATATATAAGATCAATCATGTTGCAGATGGAAGCATCGAGAAATACAAGGAAAGGTTTGTAGCACGAGGCTTCTCACAGATTTAAGGCATAGACTACGAAGAGACATTTTCACCCATGGAGAGGTACACTTCCATTAGGACCATACTTGCATTGGCAACAATTATGAAATGGAAAATACACCAAATGGATTTCAATACATCTTTTTTGAATGTTGTAGTCGAGGAGGAAGTGTACGTGGAACAACCATCGGGATTTGAGACACATGACAGGAAGACCCATGTGTGCAAATTGAAGAAGGCCTTGTATGGATTGAAACAGGAACCGAGGACATGGTATGGTAGGATAGATAGCTTCCTTATGAGCCTAGGATTTACCAAGAGTAAAGAAGATTCCAACCTTTAATTCAAGGTTGAATACAGAATACCGGTGATGCCGCTGCTATATGTTGATGACATGTTCCTAACGAGTGAAGAGGAACTCCTTAAAGATGCAAGGAGGAGACTTTATACAGAGTTCGAGATGAAAAACCTAGGTATGATGCAATACTTCTTAGGCATGGAGGTGTGGAAGAGTGCATATGGGATCTTCCTGGGTCAAGGAAAGTATGCAGTGGAGATTCTGAAGAGATTCAAAATGTTGTAATGAAAGGAAATAGCCACGCCTATGGAATCTAACTTGAAGGTTATGAGTAATTCTCCATCTGAGTCAGTTGATGCCATGATGTATTGTTATATGATTGAATCATTGATGTAATTGATGAATACAAGACCATAAATATGATTTGTGGTGAACACTCTGACCCAGTTCCCGACGGATCCGAGAAATGTTCATCTGATAGCTGCAAAGCATGTATTGAGGTACCTAAAAGGTATAGTGGATTGTCGGATCATGAATCAGAAGATTAACATACACAATTATGTTGATTCGGACAAGGAATGTAGCGCCACTGACATGAAGCTCACTTCAGGTTGTTGCTTCAGTTTGGGATCTGGCATGATCTCCTGGTTCAGCCGAGGTAGAATATGTGGTCACTTGCTCAGCTAGTTGTGAGGTAATATGGATGTGAAAGCTATTGTCTGACTTATTTGATCTCCAGTTGGATGTGACTTGTATCTTATGCGACAGTCAGAGTTGCATGAAGCTCTCTAATAAACATGTGTTTCATGACAAGTCGAAGCACATCGAGATCTAGCTCCACTATATTAGGGATATGGTGCAGAGAGGAGCAGTGAAGCTCCAGTATATGGCAATGAATGAGCAGATAGATGATGTGTTGACAATCCTCTAGAAAAAGTGAATTTCAAGTACTTCAGATAAAGACTTGGTGTGATGTGTTTTAGCATAGCTAGAGAGACAAGTTGTTTGAGCATAAAATCCTGGAGAATATCATAGGTTTCTCATACGTAATCAGTCCTATAGGTTGTCCTTGGATGTAATAAGTCATGGTGAAGATCGCAAGTTATCCTTGGATGTAATTAGTCCTGATATTTTTCTATGCTAGAAATAACAGATGCATAATATATCACATGGGAAATGAGACAGGTTGTCTGAGTGGGAAAAATACTGGTGAATCGGGATGCTTGGACGTAATCAGTCCTATAGGTTGTCCTCAGATGTAATCAATCCTGGAAAATCTTGCAGGTTATCCTTGGACATAATCAGTCCTGAGAAAGGTTATTCGAGTGTAAATATGAGCCCCAGTGTGGTACAAAGGTTACTCGAATGTAATAAGTCTTATGGGTTTTCTGAGTGTAAAAATATCCTTGGTGTGGTAGATAGGTTACTCATATGTAATACGCCCCGAAGATTTTTCGAATGAAAAAGATCCTGGACGCAGGTTGTTCAAATGTAATAAGTCCTTGAGGTTGACCTAGAGCTTAAAAGTCCTGATGTAGCAGGTTGTTTGGTCATAATCAGTCCTTACATTTATATCTATATATGTGTGTGTTCCCATGTTCATATCATTAGGTCATGAAGCACGTGAGGTTCACCTAGGCGGTTCTCCTTTACTAGTAGAATGAAGGTTCACAGTGGATGCTCTGTGTCCTCTGTTTTGTTTTGTGCAGGACAAAAGAGATGATTTGGATATGACAAGATAAAGGTAGGAGACGCAGGTTCTTGCCATGGAAATGTAAAGAAGGTCCTTGACAGTCCCTACATGATGGCTTGCTCAAGATGTGATGAAGAACTGGATGAGGACTAGGTCTACACTCGACATAAAAAAGGGTTGGCTCTTTAGAAACTTTCGATGACAGCTAGTACCATTCGATGATCGATAATGATGATGGCATAAGCTATGATGACGACTCTTTGACGAATACTTGACCATATGTGTTGATCATTGTGGAAGAGAGAGAATATCTTCCCAATTAAGAGGGAGTGTTTATGTATTTGTAACTTCGAAAGATATTTTAATGTATATTATTATTGAATGTTGGTGTACCCCCATTGGAGATGTGTTTTCCTCCGTGTAGGATTTTGTTATTGTTTCTATACCTTGAGGTACAACCTCCATTGTAAGTCAAGGAAATAGTCCCCAATGGAAGATCATGTAATGTGTATTTTGAGTATCTCTAGGAGAAGTTGGCCCTGTTAGGGAAACAAGTCGGCCCCAGTCATGTAAAAGGTCAGTCACTTGAAGGGTATAAATAGGGAGGCACTCTCCCTAATTTATACACACCTCACATCACTCAAGCTCACATGAGAGAGAGAGGGAAGGGAGAAGAGATAGATAGCTATTGAATACTTCTTATTACTAGGTTTGATCATCTTATGACACAATTTTTGTGACTGTACTATTCTGAGAAATTTTGCGGGGTTTTATCCTTTATGGTTTCCCTGGTGAAAATGTTTGTGTCTTGTGTATCTATTATTTCCTATGCATCTTGTTGTACTTATTATTCTTTCGGACAAACATCCTAATTAAGCTAATAAGATCTAAGAAAAACTAACTTGATCTAGATACAGTCGTACTTGGTGAACCTTACTTTCCAACTACAGGATATTAAGAAGAGGAAAGAGGTTCATCAATAGATATGGTGCAGTCAATGTCAGTATGAAGGACATCATAAGGATCAATTTCCATACTTCTGCAAATACTTGCATTCGGGGGTGCTGAATCCACCGAGTCAAGGAGGGATTCCTTGCTTCCGAATTTGTCAAACAAGAGGACATCGATCATAGGAATGTGTGTACTTACATAAGTTTGTGTATAAACCAGCTAATCTTTTCTACAACTTTTGTCGGTCAGTTTCTCATGAAGAAAAGGATTGCAGAGCTTATGATTTTCTCCAAGAAATAGCTATGGATACATACTTTATGAAAGGAGAAGAGAAATGACCAATAGAGAGACTTCAACCACAACCGAAATATAGTTAACCACAACCATAGTATAATCAATCGCAACCACAAGTATCATAAGCCACAACAACAATTCAACCAACCACAATACAACCACCCATCGTATCAGTAACAAGGAGGATTCCGAGGAGTATTTCGCAGAGGTCGTAACGGAGGCTTTGGTCACGGAGGGAATTTTGCTTGAGGTTAAGGGCTGGTTACATGCTATAATTGTGGAGTGCAATAACACTATCAAAGGGGCTGTACAAATCTAGCATCTAAGTGCACTTATTGTAGTGCATATGATCACACTATCAAAGAATATCCACAACTAATTGTGAAATGGAAAGCCAAGAATGCACCACAACCGCAAGCAAACCAGAATACAAATCAGAATCAGAATCATGTACGTGCAAAAGATATCAGCTGAACTAAGGAGTGAACCAGCACATGTCGACGTAGTAACAAGAGGAGGATCTATGACAAGATATGATGGACCACTACCAAATATATCACCGACAATTCAAAAGAAGGTACAATTCAATGTGAGAGCGTAAAAATAAACCTTCTTTGAAGCAGAAGATGCACTAATCAAGGATAGTGGTAAGCTACCTATTTATGAGATGCCACCGAGTTTTGATTCGACAAACTCACCAAAGTCTCAAAGAATGGTCAGTACCCTGAATTTTTTTCTAGAAAGCATCCTGACGTTAGCCAAGGATAAGGATGTGTTAGCAGAGATAGAAGACTTTTTGTATTGACAGGAAGAAGATGGGCGACAAGACCCCCCACTCAACTGGTTGCAAAAGAAGAAAACGAGAAGAGAAATGAGAATGAATGTGCATATTGGTGAATATGATGTAGATTCCAACATTTTGGATCTAGGATCATATGTGAACATCCTAACCAAGCATATATGGAAAAATTAACTTACGAATCATTGATCAATGGGTTTAAATTTTATTATGAAAGTAAGTACACATCTATTTTACATAGATTAAGGTAAATAAATAAATTAAGAGACTTTTAACGAAAATTGTATCACTTAGGTAATTCTTATGACTATTTCCATATACTTTTGAGTGTTCATTATGATGTAAGATAAGGGCTACATTGTGCGACTAAAACCTAAGCTCACAAAGAAGGGAAGTTGTCTTAGCAATAGGAACCATTATTGTGTGGTCTATAATATTATATGATTAGGTTTTTATCTATGTATGTGATGATTAAGTTGAATTATAATTGACTATGAGTGGACTTGTTAAGGAATTCATGTACTTATGTGATCATATTGGGGGAACATTATGAATTTGGTAATAAAAACAATCATTACTGCTACCGCCTTTTCAACATATGGCCTCCTAGTCATGTTGAAAAGTAAGGTTAAGAAATATTTATAGCTACAAGAATGCTCACCTAGGAGAAATTATATTAGCCAAACAATACGTCATTTCCATTAACTAGAACTAGGTTTTAAAATATAATGACGAGTAGGGGCATAGTTTCCATTATGTTGAAGTTCTTTTGGGAAAAGGAGGCTTAGTAAGAGAAAGAAATCAACAGATTATTAACGATTTTGAACCTAATAGGCTCAAATAGTTAAGAACATGTGCAAATCCAATAAGAACAATAATATCTAATTACCCTATTGAACATAATACTATAGAATTGCAAGGTAAGAGGATATCATCAGTGAATATTATAGTATATCATAGATAAAAAGCGTCAAAGGTACTTGATACATGGGTGTCAAGGGTATAAAATTGAACCATTATGATATTGATGGATAGGTTTATGTAAGGAAAGTAAACAAATTAGTGAAGGATGAAGCTAGGTTGTACAGATAAACCCTTTCGAGGAAATTTTCTTTTATTCTTAAAACACTCGGGGAATCTTGTAGTACACGTGTGAATGGACATGTTTTAGCAATAGCTACAAGGGTGGTAATGGGACTACATCCTAGGAGAAATAAACCATATTCCAAGTTAATTAGGAGAAAATAATCTATAAAATAGTTGTGACCATGTATCATAATCAAATTTAAAACATATATAGAAGACATTGTCTTCCTATGAATCACATTAAGGAAAATACAAAGTAATATAGAAAGGATGTTAATCATGCTATTAATATTTTGATATGGTTCGATAGGGTACAGGCCAGGATCTGCTACCTAGGAGGATGCAAAGACTATGCATCAAGACTTTCCCTCGCTATTTTGACCATAACTTCGAGATGAAAGTTTCCCGAAGGGTGGGTGTATGTAACACCCCATATTTTGACTAGACATATTTTCATATATACATGTTGCATTTTATTTTCTTAGTATATGTTGGACTTAGTTTGACTAAGTAAATGATATTGATGACATGATAGACCTGATTATCTGTTGCTACTATGTTTAAGATGATTACTATGCTTATGTTGATACATTGACTATGATGTTACGATTATGTTTACAAGGTTACTATGTTGTAGTTATCATGAGATTCCTTTCTTTCATAATGATAGTGGATGTTTAATGGTCGTCCTTGATGAAATGTGATATATACGATGTGTTATGGGGATACTAATCCACGATGTGAATGATTTAATGATTTTATGTTCATAATATGGACCAACTAATGATTGAATGAAGATATTGTTATGAATGTATGTTTTCAAGGTACCAATCTGCAGGACAAATGAACTATGTAATAATCAGATACTTGATATGAAGTGTGGTGTATTACCTATTTTTGCTAAGATCTTTGTTGACCAAATTGAATATACAATGACACATTCTAATAATCTTGATAGAAGCAAAGGATGATTTGATAAGGTATAAACATGTTATGTTGAGAGGGATGGATGTATTGCCTACCCTATGTTATTATTATACCTGAGGTCGTGGGAGGGTCGTGCTAAGACATGCTCCCCAATTTGTTGTGATGACAATGATCGGATTCCTGCTATGAGAGGTTAGGTTCGATGTTCAACCAACATCATCACTCTCAGGTTCTTATGTGGTCAGGTCGGTGAAGCTGAAATCCACTTCAATACTAGAAGAGGAATGATAGGGAGGATGTAGACGTAGGTTAGGATGAGAGGATATGATAGCTAGTATTGTTGAGGGTTGAGTGTTTCCTGATACTGAGTTAGTGGTAGTAGGTAACCGTCCTGTTTGACTGGTTAAGTTAATAAGAACACAAAGATAATATATGAAACCATAAAAACGGGATTAATTGTTAAATAACTGACAATGTTAAAGTAATTATATATATATATATATATATGCTTTATCTTTCTGCGTGAGGGTTTACTATTATTAGTTAGCAGGTATATACCCAGGGAGGATAGTGTTTCTTTATAGTGCATATCTAATTTGTGCATAAGCTGACCATGCATGCACACCTCGTACATGTACGATAGTATCGATGTACAAGAAATTTGTCACACTTGAGTAATGATAGCTAAGTTAAGGATGTATTAATCAACTTAGGTAATTAATGGTTAAGTGGTTAATGCGTAAAATAAGAGAAAATAGTGTTATATGTAAACAATGTAACAAACAATTAAGGTAAGTATCGTCAATGTGAGGTGTCATAGATAGAACATTAACATTTAAGAATTGTCTTGTCTAACTATTAAGCATGATTAATTTACACATTAAGGGTACCTTGTTTTAGTACAAGAATACTATGTTTTTACCGAGTTACTTATCGATTAAGTAAATAAGTGTTGATGTTATTATTCACCATTAATAGTAATAATGATTATTAATATTATCAATTGTTATTGTTATTGTTATTATTAGTTTAATGATAATATTAATAATATCTTAACCATTGTGAGATACACCTAAGCTTCATAGTTTATGATTAAATAAACTATTTGATTGTCCAAATTGTTTTTCATGTTTAATGATATAAATATATATTATTAATAGGTTTAACCAAATGCAATGTGAATAATGTAATTTAATATTTTTTATTTAATCGATACAACTAACAAACTCCAATTACAAGTTAAAGAAATTATTATCGAATGATATTTGGTTGGAAGGATTTGATCCAAAATCTAGAAAAAGAAACCAATATATATTAATTTATTCTAAAAACATTTAATACAATTGATGACTAGTACTAGCATTGATTAAATCCACCTAGTAAAAACCATTAGGTGATCCTCCCTAGAATAATTAAATATCCCAATTCAAATCAATAATACCAACTTAAATTTACATTAATATTCTTTACCAACTCGAGATAAACTCGAATGAAGAACTATATTTAATTATTATTTTAATTAATGAATAGAATCAATGGTTTTGGGTTTCGAGAAAGGAGTCGGAGGGCAGTGGAATAAAGATGAAGGAAGGAGGAGGAAAATAACTATTTAAGGAATGGCCTCATGGGGAGGACGGGGACATTTTTTAGGGAGAATAGGACTTAGTGGCTTTGGGAGGAGAAAGGAAGGGTACCGAGGTGGGGGTTAATTCAAGGATTCGAGGAGGGGGAAAGCTCAAAAGGAAAATAGAAATTGCACTACGAATTCAACTCTATGGATGGAGAGATATGGAACTAAGGGAATATGTTATCCGGATTATCGAATTATGGGAACTGGTTTAGGAATCCTGTTGGTTTCCTAAGGCGAGCACGAATAGCTGGTCAGCAGGGTGGTTTATTAGTTTGGTCACTAAGGCCTGGATGAAAGGAACTTCGGGAGCTTCGGGAGCTACACGAACTACTTACATCCCTACATTATTAAGGTATTTTACATGTACAAATTTAATTATTCATTTACATTTATAAATGTTAATGTAGAAATAAATCATCAATGAAATTTGCATATGAACACAAAATTTCTAGTTCTGTTGTAAATATTCATAATGGAAAATTTTAGAATACTATGACATGAATTCAAAATACAAAATATATAGAAGGTGTAACAAAATTATGATGCAAAACAGAACTTGAATCATTATTAAACTAAGCTCTAAATGATCTTTTGTACATAGAATTGAACTAGTGGTTGATTTAGTGCCCTTAGAGAAGGTAGAACAATTATACATATCACATGCATATCTTTAACATAGTTTAGTAAAGAAACCAAATACATAGCACTGCCAATTATAGAGTTCCATTGTTTACAATAATACTTAGTTGCATACAAGGTTGGCATTTCGGGGTATACATCCCCTTTCCCTTGAAACAATCTAGTCTACAGTGTTACCAAAACTACCCATCTTAATCTTGAAATAGAGATGGATATTCATCTTACATTTTATCCTCCATATCCTAGGTGGGTTTTTGAGGATCAAAGTGCTCCCACTATACCTTTACCTCGATGATGGCCCTATTCCAAAGAACAACTTCCTTCCTCTCAATGATGCCCAATGGTTATGGATGGAATTCCCCTTTTGGTTCCACCTATATCACACACCAATCCACAACATGCTTAATATCATCTGCATATTTCATTAATAATGATACATCAAATAAATTATGTACTTTCACATTATCTCGTAGAGCCAACTAATAGGAAACATGTCCCACACTAGCTAAGATTTCAAAGCATCCACAGTATCGTGGAGAACTTTTAGAGCATTTTCATAGATTTAGTGAGCTTATTTTTTCTTTTACTTTAACGAAGATGTGCTCTCCTACTTCAATTTTTTGTGACTTTCTATTTAAATATGCATAAATTTTCTAGTGGCCCTATGCCAATTTCAAGTTCTTCCTAACCTTGTCTCGATGGATTAACCTTGTTAACCAATATATTATCACGTTCATTCATAAAGGGGAGTCTTTAATTGTGAAAAATAAGGTCAATATATTGTAGTTATTGGGTGGGAAGGGAGTAGGGTATGGGGTCTTTATAGGTATTAGGGGGCGCAAAAGGGGTATCTAGTAAAAATAGGTAATATTTCTTAAAAAGAGGGGTTTTTCAATTGGAAATATGTATTTGAAGGGGGAATCAACAAAAGTATTTTGGTAGGTATTTATCAATATCTAGTGAAATTAGGGGTATTCTTTAATATCCTGTGAACGAAGGTGCTATGAAATAGTTTCACTAAGTGAAGACCCCGCGAACCTTGTTAACAATTTGTTCCAATTATTTTAACATGTTAGGTCTACGCATAATTATGTCCACTAGGTTTTCACAAGTGACAAGAGTGTGGCACTTCCTGCCATACATAATTTCAAAAGGGATCACCTTATTTGATGTGTGGTATCCATTATTATAGGAAAACTCTCCCATGAGTAGATAGTTTTCCCACTTTTTAAGCTTATACATTACATAAATCCAGAGCATGTATTCCATAATTTGACTGACCCTCTCAATACGTCCATCATTCTGAGGGTGGTATGATGTAATCGTGTCCAACTGAGTATCGAATCCTAAAAATAAATCCTTTAAAAATTTTGATTTGAAATTTTCTTATATATCTAAAATGGTGATTAGGAATCCCATGCAATCAAAAGATCTCTTTTAAGAGTATTTCTCCAATATTAATATCTTTCAAAGTTGATTTGACTAGAATAAAGTGAGAATCATTGCTTAGTTTTTCCATGTAATAACCCAATACCCACAATATCCTTTTGGGATATCGAGTGTAAAAATGTCACTTAACATTCTTCAATCAAACTCTTAATTTATCCTCGATACTTAGAAAATCAACATAAACCTTATATCTTCTTGCAATATACATATTTTGTCTATTCAATTTTTCCTTGTGTAGTATGTAACTTAATAACTAAATAGGTTATATGGTTCACAATTGACCTTCCCCCTTATATATCTAATCATCAGAAAATATATTTTCTGTACTTATTGTATTCTAATAATTTTACTTGCAACCAAGCTAATCTATTTATTCACATATTTAAATACAGCATAGTAACATAAGAACACCTTAATATTTTTAACTAACATTCTTTATGTATAACACTTACTTCTATATCGATGGAAAGATAATCACTTCATAATACTACACATCATACTTTGAGTTACTTCCTTTTATTAATAAAGATTTCCTACCTAAATATCACATAAACTCTTCTGCCAAAGACTATTCACACTCGTGTTATTTATATATAGTAAAATATGCAATATCTCCTAACTTGATCTTCATTTAAATATCGTAACTAAGAATAAATATTATTATGCAATTTAATCACCAAATCTAATTATACTAAATTAATGAGTATAATTCCATCAAGTCGTTTCTATGAAGGACACTTAATATTAATTATGAAGATTCTCTTAACATTAACATTTAGAACAATTAGTTCAAAACTTCTAATATTACATTAACCAAATATTCGTATTTAATTACAAGAACTTAGCTAATCATGTCATTAATCACACAGTATTGATCGTTCATATTTAAATCAAGTCACAATCTTATTAAGTAATAAACATAAAGATTACCCAAACCATATTCCCAATGTAATCATTCTTATTAAAATATGCCATATCACTACTTAATTTATCCCATTGAGACAATGAGTTTTAGTGTAAGGTAATTAAAGTATTACATGGGTATTCTATACTATTTGATAAGCTAGAATGTAACACTAACTATTATAATAACATCTTACTCAATATGAAAATTAAACTTGGGGTCATATTTCTTAAGTCCTTCAATTATAGTCAAGTAACTCAATTAGTAATCACAAATTATTTAATAATCACAATTAGGATAAGAATATTATTTAATAGTAAAAACTATTGTATACTTTTACATTCATACATGAAACAAGGAATCTTACGCAAGTATAGTATTTTAAATAAATCTTTATTAACTAATAACACAATATAAGAGAAAGTAACTGAGAAAGATTTATTTGATTAACAAGGACTTTTGCGACTAAAAGCTTGACTTTGACTTTCCTCCCAACCATCTGAATCTATCCAACATATTTTTTTCCGCCTAGAGCCACCCCGACTTGGGCATCGAATCCACTAGGTAGGGGTTTTTCTTCATGAAGACTATTCTCACTCTCTTACAACACAACCAACTAACATTAATATTAGTTATGGCTTTAATAAGTATATCTTACATGAGCATTTAATATAGTCTAATATAATTTAATACCTTAGAACTAGGGGTGATCTCTTTCCTTACCCAATCTACACATATAATGTATTTTCTTCTACTAACATAGTCAAGATAATTGGGGTTGTTCCCCCCTTAATTATCCTCACAACATGCATTATATTTACCTTAAAATAATACAGGTATATGTACAAGCCAAGACTCATGCCCTTTATGGCTTATTCTACTCTTAGAATTAAGGATATATAAAGAATACAACAATCAATCAAGAATTGAGTCGTTCTTGACTTAGTATGCCCATTATCTTAAATTCAAAAGTGTATTTTAAATTGTAATAACAAGAGAGTTAGATTTCCACATATTTCCATAGGAGGTTTCCTCCTTTACTAATATGTCAGTTATGAATATAAATTATAAAAGGTAAGGTGAGTGTAATGAAACCCCCACATGATGTTATTAGTTTGTAAGAAAATTACAAAATCTTACTGCAATTTGAGAAAATGGAAAAATAAAAAAATAGGGACGAATTATTCCAACATTTTCCAACCTCTAAAACCAAATCGAACCACATTTTTCAAGAGACATTCAAGGATTTACCACATCTGGCTATTAAAACATGTTCATGGTCATTTATACTACAAAATTTAACATGTTAATCCCATTAAAAATAAATAAAATGAAACAAAGCTCAAGATTTTGAGGGTGTTCAAATTGGGGGTCATACTGGTGTAAGCAACTTCATAAAAGAACTATCACTATGTAAAAATTAAAGGAAGTGGATCCGTAGAAGATTTAACTAAATGAGAGACCAATATTCAACCTATCACTATTATTGTTCTAAAGTGAATCCCCCCTCCCCGCCATAGAAATCGCATTATGTGAAATAAATAAAAGTAAAAAGGTTATGGAGGGTTGGCTCTACTCCATAAGAGACCATCATATATTAATAACTGAGAAATGGGGCATTGTTTCTTCTTATCAAGTGATCACTCGTTAACCCCCAATATGGGAGTAAGTACAAATAACATCAAAATAAACTATTAAAAAGATCCAATAACATTCAGTTTACATCTAGATTCGAACATTTTTTTTTAACCATGGGAACAACAACCTCCCAAGAGTATATCCAACAGCCTTCAATCCAGATATACCAATAACATATTTAAAATATTATAAAAAAATACAAACAAGGTCGGCTCTCACCACAATGAGACCATTCTTACCAAAGTTACAGATTTAAGGTTTTAAATTACCAATGGCGTCATCTCTCAACATCATGAGGCCAATTAAAAATAAATTTATTCTCTTGTAAAACAATACTAAAATATTAATTCAATAATGATTAAGATCTTCGTTAAAGAAGAAAACGATATGTCCATACCTGATAACCACTAGAAGATTGTTACCTTAAGTATGGAGAAACTCTTCAACATGTTGTTGCAGGATATTCTAATTTTATTTAGCATGAGTATTCCCAAAATAATCACTTCCTCATGTCGAGCGAGTTTGAGCGAGTTTTATTCAACGCTTATATTTTTGATATGTGTTTCCCCTTCCAAAAATGAAAAAAAAAAAAATTCCCCATATGTACATGGACCCTAGTCTCTTGCAATGTGGACAAAAAGCTCCCCCTTCCATTACTCTACCCTGATACTTGAAGATAACTTCTCTCCTCCTTGGGTAGAAACCCCAACAGGATCTTTCCAATATCCATACCTCCACCATGGGGTCTTCACTTAGTGAAACCATGTCATAGCACCTTCGTTAATGGGATATTAAATAATACACCTAATTTCACTAAATATTGATAATTACTTACAAAAATCCTTTTGTTGATCCCCCCTCCCAATACATATCTCCAATTAAAAAACCCCTATTTTTACAATATATTCCTTATTTTTACTAGAAACCCCTTTTTATACCCCCACAATACCTATAAAGCCCCCATAACCTATTCCTTGCCCCCCAATACTTACAAAATATTGACCTTGTTTTTCACAATAAAAAACCCCCCTTTATGAATGGACGTGAAAAGATATTGCTCAACAAGGTGAATCCCCTATGACCTCCACATTCAAAATGTACATCTATAATCCAAGAAAAATGGGACCTGTCTCCCATATTTTCCTTATGGGTACCAATAGATACGGTCCCCTCCTCTTAATTAAAGAGTAGAAAGAAAAAAAAACACATTCGAGAACTATATCGCCTTCGACAACTATATCACCTTCCTCACTGAGGATTACATGAATCCATTTAAATGAATGGTATCCAAGGATAATTGGGGAATTAGAACATATAATCATGTTTTAATCACACATTTACTCATTAAAAGGAAGTGTGCACAAAGATAAATTCCATAGAAACAAATAACTTCTCCCTACCCTTAGACTCAAGGTGAGAATGGGAAATAATATTAAACTCCTTTCCATTAAAAGATTAACAATATTTATTAGGCATCTCTGCTGAAGTTATGATGATAATAACAATAATAAAATAGTTTAGCTTAGATTCTTTTATGTTAGGATCTTAGGATCTTTTCTGCCAAAAATAATATTAATAATAAAATACCCATGATGATCCCTTAATATCACTATGTATCATCTGATAGTAAATAATTTCTTTTTTGCTAAACACTTGCAGAAAACCGCAACTAACTTTAACTTAGGAAGCCACTTAAAACTTTAAATGATCAATTAAAACAAATTATATTTTCTTTAGGTTCCTGCAACACTAGGATCACACCCGTCAGCAAAATGTATGGCCTTCCAGCCATTCAGCCCTCCCCCTAGTGGATTCGTGACCCTTTCATTTAATCGAGTCAAGCTTTCAGTCTCCTAGTTCTACATATTAAAACTACAACTAGGAATTTCACAAAGAATTACTTACAGTTCTTTACCGACAAAACCCTAACCTTGAGTTGCTCCCATTGTAGTAGAGTTGAAGTAGCGGAGGAGATGTTACATTCCACGACCATAACCAAATCATGTTGAGTCCTAGATTTTGGAAATCCAACGATGAAATCTATAGAAATTGTTTCTCATTTTTATTCTAGAATGGGTAAAGGATATAACATGCTAGCTTGATGCTTATGTTCATCCTTTAATTGCTATAATTACAAGAAACAAACGATATATTCTAGAATCTCACATTTCATTTAGGTCCAAAATTATTATTTCCTTATCGTGGTAATCATCTTTTGGTACCCCAGTTGTCCAGAATATGGTTGTTTAAGGAACTAGTCCATGATAATTTCCTTTAATTCTAGTGTATTGGGAACATAATATCTACCTTTGTACATGAGTAATCCATCATTGTTGACATTTAAGTCTTCCTTTTGTGGTTTTGTCTCCTCTATCTGTAGTCTTAACCATATCTTTTGTTAATACTTGTCTTGTTCATAGGAGGCTCTTATCTTACCTTTGAGATCAGTCTCCATAGTATTGACACTTATCGAGTATAGTAATCAAACACTTCTATTAAGAAAATCGACAACTTTGTATTCCTTTTCTTTAATGTGCCATATTTTGAATTCATATTTGCTTAGAAAGGCCAACCATATTTCTCGTCGAGCGTTCATGTTTTACTGGTTCAATAGATGCTTCAACCCAATATCATTTGTTCTTAGCAGAAATATCTTCCTAAGTAGGCGATTCTCCACATTCTCAGTGCGTGATTTATTGTTTCCATATCTAATTCATGGGTTCCATAGTTACTTTCATGGTCTTTAAGCGTTCCTTGCTCGTAGAAAATAAGATGATCACTTTGCATGAGTACTCATCCTAATCCTTCCTTACAGGTGTTTGTGCAAACCATAAAATCTCCATAGGGATCTGCAATTTTTAAGAGAAGGGTAGTAGTCAATAGTCATTTCAGCTCCTGAAAACTCACCTCGCATTTATCTGACCAAACAAATTTGTCCTCCTTTTGTTTTGAGGAGGTTATAGGATGAGCAATATTGGAGAAGTTTTTAATAAATGTGTGGTAGTAACTGGACAATCCCATGAATGGTCGAATATCTTCTATGTTTTTTTGGTTAGGCCATTCCATAATGGCTCTAATATTATTTGCATTCACTGCAACCCCTTTCTCTAAAATTACATGCCCCAAGTATTGAATTTGTTTTTGAAACAAATCACAGTTAATGAAATTTGCATATTGTTGGTTCTCTCACAAGATTTGCAAGACTATACTTAGATGTTATGTGTTCTCTTCTTCCATCTTTAAATATATGGGGATGCCATCTATGAATACGAGCACAAGTTAATCCATGTATTTACTGAAAATGATGTCCATGAGGCACATGAATGTAGTAGGTGCATTGGTGAGGATGATAGGAACCACCACAAACTTATTGCTTGTATCGAGTCTTGAAGGCATTTTTATGAATGTCTTGATCTATGATATGAATATGGAGATAGCCAAATATTAAATCAATATTAGACAACACTTTTTCTCCTCAAACTTGATCGAATAGATCATCAATGTTGGGTAGAGGATACATGTTCATTATAGTTACCTTATCCAACTACCTGTAGTCAATATACAATATCAAGGTTCCATCCTTCTTAACAACTAGAACTAGAGCTTATATACATGTTTTGTGGTAACCTTTTTCTAGTATCTCCTACAACTGCATTTTAAGTTATACTGATTATGGGGTTCTCATTTGATATGGTTCCTTCGATATAATTACTACTCCTAGTACCAAATCAGTGGTGAAATCTAGATCCCTCTTATGAGGAAATCCATGTACTTCTTCAGGAAACATGTCCCTAAAGTCCACCAGTATAGGATAATCTTCCAACTTAGTCTCATTCTCTTTTCCTAAAAATTTCAACTGTATTTCATATAACTTACATCATTTTCATGCACTATGCTTTAATTATAAGGCATAGGTCTGCCTCATTGATACCTTACGAGGTATGCCATTTATAGTTCTGATATTTCCTTTCTCGTCTTCATAAGTGAACGTATCTATGTAGCAATTCAGGACAACTTTATGCTTTTCTAACCATTCCATTCCTATGAGAAGATCATAGGGTCGCAACGGTAAAATATTAAGGTTTTCTACTATCATCATTCCATCTAGTTCGAAGATACTATCTTTTACAAACTTGAAAACCTTATTTTTTGTCCCTATGGCTAGTTGAACTGGTAAAGACTACTGAAACTTTCTCTTATGCATCATACATTGGTTAGCAGTTCTAGGTGAAACATAAATTTTACAAGATACTAGATAAGTGAGGATGGAAATGGATTTATTTCAAATTTTACCTTCCACTTCCACGATTGATGACTAATGATTAACCTATTTGTTGTCCAAAACTGCACATATCTTTGGAACTCTAGCCATATAATTTACTGTAGTATATTTTTGTAGATTGTGAATAGTCTTATTAGTCTTACCATTATGAGGGAAGTTCACTTTCGTGTGATTCTCTCTGCAACCCCAACATCAAAGAGGTTCAGTATTATCTCCTTCATGTTTCCTTCTGGTAGTTCAACTAGGATGATTTATGCTCTGGTAGGAATAGCCTCTCGCATTTTAATTTTACCAAGAGAATTACTATTCTAAAATTATTTTTCCTAGTTTTTATGGTAGGGTGTTTAAATCCCCTCTTTTGTTTCTCAATTTTTTGTACTTTCTTATCTTGTAGACTTTGTTGGTTTTCTGCTCTGTGTCGGCTCTACTCATAACGTAGTCTCCTCTTGTGAAAGGTCTCTTCCAAGTGTTTTGTACACTCAAACTCTATTTTATCTCGAAATTGTCACAGTACACATTCAGGATTCAAGGGATCTTCACTTTTTCCTCCTTTATGTAAGGAACATTTAAAAAATGTGTTACTTTTCAAAGTAACATGTTTTTTTAATATATTTTTTGTTTTTCATGGGGTGTCGTCCATCAAAAGGATGCAGCGTGAGTACTCATTGGATACGGAATTGAATTTTGTATACAACGAGTGCTGCTTCTTGAAATTTGAGAAAAAAACATGGAGATATTTTGAAAATGTGAAAAATATTTTTTTATGAAAAATATGTGAAGTCAACCATTTTGGTCAACTCTTTTTCTTGAAATTTTATTGGTTGGTTCTTGCTTTTTATGAGGCCCATTTTCGTTGACTCTTTTTTTATGAGACCCATTTTAGACCCCAAATTTGTTCTAATGATTATTTAAATATCTTATATGAATGGTTAACGAAGCCATAAAGGGAAATGAAAGCTTTAAGTTTTATATCTAAATTTTGGTCTAAGTTCATGAGCCTTGAGTGTTGTTATTTCTCTTGTTCATCCAATAGGTAAACATGAAGAGAAAAACCATCAATGTCCTCTATTGTACTACCACCATGGTCCCCTTCTATTTATTCACCCTTCACCACCTTTGTCACAACTTTAAGAGGTCCACGAAGTCCTAGTGGAAAAGGCAAACCAACAAGCCCCATGTAACGATGGAAAAAGAGGGAATTATTGGGAAGAGGAACCTCTTGCCATGTCTGTGTTGGGTTCAACAAATAGTTGTGATAATGTAGTTAGCCTTATAACATTCTTTTGAGTATATAGAGCATACTTGAAGATTAAATTAGGTATGATTTATGACTTTCATGACACCTTTTCAACCATGCTTTGGTTGCATGCTTCTTCTGAAATGATCTACTATCTACTAGGTGGGAAAAAAATACAAAATATATAACTATTTAATAAATAAAGAGTACACAAATATTCATGTTTAAGGTTTTGGAAATTTTTTATCTATTTAAAATTTTGCTATTATTTCTTAAGTTTTCATATTTTAATTTTTTTTAAAAGATGTTTCTATATTTTTTCAATATTATAATAAAAAACACATTTTTTAATATTTTTTATAAATGATTTTATATATAATATAATCATTACAAAAATTATTGATAGAAACCATTATAGTTTTTTACCTCTTCTTTATTTAAATTTTTACTTATTCTTTATTTTCCAATTCTATAATAACAATAATACATTAAAACAAAACTTAGTCACACAATGTAATATCCGTATATTTAATGTTTTACCTATATTTTATTTTCTAGTTCTGTAATAACAATAATACATTAAAAAAACCTAGTCACATAATGTAATATCAGTAGTAACTTTTTGAAGTAATTTCATTTTAATTTTGTTTTGTGATAAAAACTAATAATACTAGGAGAAATTTATTTTAGTATAATATGATCTTAGTAAGGAAGTTAGACATGCATGCACTAATTGACAAAAATATGAGTTTAGACACTAATTGAATCTTCAACCATTTTCAGGAAAGGCAAGTGGCCAATTTTGAAGAGGGAGTATGAGTTTAGGCACTAAGTGAATCTTTAACCATCTTCAGGAAAGGCACATAGCCAATTTTGAAGAGGGAGTTAGTTATTTAGTTATAAAAATTCCTAGGCAAGGAAAAAAAGGCGGGGTTGCACACGTGGCAAATTTTGAAGAGGGAGTTAGTTATTTAGTTATAAAAAGTCCTAGGCAAGGAAAAAAGGGGGGGATTGCTAACGAACATCAAGGAAGGTATAGGTTCTAACATAAAAAAGAGAATAAGTTAGAGATGTTAGTGAACATCTGAGGATGTTAGGCTCTGAAACTGAACGGAACCCATCTGAGGATGTTAGGCTGAAACTAAACTGAACCGACAGAGAGCTCCTAAGGAGTTAGGTTTTTGGATTTAACTATACTTAATCATTTTTTTCCAAAAAAAAAATCGTAAATATATATTCACATTTTACAGATGGCACAAAATTGTCCATTCTCACATAATTAATCCCAGCCTCATTGCTAAAAACTTACAAAAATTCATAGTATATCATCCCATTCATCAGAGAAATAACACTACTAAATGATCATATCAGATCATACAACATAGATCATATCAGATCATACAAAAAGGATCGTATCAGATCATACAAAAAAAGGATTATACAGTTCACACAATTAAATCAGCTTCAAAACATCCTTTAGGAATATCATATATCAGTTCATCTTTGTTTCATCTTCATTTCAGGTTCATCTAAATTGGACAAAGGTTCATCTTCAGTACATCAGCACAAAGTTCATATAGTTCATATAAAAATAAAAATAAATAAATAAATAAATAAAACATTTTTCACATAGACAGGTTCATCTTCAAGTCAGAGTCTCAAAATCCCAGCTCCATAACCAGAAAGCATCAACAAATCAAAATATCTGAAAAGTTTCCCAACATTCAGATGCTCAATATTCTTTAATGGACCAATAGCCTTCCATAATTGACGCTCCAGCTTTAGCCAATACATCTGCATGAGAGTTCCTTTCCTGGTATATATGCTTGAGATCCACACACTCAAAAATATCTGTAAGTCTATTAACTTCATGAAGAATCATAGATAGTTCTAAATTCATTAATCTGAACTTACCATTAGCCCAGTTAATTACTAACTGTGAATCACCGAAGATCTGAAATTTTTCCACTTGATTCCTCCTGGCCAAATTAAGTAGAAGCTTTAAAGCACAAATCTCTGCATAGTTATTAGAACCAATCCCTAAACCAGCTTTAAAGGAGAAATAATTCTCATCAGTCATGTAAAGCATGCCCCCAACTCCACATATTTTTGGTACCCCAGCTGCAAATCCATCAAAATAACCCCATGCATAAGATTTATCAATACTTTCTACATCTATAGTTCTTATCTTCACCATAGCATTATCTTGAGGGAGAGACCTCAGCAACCACAAACTAAAACAAGAAACCTGAGCTGGTGTCAAAGAGAAATATTCAAAACAAGACCGATTCATGTCTTTCCGTATAAACCACAATACAATAACAGGTAAAGGTTTTATATGCATAACCTCCGAATTTAAACACCGTGAATTCATACAATCTGTCACAGATTCCCCACTCCATAAATTATTGATTCTTAATTTATCCTCAATGATTAACCAAACACTTTGGGTAAAGGGACAATCCACACCAAGATTAAAATTAGTTTCAGCAACCAATTTGCACAAATAGCATCTACCAAGACCTTCTCTGCCTTTCTTAACTAGCACATCCCAAGTCAGAGCTTTATCCGAGAAAATGAACCAACATAAAAAAAATCCCTTGAGTGGACACTTAAGCTTCCATAGTACTCTCCACCACCAGGAATATTCCATCTCATCCCTAATGAGCATCAACTGTGCATATCCATCTTTTGGTGTGTACTTACCATATTTAGACAAGTTCCAAACCAAGTTATCAGCGTCATTTGATAATCTCACATGACTAGCTTTAAGAATAGCTATATATCCATTCCAAACGGATACATCCTGAAGATCTACTATACCAATATAATAAGTAGATAACCATTGTTGTTCCACCAAACAAGTTAAACCAGGTTCTTCGATATCTTTTAGAGAAAAGATTCCAGCCGAATGTAATTTCTCAATCACATAAGAAGGCAATATATGTCTCCATTTACATCCCACCCATGGATCCACCCCAATACAAACATCAGCACCATTCCCAACCTTCCATACAAGAAAATTACCAATAATATCAAAATCCCATAGAACAACTTTCCATCATATTGACATGCTTCTTTTTTGTTTAACAGAAGATCTGATCCAATCCATTAATGCCATGGGATGTACATATTTCTAAACAACATTTTTTACCCACAGACCCGATCCATGAATGATGTTCCATACACTCTTGGCTACAAGGGCTTTAGCAAAAACAGTTGGTACTTTCAGTCCCCAACCCCCAATAAACTTTGGGCATGCCAAAGTATTCCAAGAAGCCCACGGTAATCCATATGAATTCTTATTTCCAGACCATATAAATTTGAAACACATCTTCCTAATCTTCTCAATAATACCCATCGGTATCCAGAAATGGATCCAATAAACTGAAATTGCCTCAAGAACAACTTTTATCAATATAAGGTTACCTCCCTTGGATAGCCATCGAAAGCTCCAATTCTTTATCCGTTTTTCCACTTTAGCAATCAACCAGTCCCAGTCCTTCAAAAGATATATGCATGGTTTAAGATGAAAACCAAGGTACTTCATTCCATTCTCAAGTTTATCAACAAAAAAAGAAAATATATTCTGTAAATTAATAACCTCATTCTTCCAAACAAGAAGAATACAAAGCAGAAAAAGAAAATATATTCTGTAAAGTAATAACCTCATATTCTTCCAAACAAGAAGAATACAAAGCACAAAAAGAAAATATATTCTATAAAGTAATAACCTCAGATTCTTCCAAACAAGAAGAATACAAAGCATATTTATCATCATTGATCTACATTCCTGAGGCCTTACAAAGAACCAATAAAACCTCATACAAAGTGGATAAAGATTGCTCAGAGTAATCATTTACCATAACAATTTCATCTACAAATAGAACATGTGTTAAGACGATATCATTTCCAAATGAAATACCATGATAAATCCCACATTCTTTGGCATAGAGAAGTGCCCTTCTTAAACCTTCAACAACAATAAGAAATAGAAGTGGTGCTAGAGGACAACCTTTCCTAAGCCCCCATCCTGATTTAAAAAAGGTTGATGCTGATCCATTAATAAGTAAGGCAAATGATAAAAAAGAAAGACTACTCATTACCCAAGAAATGAAAGTCCCTACAAACCTCATTTTAGAGAGAATGACCCACAGGTAAGTCCAACTTACTTGATCATAAGCTTTTGATAAGTCAACTTTTAAAACCACTGACTTTAAGCCTTTACTGTGGATGGTATGCATGCCTTCCTGAATAACCCCTACAACATCATGTATCTGTCTATCCGATTTTGTAAGAGAATTACAAAATCTTGCTGTAATTTTAGAAAATGGAAAAATAAAAAAATAGGGACGAATTATTCCAACATTTTCCAACCTCTCAAACCAAATCGAACCACACTTTTCTGGAGACATTCAAGGATTTACCACATCTGGCTATTAAAACATGTTCATGGTCATTTATACTACAAAATTAAACATGTTAATCCCACTAAAAATAAATAAAATGAAACAGAGCTCAAGATTTTGAGGGTGTTCAAATTGGGGGTCATACTGGTGTAAGCAACTTCATAAAAGAACTATCACTATGTAAAAATTAAAGGAAGTGGATCCGTAGAAGATTTGACTAAATGAGAGACCAATATTCAACCTATCACTATTATTGTTCTAAAGTGAATCCCCCCCTCCCCGCCATAGAAATCGCATTATGTGAAATAAATAAAAGTAAAAAGGTTATTGAGGGTTGGCTCTACTCCATAAGAGACCATCATATATTAATAACAGAGAAATGGGGCATTGGTTCTTCTTATCAAGTGATCACTTGTTAACCCCTAATATGGGAGTGAGTACAAATAACATCAAAATAAACTGTTAAAAAGATCAAATAACATTCAGTTTTACATCTAGACTCTAACATTTTTTTAACCATGGGAACAACAACCTCCCAAGAGTATATCCAACAGCCTTCAATCTAGATATACCAATAACATATTTAAAAGATTATAAAAAAATATGAACAAGGTCAGCTCTCACCACCATGAGACCATCCTTACCAAAGTTACAAATTTAAGGTTTTAAATTATTAATGGCGTTGTCTCTCAACATCATGAGGCCAATTAAAAGTAAATTTATTCTCTTGTAAAACAATACTAAAATATTAATTCAATAATGATTAAGATCTTCGTTAAAGAAGAAAATGATATGTCCATACCTGATAACCACTAGAAGATTGTTACCTTAAGTATGGAGAAACTCTTCAACATGTTGTTACAGGATATTCTGATTTTATTTAGCATGAGTATTCCCAAAATAATCACTTCCTCATGTCGAGCAAGTTTGAGCGATTTTTATTCAACGCTTATCTTTCTGATATGTGTTTCCCCTTCCCAAAAATGAAAAAAAAAATTTCCCCATATGTACATGGACCCTAGTCTCTTGCATTGGGGACAAAAAGCTCCCCCTTCCATTACTCTACCCCGATATTTGAAGATAACTTCTCTCCTCCTTGGGTGGAAACCCCAATAGGATATTTCCAATATCCATACCTCCACCATGGGGTCTTCACTTAGTGAAACCATGTCATAGCGCCTTCGTTCAAGGGATATTAAAGAATACACCTAATTTCACTACTATTGATAATTACTTACAAAAATCCTTTTGTTGAGCCCCCCTCCCAATACATATCTCCAATTGAAAAACCCCTATTTTTACAATATATTCCTTATTTTTACTAGAAACCCCTTTTTATACCCCCCCCAATACCTATAAACCCCCCATAACCTATTCCCTACCCCCCAGTACTTACAAAATATTGACCTTATTTTTCACAACTAAAAATCCCCCTTTATGAATGGACGTGAAAAGATATTGCTCAACAAGGTGAATCCCCTGTGACCTCCACATTCAAAATGTACAACTATAATCCAAGAAAAATGGGTCATGTCTCCCATATTTTCCTTATGGGTACCAATAGATACGGTCCCCTCCTCTTTATTAAAGAGTAGAAAAAAAAAACACATCCGAGAACTATATTGCCTTCCTCCCTGAGGATTACATGAATCCGTTTAAATGAATGGCATCCAAGGATAATTGGGGAATTAGAACACATAATCATGTTTTAATCACACATTTACTCATTAAAAGGAAGTGTGCACAAAGATAAATTCCATAGAAACAAATAACTTCTCCCTAACCTTAGACTCAAAGTGAGAATGGGAAATAATAATAAACTCCTTTCCATTAAAATATTAATAATATTTATTAGGCATCTCTATTGAAGTTATGATGATAATAACAATAATAAAATAGTTTAGCTTAGCTTCTTTTATGTTAGGATCTTAGGATCTTTTCTACTGAAAATAATATTAATAACAAAATACCCATGATGATCCCTTAATATCACTAAGTATCATCTGATAGTAAATAATTTCTTTTTTGCTAAACACTTGTAGAAAACTGCAACTAACTTCAACTTAGGAAACCACCTAAAAATTTAAATGATCAATTAAAACAAATTATATTTTCTTTAGGTTCCTGAAACACTAGGATGAAACCCATCATCAAAACATGTGGCCTCCCAGCCATTCAGCCCTCCCCCTAGTGGATTCGTGACCCTTTCGTTTAATCAAGTCAAGCTTTTAGTCTCCTAGTTCTACATATTAAAACTACAACTAGGAATTTCACAAAGAATTACTTACAGTTATTTACTGACAAAACCCTAACCTTGATTTGTTCTCGTTGTAGTAGAGTTGAAGTAGCGGAGGAGATGTTACAGTCCACGACCATAACCAAATCATGTTGAGTCCTAGATTTTGGAAATCCAACGATGAAATCCATAGAAATTGTTTCTCATTTTTATTCTAGAATGGGTAAAGGATATAACATGCTAGCTTGATGCTTATGTTCATCCTTTACTTGCTATAATTACAAGAAACAAACGATATATTCAACAATCTCACATTTCATTTAGGTCCAAAATTATTATTTCCTTACCGTGGTAATCATCTTTTGGTACCCCAGGTGTCCAGAATATGGTTGTTTAAGGAACTCGTCCATGATAATTTCCTTAATTTCTAGTGTATTGGGAACATACAATCTACCTTTGTACATGAGTAATCCATCATTGTTGACATTTAAGTCTTCCTTTTGTGGTTTTGTCTCCTCTATTTGTAGTCTTAACCATATATTTTGTTAATACTTGTCTTGTTCATAGGAGGCTCTTATCTTACCTTTGAGATTAGTCTCCATAGTATTGACACTTATCAAGTACAGTAATCAAACACTTCTATTAAGAAAATTGACAACTTTGTTTTCCTTTCCTTTAATGTGCCATATTTTGAATTCATATTCACTTAGAAAGGCCAACCATCTTTCTCGTTAGGCGTTCATGTTCTATTGGTTCAATAGATGCTTCAACCCAATATTATTTGTTCTTGACATAAATCTCTTCCTCAGTAGGCGATTCTCCACATTCTCAGTGTGTGATTTATTGTTTCCATATCTAATTCATGGGTTCCATAGTTACTTTCATGGTCTTTAAGCTTTCCTGGCTCGTAGAAAATAAGATGATCACTTTTCATGAGTACTCATCCTAATCCTTCCTTGCAGGTGTTTGTGCAAACCATAAAATCTCCATAGGGATCTACAATTTTTAAGAGAAGGGCATTAGTCAAGAGTCATTTTAGCTCCTAAAAACTCACCTCGCATTTATCTGACCAAACAAATTTGTCGTCCTTTTCTTTTGAGGAGGTTATAGGATGAGCAATCTTGGAGAAGTTTTTAATAAATGTGTGGTAGTAACTGAACAATCCCATGAATGGTCGAATATCTTCTACGTTTTTTTGGTTAGGCCATTCCATAATGGCTCTAATATTATTTGCATTCACTGCAACCCTTTCTCTAAAATTACGTGCCCCAAGTATTGAATTTGTTCTTGAAACAAATCAGAGTTACTGAAATTTGCATATTGTTGGTTCTCTCACAAGATTTGCAAGACTATACATAGATGTTATGTGTTCTCTTCTTCCATCTTTAAATACATGGGGATTCCATCTATGAATACGAGCACAAGTTAATCCATGTATTTACTGAAAATGATGTCCATGAGGCACATGAATGTAGTAGGTGCATTGGTGAGGATGATAGGAACCACCACAAACTTATTGCTTGTATCGAGTCTTGAATTCATTTTTATGAATGTCTTGATCTATGATATGAATATGGAGATAACCAACTATTAAATCAATATTAGACAACACTTTTTCTCCTCAAACTTGATCGAATAGATCATCAATGTTGGGTAGAGGATACATGTTCATTATAGTTACCTTATCCAACTACTCGTAGTCAATATACAATATCAAGGTTCCATCCTTCTTAACAACTAGAACTAGAGCTTATATACATGTTGTGTGGTAACCTTTTTCTAGTATCTCCTACAACTGCATTTTAAGTTATACTAATTATGGGGTTCTCATTTGATATGGTTCCTTCGATATAATTACTACTCCTAGTACCAAATCAGTGGTGAAATCTAGATCCCTCTTATGAGGAAATCCATGTACTTCTTCAGGAAACATGTCCCTAAAGTCCACCAATATAGGATAATATTCCAACTAAGTCTCATTCTATTTTCCAACAATTTTCAACTGTATTTCATATAACTTACATCATTTTCATGCACTATGCTTTAAGTATAAGGCATAGGTATGCCTCATTGATACCTTACGAGGTATGCCATTTATAGTTCTGATATTTCCTTTCTCGTCTTCATAAGTGAACGTATCTATGTAGAAATTCAGGACAACTTTATGCTTTTCTAACCATTCCATTCCTATGAGAAGATCATAGGGTCGCAATGGTAAAATATTAAGGTTTTCTACTATCATCATTCCATCTAGTTTGAAGATACTATCTTTTACAAACTTGAAAACCTTATTTTTTGTCCGTATGGCTAGTTGAACTGGTAAAGACTACTGAAACTTTCTCTTATGCATCATACATTGGTTCGCAGTTCTAGGTGAAACATAAATTTTACAAGATACTGGATAAGTGAGGATGGAAATGGATTTATTTCAAATTTTATCTTCCACTTCCACGATTGATGACTGATGATTAACCTATGTGTTGTCCAAAACTGCACATATCTTTGGAACTCTAGCCATATAATTTACTGTAGTATATTTTTGTACATTGTGAATAGTCTTATTAGTCTTACCATTATGAGGGAAGTTCACTTTCTTGTGATTCTCTCTGCAACCCCAACATCAAAGAGGTTCAGTATTATCTCCTTCATGTTTCCTTCTGGTAGTTCAACTAGGATGATTTATGCTCTAGTAGGAATAGCCTCTCGTATTTTAATTTTACCAAAAGAATTACTATTCTAAAATTATTTTTCCTAGTTTTTATGGTAGGGTTTTTAAATCCCCTCTTTTGTTTTTCAATTTTTTGTACTTTCTTATCTTGTAGACTTTGTTGGTTTTCTGCTCTGTGCCGGCTCTACTCATAACGAAGTCTCATCTTGTGAAAGGTCTGTTCCAAGTGTTTTGTACACTCAAACTCGATTTTATCTTGAAATTGTCACAGTACACATTCAGGATTCAAGGGATCTTCACTTTTTCCTCCTTGATGTAAGGAACATTTAAAAAATATGTTACTTTTCAAAGTAACACATTTTTTTAATGTATTTTTTGTTTTTCATGGGGTGGCGTCCATCAAAAGAATGCAGCGCGAGTACTCATTGGATACGGAATTGAATTTTGTATACAACGAGTGCTCCTTCTTGAAATTTGAGAAAAAACATGGAGATATTTTGAAAATGTGAAAAATAGTTTTTTTATGAAAAATATGTGAAGTCAACCATTTTGGTCAACTCTTTTTCTTGAAATTTTATTGGTTGGTTCTTGATTTTTATGAGGCCCATTTTGGTTGACTCTTTTTTTTATGAGACCCATTTTAGACCCCAAATTTGTTCTAATGATTATTTAAATATCTGATATGAAGGGTTAATGAAGCCATAAAGGGAAATGAAAGCTTTAAGTTTTATATCTAAATTTTGGTCTAATTTCATGAGCTTGGAGTGTTGTTATTTCTCCTCTTCATCCAATAGGTAAACATGAAGAGAAAAACCATCAATGCTCTCTATTGTACTACCACCATGGTCCCCTTCTATTTCTTCACCCTTCACCACCTTTGTCACAACTTTAGGAGGTCCACAAAGTCCTAGTGGAAAAGACAACCCAACAAGCCCCAGGTAACGATGGAAAAAGAGGGAATTATTGGGAAGAGGAACCTCTTGCCATGTCTATGTTGGGTTCAACAAATAATTGTGATAATGTAGTCAGCCTTATAACATTCTTTTGAGTATATAGAGCATACTTGAAGATTAAATTAGGTATGATTTATGACTTTCCTGGCACCTTTTCAACCATGATTTGGTTGCATGCTTCTTCTGAAATGATCTACTAGGTGGGAAAAAAATACAAAATATATAACTATCTAATAAATAAAGAGTACACAAATATTCATGTTTAATGTTTTGGAATTTTTTTATTTATTTAAAATTTTGCTATTATTTTTTAAATTTTTTTAAAAGATGTTTCTATATTTTTTCAATATTATAATAAAAAACACATTTTTTAATATTTTGTATAAATGATTTTATATATAATATAATCATTAAAAAATTATTGATAGAAACCATTATAGTTTTTTACCTCTTCTTTATTTAATTTTTTACTTATTTTTTATTTTCCAATTCTGTAATAACAATAATACATTAAAAAAAAAACTAGTCACACAATGTAATATCCGTAAATTTAATTTTTTACCTATTCTTTATTTTCCAATTTTGTAATAACAATAATACATTAAAAAAAACTAGTCACACAATGTAATATCCGTAGTAACATTTTGAAGTAATTTCATTTTAATTTTGTTTTGTGATAAAAACTAATAATACTAGGAGAAATTTATGTTTGTATAATATGATCTTAGTAAGGAAGTTAGACATGCATGCACTAATTGACAAAAATATGAGTTTAGCCACTAACTGAATCTTCAACCATCTTCAAAAAAGGCAAGTGGCCAATTTTGAAGAGGGAGTATGAGTTTAGGCACTAAGTGAATCTTCAACCATCTTCATGAAAGGCACATGGCCGATTTTGAAGAGGGAGTTAGTTATTTAGTTATAAAAAGTCCTAGGCAAGGAAAAAAAGGGGGGGTTGCGTACGTGGCCAATTTTGAATAGGGAGTTAGTAATTTAGTTATAAAAAGTCCCAGGCAAGGAAAAAAAGGGGGGATTGCTAGTGAACATCAAGGAAGGTATAGGCTCTAAGATAAGAAAGAGAATAAGTTAGAGATGTTAGTGAACATCTGAGGATGTTAGGCTCTGAAACTGAACTGAACCCATCTGAGGATGTTAGGCTGAAACTGAACTGAACCGACAAAGAGCTCCTAAGGAGTTAGGTTTTTGGATTTAACTATACTTAATCATTTTTTTCCAAAAAAAATCGTAAATATATATTCACATTTTACAGATGGCACAAAATTGTCCATTCTCGCATAATTAATCCCAGCCTCATAGCTAAAAAATACAAAAATTCATAGTATATCATCCCATTCATCAGAGAAATAACACTACTAAATGATCATATCAGATCATACAACATAGATCATATCAGATCATACAAAAAGGATCATATCAGATCATACAAAAAAAAGGATTATACAGTTCACACAATTAAATCAGCTTCAAAACATCCTTTAGGAATATCATATATCAGTTCATCTATCATATAAACACAGTTCATCTTTGTTTCATCTTCATTTCAGGTTCATCTAAATTGGACAAAGGTTCATCTTCAGTACATCAACACAAAGTTCATATATAAAATAAAAAAATGTTTTTCACATAGACCGGTTCATCTTCAAGTCAGAGTCTCAAAATCCCAGCTCCATAACCAGAAAGCATCAGCAAATCAAAATATCTGAAAAGTTTCCCAACATTCAGATGCTCAATATTCTTTAATGGACTAATAGCCTTCCATAATTGACGCTCCAACTTTAGCCAATACCTTTGCATGAGAGTTCCTTTCCCGGTATATATGCTTGAGATCCACACACTAAAAAATATCTGTAAGTCTATTAACTTCATGAAGAATCATAGATAGTTCTAAATTCATTAATCTGAACTTACCATTAGCCCAGTTAATTACTAACTGTGAATCACTGAAGATTTGAAATTTTTCCACTTGATTCCTCTTGGCCAAAGTAAGTAGAAGCTTTAAAGCACAAATCTCTGCATAGTTATTAGAACCAGTCCCTAAATCAGATTTAAAGGAGAAATAATTCTCATTAGTCATGTAAAGCATGCCCCCAACTCCACATATTTTTGGTACCTCAGCTGCAAATCCATAAAAAAAAAACCCATGCATAAGATTTATCAATACTTTCTACATCTATAGTTCTTATCTTCACCATAGCATTATCCTGAGGGAGAGACCTCAGCAACCCCAAACTAAAACAAGAAACCTGAGCTGGTGTCAAAGAGAAATCTTCAAAACAACACCGATTCCTGTCTTTCCATATAAACCACAATGCAATAACAGGTAAAGGTTTTATATGCATAACCTCCGAATTTAAACACCGTGACTTCATACAATCTGTCACAGATTCCCCACTCCATAGATTATTTATTCTTAAGTTATGCTCAATGATTAACCAAACACTCTGCGTAAAGGGACAATCCACACCAAGATTAAAATTAGTTTCAGCATCCAATTTGCACAAATAACATCTACCAAGACCTTCTCTGCCTTTCTTAACTAGCACATCCCAAGTCAGAGCTTTATCCGAGAAAATGAACCAACATAAAAAATGTTCCTTTAGTGGACACTTAAGCTTCCATAATACTTTCCACCACCAGGAATATTCCATCTCATCCCTAACAAGCATCAACTGTGCATATCCATCTTTTGGTGTGTACTTACCATATTTAGACAAGTTCCAAACCAAGTTATCAGCGTCATTTGATAATCTCACATGACTAGCTTTAAGAATAGCTATATATCCATTCCAAATTGATACATCCTGAAGATCTACTATACCAATATAATCAGCAGATAACCATTGTTGTTCCACCAAACAAGTCAAACCAAGTTCTCCGATATCTTTTAGAGAAAATATTCCAACTGAATGTAATTTCTCAATCACATAAGAAAGCAAGATATGTCTCCATTTACATCCCACCCATGGATCCACCCCAATACGAACATCGGCACCATTCCCAACCTTCCATACAAGAAAATTACCAATAATATCAAAAGCCCATAGAACAACTTTCCATCATATTGCCATGCTTCTTTTTTGTTTAACAAAAGATCTGATCCAATCCATTAATGCCATGGGATGTACATATTTATGAACAACAATTTTTACACATAGACCCAATCCATGAATGATGTTCCATACACTCTTTGCTGCAAGGGCTTTAGCAAAAACAACTGGTACTTTCAGTCCCCAACCCCCCATAAACTTTGGACATGCCAAAGTCTTCCAAGAAGCCCACGGTAATCCATATGAATTCTTATTTCCAGACCATATAAATTTGAAACACATCTTCCTAATCTTCTCAATAATACCCGCCGGTATCCGGAAATGGATCCAATAAACCGGAATTGACTCAAGAATAGCTTTTATCAATATAAGGTTACCTCAATTGGATAGCCATGGAAAGCTCCAATTCTTTATCTGTTTTTCCACTTTAGCAATCAACAAGTCCCAGTCCTTCAAAATATATCTGCATGGTTTAAGATGAAAATCAAGGTACTTCATTCCATTCTCAAGTTTATGAACAAAAAAAGAAAATATATTCTGTAAAGTAATAACCTCATTCTTCCAAACAAGAAGAATACAGAGCAGAAAAAGAAAATATATTCTATAAAGTAATAACCTCATATTCTTCCAAACAAGAAGAATACAGAGCAGAAAAAGAAAATATATTCTGTAAAGTAATAACCTTAGATTCTTCCAAACAAGAAGAATACAGAGCATATTTAACATCATTGATCTGCATTCCTGAGGCCTTACAAAAGACCAATAAAACCTCATACAAAGTGGATAAAGATTGCTTAGAGCCATCATTTACCATAACAATATCATCTACAAATAGAACATGTGTGAAGACGATATCATTTCCAAATGAAATACCATGATAAATCCCACATTCTTTGGCATAGAGAAGTGCCCTTCTTAAACCTTCAACAACAATAAGAAATAAAAGTGGTGCTAGAGGACAACCTTTCCTAAGCCCCCTTCCTGATTTAAAAAAGGTTGATGCTGATCCATTAATAAGTAAGGCAAATGATACAGAAGAACGACTACTCATTACCCAAGAAATGAAAGTCCCTACAAACCTCATTTTAGAGAGAATGACCCACAGGTAAGTCCAACTTACTCGATCATAAGCTTTTGATAAGTCAACTTTTAAAACCACTGACTTTAAGCCTTTACTGTGGATGGTATGCATGCCTTCCTGAATAACCCCTACAACATCCGCCTTTACTGTGGATGGTATGCATGCCTTCCTGAATAACCCCTACAACATCATGTATCTGTCTATCCGACAAGAAACCAAACTATTCTCCAGAAATGTATCTTCCCAATACCTTTCTGATACTGGTAGATATGATCTTACCCAAAATCTTATAGATGTAATTACACAAGGATATAGGTCTAAAGTCTTCAAAGGATTTGGGATGATCAGCCTTAGGAATCAGAGTTATAAAGGTAGTATTAAACACAACGGGGATTTTTCCACTTTTCTGAGAATCCTCAACTACCCGAAGGAGATCCTTACCCTAGACATCAAAAAGAGTTCTATAAATGTCAACAGGTATCCCATCTAGACCCGGGTTGTTATCATTCTTGCTCAAGGAAAGGATGAACTGAATTTCTTGCAATGTAACGGGTTTCATCAATTCAATATTTTCATCCACAGTAATAGATGTAGGAAAATAACCAGCACTCTTTACAATTTTAGGAAGATGTAGGTATGATTCCTCCTGGATCAAAGACTCGAAATAGTGCACCCTCGTCGTGGCATCAAAACCTTAGCCAAATTACCATCATCATCTTCAATTTTCCAAATAAAATTAATACCTTTCCTGTGCTTATGAAAAAAAAGTGTATTATCATCCCCACATAATAGCCATAACGCCCTTCTTTTCTGTATAGCCTCCTGTTCACGATTACCTAAAATTTTTCTCTTCCATGTTTCCAACTCAATAATAGTATAAGGCTCCAAGAAGATCCCATATAATATAAATGCAATGCCCATAAAGTAATTATAAATGTAACACTATTTGTATACAATATCGAACATTATTGCATATAATTCAGCAAAAATATAATTATATATTTTCTTAAAACAACATCATAACATTAATAATAATAAAAATTGCAATATCACTATACTTCTTCATAAAATAAAATCATTTATAACCGAAGAAGCTTATAAGGCTCCAAAACGATCCCATGAATGCAATGCACTGCATTTAAGTTAAAACAACATTATTTAATTATTCAATATTTTATTAAAGTCTCCGTTGCAAACAGGAATTTACACTTCTCCCCTGAATAACGGGTGGGTATTATGTTTCAAGATCTTGCTGAAGTGCAACAACCGCCGCCAAACCTACAAACAGGTGGTAGATGATTTGCAGAACAATCACTGTCGCTTTTGCAGGGGAAAATATCGCAATAATATACATTACGAGCCTCCACCGCAAAAGAAGGATCTGAAAAAACAAAAGCAGAACACAATTAATTAATTAATTAATTAATGACACAATATATCACTTGACCTGACCTAGCAGTTAATGTAAGTAAAAAGAAGGTTGATAAATGATACCATGCGCTGTAAGCATGAAGAAGAATAGTAGTGCAGTGAACGCCATTAACATTTTGAAGTTTCTGGGGCTCGCCATTAAGACAAATGTTTCTTTGTATCTCCAGAGAAATGGTTATCATATATTTATAACAAAGCGGCCGACTGATGGAGTGAGGAGGGCATGGTGGATGGTTGCCACGTGGCGAGCATGCGGGGAAGGATTCATGCATAGGAGCATCAAGGAATGGGCTCTTGGATGGTTTCCAGGTGACAAGCATGCGGGGAGGAGGTTTCATGCATGCATGCACGAGGGCCCTCAGGAAATGGTGTATATTAAGGTTTGTATTACTCTATGATTAACAGTTAAATAAAAATTAATGTAATAGGATTCTAGATTAAATTTAATCATTAAATTTGGAATATTTAAAACGGCAAATTATATTGGGATTTTGGAATTATACAAATTCATCTTTATATTATATTTCATTATTATTATCATTTATCTATTTTGTTATTATAAAAAAAAAATTATTATTTTGTAATTACACTAAGACAAATCAACTAATCAAGGTTTAAGATATTAAATCAATGTTCAAAATAAATCAAGTAAAATGTTATATTTAACATTTAGTACTAGGTTTAAAATTCTTTGTAGTGTGCTGAATATTAGATATTAAACATTTAATGTAGCATTTAAATTTAACAAATGTTATAGAACCACCATAGATCCAAATCCTAGGCTCTATCAAGTCTCGAGAGGGATCAAATCTTTAGAGGTGAAAACCTCTATCAGCTTTGGTGTGTTCTAAAAGAAACATCTTTTAGGACATCTTTTTATTTAAAGTGGGCATGTCATATTTTTATTATTAATATTTAATATTATTTATGGCCAACATATAATATTTTTTATTAATTAATTTTTATTTTGTTAGGAATTAACATTACAACATCTCCCCCATACATGGTTTTAAAACCATGTGCAAGGCCCTCCTAAAACCATGGGTTGTTTAGGAGGCCTTGCACATAGTCTTAAAACCATTTGCAAGGTCCTCCTAAACCATGTACAATAAAACCATTGGTTGTTTAGGAGGCCTTGCACATGGTCTTAAAACCATTTGCAAGACCCTCCTAAACCATGTACAATAAAACCATGGGTTGTTTAGGAGGCATTGCACATGGTTTTAAAACCATTTCCAAGGCCATCCTAAACCATGTACAATAAAACCATGGGTTGTTTAGGAACCCTTGCACATGGTTTTAACACCATGTGCAAGGCCAACATTTTTTTTGCTGATAATTCAATTTTTTGTTTTTTATTATTTTGTTACCTGGGAACATTACAACATCTCCCCCATATGATGTTGTTTTTCGGACAGAGATTTTTTTTGGCATAAACATTTAATTCTTTAATGTTTTGTTAGGTACGAACTTTACAACATATCCCCCGTATTAGGTTGTTTTTGTGGTTGACATTTATTTTGGCCAATAATTAAAAATTTTATTTTTTATTATTTTGTTAGTAACAAACGTTACAATATCTCCCTCATAGAGCACCCCTCGGCACAACAAGGTCGATTTGAATTAATAACCTAAGAGATATCAAACCATGCCGAGTAACAGCTTAAAGACGACCTACCCTGCAAACATTATATAGTAGATTTAGTACCGGGTGGCCTCAAGATGGCCTCATCGACAATCCCTGGACTATAGCTCTTTCTATAAAACACACCTCCTTTAGAATCGACCAACACACACTCCATAGAAACTAAGGGTAGGGTGCTTTACGATGCAAGATCAATTATGGTTAGAACATGCAGAGGTCGAGGTTTAGGTCGATCCTATATTAATGTTCAATCATGTAAAATAGTAACTAATCTAAGAAAAAGTAATTGGTTATGGTATTTAGAAGGGGGTTGGGAATGGACCCCATATCTAAGATAAGAGATTAGGATACGGTGTTCTATTTCCTCATTTATGAAAGTATTATAAATATTCTTTTGAAGAGGAAAAAATGAGCAAATGCAATTCTAGAATTTATGCAAAGGATTATTACGTCAACAAAATTAACTTACAAATCATTAATCAATGGGTTTAAATTTTATTATGAAAGTAAGTACACCTCTATTTTAAATATATTAAGGTAAATAAATTAATTAAGAGACTTTTGATGAGAATTGTATAACTAAGGTAATTCTAATGCCATATTTCCATATACTTTTGAGTGTTCATTATGATGTAAGATAAGGGCTATGTTGTGCAACTAAAACCTAAGCTCACAAAGAAGGGAAGTTGTCTTAGCAATAGGAACCATTATTGTGTGGTCTATAATATTATATGATTAGATTTTTTATCTATGGATGTGATGATTAATTCGAGTTATAATCGACTATGAGCGGACTTGTTAAGGAATTCATGTACTTATGTGATCATGTTGGGGGAACATTATTAATTTTGGTAATAAAAACAATCATTACAGCTATCGCCTTTTCAACAGATGACCTCCTAGTCATGTTGAAAAGTAAGGTTAAGAAATATGTATAGCTACAAGAATGCTCACTTAGGAGAAATTATATTAGCCAAACAATAAGTTGTTTCCATTAACTAGAACTAGGTTTTTAAATCTAATGACGAGTAGGGGCATATTTTCCATTATGTTAAACTTCTTTTTGGAAAAGGAGGCTTAGTAAGAGAAAGATATCAACAGATTATTAACCATTAAGAACCTAATAGGTTCAAATAGTTAAGAACATGTGGAAATCCAATAAGAAAAATAGAATCTAATTACTCTATTGAACATAATACTATAGAATTGCAAGGAAAGAGGATATCGTCAATGAATATTATAGTATGACATGGATAAAAAGCGTCAAAGGTACTTGATACACGGGTGTCAAGGGTAGAAAATCGAACCATTATGATATTGATCGATAGGTTTATGTAAGGAAAGTAAACAAATTAATGAAGGAAGAAGCTAGGTTGTACGAATAAACCCTCTTGAGGAAATTTTCTTTTATTCTTAAAACACTCGGGGAATCTTGTAATACACGTGTGAATGGACATGTTTTAGCAATATCTACAAGGGTGGTAATGGGACTACATCCTAGGTGCAATAACCCATATTCCAAGTCAATTAGGAGCAAATCATCTATAAAAGAGTTGTGAGCATGTCTCAGAATCAAATTTAAAACTTATATAGAAGACATTGTCTTCCTATGAATCACATTAAGGAAAATAAAAATTAATATAGATATTAATAGGATGTTAATCATTTTATTAATATTTTGATATGGTTTGATAGGGTACATCCCAGGATCTGCTACCTAGGAGGACGAAAAGACTATGCGTCAAGACTTTCCCTCACTATTTGGACCATAACTTCGAGACGAAGTTTCCCAAATGGTGGGTGTATGTAACGCCCCATATTTTGACTCAACATCTTTTCAAAGATACATGCTGCATTTTATTTTCTTAGTATATGTTGGACTCAGTCGAACTAAGTAAACCATAATGATGACATGATAGACCTGATTATATGTTGTTACTATGTTTAAGATGATTACTATGCTTATGTTGATACATTGATTATGATGTTATGATTATGTTTACAAGGTTACTATGTTGTAGTTATCATGAGATTCCTTTCTTTCATAACTATAGTGGATGTTTAATGGTTGTCCTTAATGAAATGTGATATATACGATGTGATATAGGGATACCGATAAATGATGTGATATATATTAAGGCCTGGTTGAAAGGAACTTCGGGAGCTTCAGGAGCAACATGAACTACTTACAGCCCTACATTATCCATGTATTCTACTTGTACAAATTTAATTATTCATTTACATTTATAAATGTTAATGTAGAAATAAATCATCGTTGAAAAATTGCATATGAACACAAAATTTCTAGTTCTGTTGTAAATATTTATTGTGGAAAATTTTAGAATACTACATGACATGAATTCAAAATACAAAATAGAAAGAAGGTGTAACAAAATTATGATGCAAAACATAGCTTGAATCATTATTAAACTAAGCTCTTAATGAGCTTTTGTACATAGAATTGAACTAGTGACTGATTTAGTGCCCTTAGCGAAGGTAGAGCACTACATATCATATGCATATATTTAACATAGTTTAATAAAGAAACCAAATACATATCACTGTCAATTATAGAGTTCCATTGTTGGCAATACTTAGCAGCATACAAGGTTGGCAATTCAGGGTATTACATCCCCTTTCCCTTGAAACAATGAAGTCTACAGTGTTACCAAAACTACCCATCTTAATCTTGGAATAGAGATAGATATTCATCTTACATTTTATCCTCCATATACCAGGTGGTTTCCTGAGGATCAAAGTTGGGCCCAATGTACCTTTACCTCGATGATGGCCCTATTCCAAAGCACAATGTCCTTCCTCTCAATGATGCCCAATGGTTCTGGATGGAATTCCCCTTTTGGTTCCACCTATATCACACAACAATCCACAATATTCTTAATATCATCTACATATTTCATTAGTAATGATACATCAAACAAATTATGTACTTTCACATTATCTGGTAGAGCCAACTGATAGGAAACATGTCCCACACTAGCTAAGATTTCGAAGTGTCCACAATATCGTGGAGAAATTTTAGAGCATTTTCATAGATTTAGTGAGCTTATTTTTTCTTTTACTTTAATGTAGATGTGCTCTCCTACTACAAATTTGTGTGACTTTCTTTTAAATCTGCATAACGTTTCTAATGGTCCTATGCCAATTTCAGGTTCTTCCTAACATTGTCTCAATGGATTAACCTTGTTGATCAATATCTTATCCCATTCATTCATAAAGGAGAGTTTTTAATTGTGAAAAATAAGGTCAATATATTGTAGGTATTGGGTGGGTTGTTGGAGTATCGGGTACCTCCACATGGTACAATCACCGCACCTCTGGGAATATAAAAACAAGTGGACTAACCGCCACTCTTGGTGATAGGGCCTTGTGCTGTGTTTCAAATGTTCATTAACATCTACAGGTTTTGGTGTAATGGCAAACCTTACATGGTATCAGAGCATAGGTCAGGTTCAATTCCCCCGAGCTATGCCGAAGGTGGGGTGTTGGAGTATCGGGTACCTCCACATGGTATAACCGCCGCACCTCTGGCAATATAAAAACAAGTGGACTAACCGCCACTCCTGGTGATAGGGCCTTGTGTTGGGTTTCAAATGTTCATCAACATCTACAGGTTTTGGTGTAACCGCAAACCTTACATGGTATCAGAGTAGAGGTCTCAGGTTCAATTCTCCCGAGCTACGTCGAAGGAGGGGTGTTGGAGTATCGGGTACCTCCACATGGTATAAGCACCGCACCTCTGGGAATATAAAACCAAGTGGACTAACCGCCACTCTTGGTGATAGGGCCTTGTGTTGGGTTTCAAATGTTCATCAACATATGCAGGTTTTGGTGTAACGACAAACCTCACATGGGCAAGGAGTAGGGTATGGCGCCTTTATAGCTATTAGGGGGTACAAAAGGGTATCTAGTAAAAATAGGTAATATTTCTTAAAAATAGGGTTTCTTCAATTGGAAATATGTATTTGAAGGGGGGGGGTCAACAAGAGGATTTTGGTAGGTATTTATCAATATCTAGTGAAATTAGGGGTATTCTTTAATATCCTATGAATGAAGGTGCTATGAAATAGATCCACTGAGTGAAGACCCCGTGAACCTTGTTAACAATTTGGTTGAATTATTTTAACATGTTAGGTCCAAGCATAATTATGTCCACTCGGTTGTCACAAGTGACAAGAGTGTGGCACTTCCTTCCATACGTAATTTCGAAAGGGATCATCTTAGTTGACGTGTGGTATATATTATTATAGGAAAAATCTGCCATGAGTAGATAATTTTCCCACTTTTTAAGATTATACATTACATAAATACAGAGCGTGTCTTCCAGAATTTGATTGATCCTCTTAATATGTCCATCATTCTAAGGGTGGTAGAAAGTACTCGTGTTCAACTGAGTATCGAATCCTAAAAATAAATCCTTTAAAAATTTTGATGTGAAATTTTCTTCTCTTTCTAAAATGGTGTTTAGGAATCCCATGCAATTAGAAGATCTCTTTTAAGAATATTCTCCAATATTAATATCTTTCAAAGTTTATATGATTGGAATAATGTGAGAGTTCTTGCTTAGTTTTTCCATGTAATAACCCAATACCCACAATATACTTTTAGGATATCGAGTGTAAAAAGTTCCCTTAAAATTATTCAATCAAACTCTTAAGTTATCCTCAATACTTAGCGAATCAACATAAACCATGTATCTTCTTGCAAAATACATATTTTGTCTATTGAATTTTTCCTTATGTAGTATGTAACTTAATAACTAAGTAAGTTATATGGTTCACCATTGACCTTCCCCCTTATAAACCTAATCATCAAAAAATATATATGTTCTTTGTTTGACATGGTCATTTCTACTTATTGTATTCTAATCATTTTACTTGCATCCAAACTAATCTACTTATTCACTTATTTAAATTAAGCATAGTAACACAAGAATGCCTTAATATTATTAACTAACTTTCTTTATGTATAACACTCTATATCAATGGAAAGATAAGCAATTCATAATAATACACATCATACGCTGAGTTACTTCCTTTTATTAATAAAGATTTCTTACCTTAATATCACATAAACTCTTCTACCAAGGACTATTCACACTCGTGTTATTTATATATAGTAAAATATGCAATATCTCCCAACTTAATATTCATATAAATATCATAATTAAGAATAAATATTATTATACTTGATTTAATAACCAAATCTAATTATACTAAATTACTGAGTATAAGTCCATCAAGTTGTTTCTATGAAGAACACTTCATATTAATTATGAAGATTCTCTTAACCTTAAAACAATTAGTTGAAAACTTCTAATATTATATTAACCAAATATTCATATTTATTTACAAAAACTTAGCTAATCATACCATTAATCACAAAGTATTAATCGTTCATATTTAAATCAAGCCACAATCTTGTTAAGTAATATACATAAAGATTACCTAAACCATATTCCCAATGTAATCATTCTTATTAAAATATGTCATATCACTACTTAATTTATCCCAGTGAGACAATGAGTTTTAGTGTCCAATGTAATTAGAGTATTACATGGGTATTCTATACTATTTGATAAGCTAGAACTTGTAACACTAACCATTATAATAACATCTCACTCAATATAATAATTAAACTTGGGGTAATATTTCTTAAGTCCTTCAATTATAATCAAGTAACTCAATTAGTAATCACAAATTATTTAATAATCTTAAGTAGGATAAGAATATTATTTAACAATCAAAACTATTGTATACTTTTACATTCATACATGAAACAAGGAATATTTTGCAAGTATAGTATTTTAAATAAATCTTTATTAACTAATAATACAATATGAGAGAAAGAAACTGAGAAACACTTATCTGATTAACAAAAACTTTTGCAACTGAAATTTTGACTTTGACTTTCCTCCCAACCATCTGACTCTATCTAGCATATGTTTTCCTGCCTAGAACCACCTCCGAGCTGGGCATCGAATCCACTAGGTAGGGGTTTTTCTTCACGAAGACCATTCTCACTCTCTTAAAACACAGCCAACTAACATTAATATTATTCATGTCTTTAATAAGTATATCTTGCATGAGCATTAATATAGTCTAATATAATTTAATACCTTGAAAGTAGAGGTGATCTCTTTCCTTACTCAATATACACGTATAATGTATTTCCTTTAACATAGTCAAAATAATTGGTACTATTCTCCCTTAATTATCCTCACAACATGCATTATATATTTACCTTAAAATAATACAGATATATGTACAAACCAAGACTCATGCCCTTTATGGCTTATTCTACTCTTAGAATTAAGGATATATAAAGAATACAACAGTCAATCAAGAATTGAGCCCATCTTCACTTAGTCTGCCCATTATCTTAAATTGAAAAGTGTATTTTAAATTGTAATAACAAGAGAGATAGATTTCCATACATTTCCATAGGAGGTTTCCTCCTTTACTAATATGTCAGTTCTGAATATAAATTATAAAATGTAAGGTGAGTGTAATGAAACCCCACATGATGTTATTAGTTTGTAAGAGAATTACAAAATCTTACTGCAATTTCAGAAAATGGAAAAAATAAAAAAAAGGAACGAATTATTCCAACATTTGCCAACCTCTAAAACCAAATCGAACAAGTCTTTTCTGGAGACATTCAAGGATTTACCACATATGGCTATTAAAACATGGTCATGGTCATTTAGACTACAAAATTTAACACGTTAATCCCAAACCCATTATAAATAAATAAAAGGAAACAGAGGAAAATTATAATATAATGGATGATTTCAATTATAATATAATGATGATTTGTAAAAGGAAAATTTTAAAAATATTAATGTATATTTAAAATAAAATGGTGAATGATTTTAATTATAATATAATGACTTACAGAAATGATTAAATACAATATAAAGTTTTAAAAGTATTAATATTATTTAAAATAAAATAAGTAATGACTTGTATAAATATTTGAATGCAACATAAAGTTTCGAAAATGAGTTATTTTCCCCTTATTTTTACACTATGACATGCTTGATTGCTCTTCTATACCCTTTATGCACTTTTTTGTATCTTACTGCTCGAGCAATCTTAGGTTTTTATTTAGAAGAGTTTCCTTTTTCCTTAAGGAAGGAAGGAAGGAAATATTTTAACGTCCGCGAGGCTAAGAATAGCCTATGGGACAGACCAACTCGCACACTGTTTTCTGCAATTCAATCCTTTGTCTATTCAACTTGATGATGAACGCCCCCAATTTTTCCACAGTCCCCTCGTTAAATAAATCATCCCAAGATTTATCCGCCAAGACATTTATGTACCTGTCCCTATTGTCCTTAAAGGCTTTGCACTCTAAAATGAAGTGTTTTTCTGTCTCCACCTTACCAGCGGTGCAAAAAATACACTCTTTCTGCCCAAGCTTCTTTTGGCCTTTTCCAGTGCCCGGTCTCACCAAAAAGGGTTTTAGATTAATTCATTGTGGAAGACCAGATTCATCATAATCATCATGTCAAGAGGCAGAATAAAGACCAGCTGTAATTTTGATATGCATTGTGTGAACTGTTCTTCACATGTGTTTGGAAATAATTAAATGAAGAGCAGCTTCGAACAAGGTTGGTAAACTTATATGTACAATTAAAATTAAATTGGTACGTATTGCATATCCATTTAATTGTTGATAATGAGTTGGAAGTAGCTATTCAATAAACCCAAACCCCAAACCCGCCGGCCATAATCTGTCTTTTCTATAATCATTTATAAATAAGGTTGGAGAAGTATCACCCAATAAGATAAAAGATAAAACAGTTTTATCATATTTTAAAGATGTATCGATTACTATATAACCTATCTACGGCAGGGATAATAACAGAGCAATGGGGGCATTGGTTCTTCTTATCAAGTGATCACTCGTTAACCCTAATATAGGAGTATGTACAAATAACATCAAAACTGATAAAACGATCAAATAACATTCAATTTTACATCTAGACTCGAACATATTTAAAAAGGTTATAAAAAAATATGAACAGGTTACCAAGAGTATATCTAACAGCCTTCAATCCAAATATACCAATAACATATTTAAAAGATTATAAAAAAATATGAACAAGGTCGCCTCTCACCACCATGAGACCATTCTTACCAAAGTTACAGATTTAAGGTTTTAAATTACCAATGGCGTCGTCTCTCAACATCATGAGGCCAATTAACAATAAATTTATTCGCATGTAAAACAATACTAAAATATTAATTCAATAATGATTAAGATCTTCGTTAAAGAAGAAAACGATATGTCCATACCTCATAACCACTAGAAGATTGTTACCTTAAGTATGGAGAAACTCGTCAACATGTTGTTGCAGGATATTCTGATTTGATTTAGCATGAGTATTCCCAAAATAATCACTTCCTCATGTCGAGCGAGTTTTATTCAATGCTTAGCTTTCTGATATGTGTTTCCCCTCCTCAAAAATGAAAAAAAAAAAATTCCCTATATGTACATGGACCCTAGTCTCCTGCATTGGGGACAAAAAGCTTTTCTTTCCATTACTCTACCTCGATAATTGAAGATAACTGCTCTCCTCCTTGGGTGGAAACCCTAATAGGTTCCTTCCCATATCCATATCTCCACCATGGGGTCTTCACTCAATGAAACCATGTCATAGCGCCTTTGTTCATGGGATATTAAAGAATAGACCTAATTTCACTACATATTGATGATTACTTACAAAAATCCTTTTGTTGAACCCCCTCCCAATACATATCTCCAATTAAAAAACTCATATTTTTACAATATATTCCTTATTTTTACTAGAAACCCATTTTTATACCCCCAATACCTATAAACCCCCCATAACCTATTTCTTGCCCCCCAATACTTACAAAATATTGACCATATTTTTCACAATTAAAAACCCCCATTTATGAATGGACGTGATAAGATATTGCTCAACAAGGTGAATCCCTCATGACCTCCCCATTCAAAATGTACAACCATAATCCAAGAAAAATGGGTCATGTCTCCCATATTTTCCTTATGGATACTAGTAGATACGGTCCCCTCCTCTTTATTAAAAAGTAGCAAAAATAAAATAAAAAATAAAACACATCCCAAAACTATATCACCTTCCTCCCAAAGGATTACATGAATCCGTTTAAATGAATGGTATCCCAGGATAATTGGGGAATTAGAACACATAATCTTGTTTTAATCACACATTTACTCATTAAAAGGAAGTGTGCACAAAGATAAATTTCATAGAAACAAATAACTTCTCCCTCACCTTAGACTCAAGGTGAGAATGGGAAATAATATTACACTCCTTTCCATTAAAATATTAACAATATTTATTGGGCATCTTTGTTGAAGTTATGATGATAATAACAATAATAAAATAATTTAGCTTAGCTTCTTTTATGTTAGGATCTTAGGATTTTTTCTGCCGAAAATAATATTAATAATAAAATACCCATGATGATCCCTTAATATCACTAAGTATCATCTGATAGTAAATAATTTCTTTTTAGCTAAACACTTGCAGAAAACCGCAACTAACTTCAACTTAGGGAGCCACTTAAAACTTTAAATGATCAATTAAAACAAATTATATTTTCTTTAGGTGCCTGCAATAGTAGGATGACACCCGTCATCAAAACATATGGCCTCCCACCCATTCAACCCTCTCCCTAGTGGATCCATGACCCTTTCATTTAATAAAATCAAGCTTTTAGTCTCCTAGTTCTACATATTAAAACTACAACTAGGAATTTCACAAAGAATTACTTACAGATCTTTACCGACACAACCCTAACCTTGAGTCGTTCCCATTGTAGTAGAGTTGAAGTAGTGGAGGAGATGTTACAATCCACGACCATAACCAAATCATGTTGAATCCTAGATTTTGGAAATCCAACGATGAAATCCATAGAAATTGTTTCTCATTTTTATTCTAGAATGGGTAAAGGATATAACATGCTAGCTTGATGCTTATGTTCATCATTTACTTGCTAGAATTACAAGAAACAAACGATATATTCAACAATCTCACATTTCATTTAGGTCCAAAATTATTATTTCCTTATCGTGGTAATCATCTTATGGTACCCTAGGTGTCCAGAATATGCTTGTTTAAGGAACTCATCCATGATAATTTCCTTTAATTATAGTTTATTGGGAACATACAATCTACCTTTGTACATGAGTAATCCATCATTGTTGACATTTAAGTCTTCCTTTTGTGGTTTTGTCTCCTCTATTTGTAGTCTTAGCCATATCTTTTGTTAATACTCATCTTGTTCATAGGCGGCTCTTATCTTACCTTTGAGATCAGTCTCCATAGTATCGACACTTATTGAGTATAGTAATCAAACACTTCTATTAAGAAAATCGACAACTTTGTTTTCCTTTCCTTTAATGTGCCTTATTTTGAAGTCATATTCGCTTAGAAAGGACAACCATCTTTCCCTTCGTGTGTTCATGTTCTACTGGTCGAATAGATGCTTTAACCCAATATTATTTGTTCTTAACAAAAATCTCTTCCCAAGTAGGTGATTCTCCACATTCTCAGTGCGTGATTTATTGTTTCCATATCTAATTCATGGGTTCCATAGTTACTTTCATGGTATTTAAGTGTTCCTGACTCGTAGAAAATAAGATGATCACTTTGCATGAGTACTCATCCTAATCCTTCCTTGCAAGTGTTTGTGCAAACCATAAAATCTCCATAGGGATCTACAATTTTTAAGAGAAGGGCAGTAGTCAATAGTCATTTGAGCTCCTGAAAACTTACCTCACATTTATCTGACCAAACAAATTTGTCTTCCTTTTGTTTTAAGGAGGTTATAGGATGAGCAATATTGGAGAAGTTTTCAATAAATGTGTGGTAGTAACTAGACTATCCCATGAATAGTCGAATATCTTCTATGTTATTTTGGGCATGCCATTCCATAATGGCTCTAATATTATTTGTGTTCACTGCAACCCCTTTCTCTAAAATTACGTGCCCCAAGTATTGAATTTGTTCTTGAAACAAATCACAGTTACTGAAATTTGCATATAGTTGGTTCTCTCACAAGATTTGCAAGACTATACTTAGATGTTATGTGTTCTCTTCTTCCATCTTTAAATAGATGGGGATTCCATCTATGAATATGAGCACAAGTTAATCCATGTATTTACTGAAAATGATGTCCATGAGGTAGATGAATGTAGTGGTGCATTGGTGAGGATGATAGGAACCACCACAAACTTATTGCTTGTATCGAGTCTTGAAGGTGGTTTTATGAATGTCTTGATCTATGATATGAATATTGAGATAGCCAAATATTAAATCAATATTATACAACACTTTTTCTCTTTAAACTTGATTGAATAGATCATCAATGTTGGGTAGAGGATACATGTTCATTATAGTTACCTTATCCGATCATCAATGTTGAGTAGAGGATACATGTTCATTATAGTTACCTTATCCAACTACCTGTAGTCAATATACAATATCAAGGTTCCATCCTTCATTACAACTAGAACTAGAGCTTGTAGTTAATATACAATATCAAGGTTCCATCCTTCATTACAACTAGAACTAGAGCTTATATACATGTTTTGTGGTAACCTTTTTCGAGTATCTCCTACAACTGCATTTTAAGTTATACTTATTATGGGGTTTTCATTTGATATGGTTCCTTCGATATAATTACTACTCCTAGTACCAAATCAATGGTGAAATCTAGATCCCTCTTATGAGGAAATCCATGTACTTCTTCAGGAAACATGTCCCTAAAGTCCACCAGTATAGGATAATCTTCCAACTTAGTCTCATTCTCTTTTCCAACATTTTTCAATTGTATTTCATATAACTTACATCATTTTTATGCACTCTGCTTTAATTATAAGGCATAGGTCTGCCTCATTGATACCTTACGAGGTATGCCATTTATAGTTCTGGTATTTCCTTTCCCGTCTTCATAAGTGAACGTATTTGTGTAGCAATTCAGGACAACTTTGTGCTTTATTCCATTCCTATGAGAAGATCATAGGGTCGCAATGGTAAAATATTAAGGTTGTATACTATCATCATTCCATCTAGTTCGAAGATACTATCTTTTACAAACTTGAAAACCTTATTTTTTGTCCCTATGGCTAGTTGAACTGGTAACCACTACTGAAACTTTCTCTTATGCATTTAATACATTGGTTAGCGGTTCTAGGTGAAACATAAATTTTACAAGATACTGGATAATTGAGGATGGAAATGGATTTATTTCAAATTTTACCTTCCACTTCCACGATTGATAACTAATGATTAACCTATCTGTTGTCCAAAAATGCGCAGCTCTTTGGAACTCTAGACATATAATTTACTGTAGTATATTTTTGTAGATTGTGAATAGTCTCATTAGTCTTGCCATTATGAGGGAAGTTCACTTTCTTGTGATTCTCTCTACAACCCCAACATCAAAGAGGTTCAGTATTATATCCTTCAGGTTTCCTTCTGGTAGTTTTAGGATGATTTATGCTTTGGTAGGAATAGCCTTTTGCATTTTACTTTTACCAAAAGCATTACTATTCTAAATTTTTTTTTTTATGATAGGGTGTTTAATGCCTTCATTTGTTTTTCAAATTTTGTTGTCCTTTCTTATCTGGAAGAAACGCTCTGGATTAGAATTTACATAAGATTAGAAACACTCTTAGAGTCAAAACTAGGAATTCCTAGTTTTGACTCTAACTGCCTTTACGAATTTTTATTTACTACTTTTTATGTGTAATTTTGATGTTGTTTTTATACTGGTATCTGCAAGAAAAATTGAAATTACAATAAACTAGTCAGCTAGAACTATGGACAAGGTTTTGCAACACTTTTTACTCTATGGGGGGTATTCTAATTTTTGGGGTTATTTAGTGCATTTAGTGTTTCCTACAAATAGACCGCTCATAGCTTTTGGCCATAGGTTCCGCATAGGATGACCCCATAGAATAACTTTGGCGTCTACAGTTTTTAGAAACTGAAATGCACCATTTCATCCAGAATATCGAGTACACTAGCAATTCAATCTATTACCATGATCCATTACGAAAAAATAAAGTAAACATCAGCACTAAGAAGTTGTAGCTCGTTATTATAGGTGACTATTGGGATGACCAAACCATTGTAGAGATTGTAGCTCTGCTTTAGGAGTATGCATACCCATTTTCGTGCAATTTCACGGAGATTTTTGGCATGGACAACTTTGAGCATATAAACCCCCCATAAAAATTTTCAATAAATATATAATTTTAGCCAAACACCTAGTTGATCTAGAAACAATTGTACATAATGAATATGCACTTTAGGAGTAGGTTAAACAAGAAATCGATAAGATGTCGATTGTTGGCTTGATATTTCCAATTGAAGAGCCATATTGAATTAGTATGATAGTCATATAGGTAAAGAAAACAAGTGGAATCCATCTTTATGTATACTTCCACAAACTCAATGAGGCCTATGTACATGGCCCGTGATACTATTCCATTTAGTGATTAGATTCTTGAAAGAGTGCCAGGTAATGAAGCCTACTCCTTCATGGATGGATTTCCAAGCTATCATTAGATCATAATTGTTGAGGAATACAAGAATTGAAGCCTTCTCCTTCATGGATGGATTTCCAAGCTATCATTAGATCATAATTGTTGAGGAATACAAGAATCAAACCACATCTGCCACAAAATGGGGGTCAGAAACTTACAGCATCATGCCCTTTGGAATAAAGAATGTGCCAACAATCATGGTGGTTTATTTGTTTCATGAATATATCCATAGGTTAAGGTATATTCATATGATTGGATAGTAAAAACAAAACCCTAAAATTGGTATAACTCATAATCCTTATTTGTATACAATATTCAACACTATAGTATAAATTCAATAATAACATAATTATTAACTTATTGGGTTTAAAAAACATCACAACATTAATTAAAAATGTGAAATCACCATGTTTTTTTATAAAAAAAATCATTTATAACTCAATAATAGTATAAGGCTTCAATAAGATCCCATATATTATAAATGCAATGCCAATAAGGTAATTATAAATGTAACACTATTTGTATACAATATAAAGTATTTATTACTGTGATGAATATGTTGAGATATACCATTAAGAGAATTTAGTACATAAATGTGTTTTTTTGGTGACATGATAATCTCGTTTTCCACAATCATAATTGTTATCTAGATTTAAGTCAACAATATAAAGTATTTATTACTTGATGAATATGTTGAGATATACCATTAAGAGAATTTAATACATAAATGTGTGTTTTGGTGATGTGGTAATCTCGTTTTCCACAATCATAATTGTTATCTAGATTTATAGTCTATCTGCAATTTTTTATGTCATGTATGTATATAGTCTTGGGTTTGGATCCCAGTGGAGTCGACCACCCCAATCACTTAACCCCTACTAAGATCCTTATATACTCTCAATCTTTATTTACATTTTGAAGTGTTATAATAAGACACATTAATCCATAAAAGAACTCGTTGATTTATAAATCCAAATCAAATAAACATATAAATAACTACAATTTCAATTAGACTTATTTTTAAAGTAATAAAATATGATGCACCATATGTCTAACCACTTTAAGGCTTAATAAAACCCTACATTATTATAAAAGATATATAATAATGTTTTTTTTATAATATAATAATGCTTCCAGAATTTTATGTTGTGTATGTGGCAATGGCTTAAAAAATCAGTGAAATAGACTTCACGCGGATAACACCATGCCCTCCTCACCTCGATGAGAGGAGGCCTATGCGTTTTTTTTCCAAATGATTGGATTAAATAAGCATGAGTTATTACATGGAATCTTGTATTTAAATGTATACGTGTAAATTTACATTATGAAATATTAACATAAACTTAGTATATTGAAATTTATGTTTATTTGAAAAAATAAAGATATTTTAATTTTTACTCATGCAATTTTATATTTAAATTTACATCATGAAATGTTAATATAAAATTTACACTATATTGAAATTTATATTTATGTAAAAAAATAATCGTATTTTTTTTTCTAATATAAATCTTTATTTTTTATACAAAGATAAGTTATATATAAAAAATAAAGATATGCTTTTGTATGACATAAATATTTCTGTCTTTCAAACTCAATTCCACATGGTAACACAATCTTATTTTTTAAAAACCAAGTGTTTCATTGAAAACTTATATTACAAAAACAATTTTAGGTATGCTATGAGCATTTTTTAGGAAAAAAATGGAAAATTAGTAATGGGCATTTTTTGAAAACAAACCAAGGAAAACTTTAGGGGTGAAATTAGCCAATAGGTTTTTTTTCCTTTTTTTAAAAAATAGGCAATTTACATTTTTCGAAGCTTCTTTTAGGCCAATTTTGATGGGGTAAATTTTTTTTACTTTGAAAATCTTATTATATAAAGTATTTAAAATCCTTAAAAATTGAAATATTTTTAGAAAAATATGGCCAAATATTTTATAGTTAACATTTTAAGAATTAGTAAGATTGGCCAAGGTTTATACACTTTTAAATCAACAAGGATCCTTAAAATTTTCAGTGAAACAAACATATTCATATTGCAACCAATACACCATGATGTTAGGGAGCACCACTCTCTTGTTATTTCCCTCATTTGGATAAGGATCGTGGTATATTAGGCCTTCTATGTTTTTGTAAACTGCTTCTATAAACCAATATAAGATATTAATTTTGTATAAAGATATATTTTATGTCATAAAAACAACTCCAAGACACATGGGTTAGGCATATGCAAGGGGAAATCTATATTATTGTAAATGAGAACATTTTCAAAAATACTCAAATATCACTAAAATACAAGATATATATTTTTAAAGAAGTATTTAAGGAACACGACTAAATGTTATACAAGCATAACATTTCTATGTTTGTCGTCACTAGAATCTTATCATGCACTCTTTACTAAAATTGCACTTCTTGGTCAATTCAGAATCAACCTCATTTTCATGAAACGTCCAAAAGAGAGATAGATTTATATGAACTATTAAATTGAAATAGATTGAAATTTAAGCTAAAACAACATTATTTATTTATTTATTCAATATTTTATTAAAGTCTCCACTGCAAGCAGGAATTTATACTTCTCCTCTGAAGCAATAACGGGTTTTATGTTTCAAGATTTACAAGACCTGAGCAAATTAGACGATCTTGCTGCAGTGCAACAACCACAGCCAAACCTACAAACAGGTGGTAGCTGATTTGCAGAACAATCACTATCGCTTTTGCAGGGGAAAATTTCGCAGTAATATACATTACGGGCCTCCACCGCAAAAGAAGGATCTGAAAAAACAAAAGCAGAACACAATTAATTAATTAATTAATGACACAATATATCACGTAACTTGACCTAGCAGTTAATGTAAGTAAAAACTAGGTTAATAAATGATACCATGCGCTGTAAGCATGAAGAAGAATAGTAGTGCAGTGAACGCCATAAACATTTTGAAGTTTCTGGGGCTCGCCATTAAGACAAATGTTTGTTTGTATCTCCAGAGAAATGGTTATCATATATTTATAACAAAGCGGCCGACTGTACTGACGCCAAAAGTTGCAGGTAAGGTTCATAATATTTCTCAATTTATCTTTTCCTTTCCTTTCTTTATGCCGTTGCCTTTCAATTTATCTTTTCCTTTCCTTTCTTTATGCTGTTGCTGCTTTTGTTTTGGAGTTTCGTTTATTAGACATCCCTGCCATGCAGCCTAGCAACAGAAGTTGTTTATAGCATGTTGAATGGCATCCAAAAATCCTGGCGCAAACATGGACTTTTACCTTATATGTTTCCAAAACTTAGACCGAACTTTCAAACGAAAACACATAGAGAAGAAAGAAAGATTACAGTTAGAATGGAACCGAATTCAATTTGCATATATCTTAATAATCATATAATTGCCACAGGGTCTTCACTTAGTGAAACCATATCATAGCGCCTTTCTTTCATGGGATATTAAAGAATACCCCTATTCATTAGATATTGATAATTACTTACAAAAATCATTTTGTTGAGACCCCCTCCCAACACCTATTTGCAATTAAAAACCCATATTTTTCTGATATATTCCTTATTTTTAATTTAAACCCTTTTTAATACCCCCAATACCTATAAACTCCCATACCCTATTCCCCGCCCTCTAATACTTACAATATATTGACCTTATTTTTCACAATTAAAAACCCCCCTTTATGAATGAACTTGATAAGATATTGCTCAAGAACGTGAATCCCATGATAATTTCTTTCTATAAGAACAAGCTATAATTTCAAATCATTAAAATCCATGACTTCCCATCTAAAATATTGACAAATTGATGACATAGCTAAAAAACCATAATTTATTTTATGACTTCAAGTCAAAGGGTTTATAAATAGGTACTCTATGCTTAAGTTTGTGTAAATTTGATTTCCTCTGAAGTGAAATTGGTGTTTGAATAAGTATGATATGTGTGAAGGTGATGTGAATCCAATTGTGTTTGGAATTGAATTTGAATGTGATGGTAAGTTGATTCTAGAATGATTGTAAATAAAGTTGACTTCAATTTAATGAGTTGTTCTAGTATTGAAATATATTCTCACCAAGATTAATATTTGACCTTACAAACTTTTTAGGAATTATAAAAGTCATGTCATATCATCATAATGGTAAATATAAAAAAGGGTTTTAAAATGTTATGGAAAAAAATGGATACCATATATCTAAAAAAAAAATTAAATTATAAAAATATATTGTGAAGGGTTCAACAATTTTTTTTAAAAACCCTTAATATGTAGTGAAATTAAATATATTCTATAATATCCTATAAATTATCAACAATGATTACATAATAAGTTTAATAAATATTCAATAATGATTTCACAAATAGCATCGTAATAGAAGAATAATAAAGTGTAATTTTATAAGTTCAAAGTTTTTCATTTTTTTTTCCAAAAAAAAAATTCATATTTTATATATATATACAAAATACATTGTGAGGATGGTCCACTATCAATATTTGATAAGTGATCATTAATCCCATATGTTCAGCTCAAAAAGCTAATACAACAAATGTGATATTAAAAACATCATACCCAAATGTACAGCCCAAAAAGCTATAACTGCAAAGTGCTGTAATAACCTAGCATCATACCCAAATGTTTAACAAAAAACAATTACAGCAATTGTGGTATATCTTTTATATCCTGATTAAAAACCCTTCCATACTTCAAAAATGATAAAGGTCTTAATACAAAGTATGTATACCACTAAGTTGTATAAAAAGTTAAAACCACAGCTGCTGTTCACAACTTGATCTTCTTCATCTTTTCAAACTATCCAGAAAGGTATAGTCCTCATACTGGGAAATGTCCAAAAATTATTCATTAGCATTGTCTATGCTAGACAATAAGCTTCAAGGACCTATATAAAAACAGTACCAACTGATAGTCAAAATATCCAAGCTATATCAGCCAAATATGTAAAAACAGTTAAAAAACAAGAGTTTCCATAAGTCTGGGACTAAATATCATCATAAAAAACCCAATATCTCCCCCAAAACAAAGTGCTTAGAATACCTGAAAAGTATCATGTCTTCTAATCCCATTATACTCACTAATAATCTAGTGCCCAAACTGTTTTTTCCCACCATCATTAGCAAGTTTATCAGCCAAAGTATTCATTTCCCTATAAATATGTTGATAGTCAGCCTGCTCAAAAAATTCATTAAGTCTGATTACCTCACACAGTAGCTGTGCAAGATGTAGATTATGACTTATGAATTTGCCCAAAATCCAATTAATAACAAGCAAGGAATCACCAAACACCTGAAATCTCGAAACTTGCTTATCCAAAGCCAGATTTAAGAGAAGTTTCAAAGCAAATTACTCTGCGTAATTGTTTGACCCTTCCCCCAAACCAGCTATGAAAGTAAAATAATGATCATCTTTGAGAAAAAGTACCCCACCAGCTCCACATACCTGAGGGCTACCAAAAGCAGATCCATCAAAAAAACCCCATGGTTTTGTTTTATCAATAACTTCCTCAGTAATGACTCTAACCTTCAAAGTAGCAGTATCCAATGGATAAGATGAAAGCAAACCCAAACTAAATGCTGAAACCTACGCAGGGGGTGTGTCAAGGTTATCAAAACAGCTTCGGTTTCTAGATTTCCAAATAAACCAAAAAACTAAGATAGTCAAAGATCTTATTGGTTGTACCTTTGAATTGAAAACCCAATTCTTTAAACAGATGAGAACTATGTCCCCAACCCAAAGATTCTGAATGTTTACCTTAGCTTCAATCTCCTTCCAAACAGATTTAGTATAAGGGCACTCAACCCCTAGATCTAAATTTGATTCAAAATCACTCTTACATAAATGGCATTGACCAGGACCTTCCCAACCCCTTCTAATAAGAATATCCCAAGTAAGGGCTTTACCTGTTGAAAAAATCCCAACAAAAAATCTTTGCTTTAAGAGGACTCTTCAAATGCCAGAACATATTCCACCACCATTCAGATTCCCTGACATGATGTTCCTGAATTAATTGCATGTAGCCACATTTGGGAGAGTAAAACTAGATTTAGCCTGATTCCAGACAAGTACATCTTCCTCATCTTTAGATCTAATAAAACTGGCTTTAAGAATGGCTAAATAACCATTCCAGGCATTAATTTCATGATTCTCAACAAGACCTAAATCATAAGAGCTTAACCAACCCTGTTCCATAAGGTTAGTGACAGGAAAATTCCCAACATCTTTTAAAAAATAATAACCTGCAGAATGCAGACTATTAATCAGTTGGGACGGTAAGATATGGCGTCATTTACAACCTTCCCAAGGATCCAAACCAATTCTTACATTAGCTCCATTCCCAATCTTCCAAACAAGAAAATCACCAATAAGATGAAAATACCAGAGCACAGATTTCCAGCAAATGGATATACCTGATTTCTTCTTATCACTTACTCTAATCCAATCCAGCAAAGAGAGACGTCTGATATATTTCCGACTAACAATTTGTACCCATAAAGTAGATCCATGAATGATGTTCCAAACACTTTTGGCTGCAAGTGCTTTGGCAAATAAAGCAGGTACTTTCAAACCCCATCCTCCCAATGATTTTGGCCTTGCCAAAACCTTCCATGAAGTCCATGGCATCCCAGATGAGGATCCATCACCACCAGACCATAAAAATTTAAAACAAAGTTTTCTTATCTTCTCAATAATCCCAGAAGGAATCCAGAAGTGCATCCAAAAAATAGCCAAAGCTTCAAGTACAGACTTAATCAGAACAAGCTTGCCTCCCCTAGTTAGCCATCTATGGCTCCAATGCATTATGCATTTTTCAGCCTTAGCAATAAGCCAATCCCAATATTTCAGCAAATATCTGCATGGTTTTAAATAAAATCCAAGGTATTTCATACCACAGTTAATATCTAAAACATATTTTGTAATGAGATTAACTCATCATCATCAAGTTTAGAGTAATAAAATGATGATTTATCCTCATTGATCATCATTCCAGTAGCTCTTGTAAAATCCATCAAAATCTCATATAAAATGGACAAAGACTGAGCTGATCCATCAGTAATCATTACAATATCATCAACAAATAGAACATGTGTCAATGTAATATTATTACCAAAAGAAATGCCCTTGAAAATACCAGTGGATTTTGCATATAAAAGAGCCCTACTCAAACCTTCAGCAACAACAAGAAATAGTAAAGGTGCAAGAGGGCACCCTTGTCTAATTCCTCTACCAGATCTAAAGAAACTTGAAGCCACTCCATTAATCAAAACAGAAAATGAAACAGTAGTTAAACTGCTCATAACCCACGTAATGAAACGTACCCTGAAACCCATTTTGGTTAATATAACCCATAGATAAATCCAACTGACCCTATCATAGGATTTAGATAGATCAATTTTCAGGACCACTGACTTTAAACCCTTACAGTGGATAGAATGTAATCATTCCTGAACAGCACCAACAACATCATGAATTTGTCTGCCAGGAAATAACCCAAACTGCTCATAAGAAATATATCTTCCCAATACTTTCTTAATCCTGGTAGATAAAATCTTACCAATGATCTTGTAGTAGAAATTACATAAAGATATAGGTCTATAACCATCAAAAGTGCTTGGATTATCATATTTTGGAATCAAGACAATAAAGGTTGAGTTAAATACAGCAGGGATTTTACCACTCTTCCTGGAATCCTCAATAACGCTTAACAGATCCAAACCCAACACTTCAAAAAGTGACCTATACACCTCTACAGGGATCCCGTCCGGACCAGGGCTCTTATCATTTTTGCTCAGATTAAGTATAGAAAGAATCTCCTCCAAAGTAAGAGGTTTCATAAAATCAGAATTCTCCTCATCTGTAATGGAAGAAGGAAAATTGGCAGAAACTTTCAGAAGTTCAGAAAGGTAAAGATTAGAATCAGCTTTAAAAAGTGACTCAAAATGACTAATAGCAGCCCTAGCAATATCTTCAAAACCTTCCACCTCCTTTCCCCCATCATCTTTTATCTTCCATATTGAATTTGTATTCTTTCTTTGATTGGCATATTTATGGAAAAAGGGTGTATTTTCATCACCACACAGAAGCCAATTTTCATCACCACACAGAAGCCAAGTGGCCCTGCTCTATTGTCTGGCTTCATGTTCACCCTCCAAAAGGATTTTCCTCTTACGAGCTTCCAATTTGATCAAGGCTGCCTTATCCTCATCAATATGGAAACCAAAACTATACCGCTGAGAAAAAACAGACAACATTAGCTCAACTTCCACTAATTCTTTAAACTCCATCTCCTTTTTATTTACAGACCAAGCAACGAAAACCTCCTTAATTTTCTTAAGATTTGTAGCAAAATGAGAAGCAGGGGATTCATGAAAATTATCAGAATAAACAACCCAAGAATCTTTCAAAGATTTGACCAAATCCTCATTTTCAAGCCAATGAGGGTTGAATTTGAAAGGACTTTTCAGTTGAATCCCCCTATTCAAAATCTGAAGATAAAAAGGTTGGTGATCAGATTCTCCACCACTTCCCACCCACTGTCTAAAGAAGTAATCAAAATCAAGTAAATCAGTCAATAACAAAAACCTATCCAATCTTTTACAAATGTTATCTACTCCCACTCTTCTATTATTCCAAGTGGGGAGCATGATTGAAGGAACAACATCTACCAAATCATAGTTTTCCAGGGATTTAGTAAAAAAATCAGAAAGAGGATCCAGTCTAGCTCTATTGCTCCATATCTCAGAAAATCCCAATGAGAAATTCAAATCCCCACCTAGGATTAATTTCTCACCTTTGTGGCAAATCAAATCAAAAAGATTTCTCTAGAAACCTTCTCTGTCACAGTAAGGGCCATAGATATTGACCACACAGATTTCCAAATTTAGTTCAATAGAGAACAGTGATGCACAAAGTCCCGAATCCACTCCCCATGCATTCATAAGGTGGAAAAATCTAGATCTCCAGCCTAATAGAAGGCCTCCAGATTTGCCCTGTGCATCCAAGGATAAAAAATTCCATACCTTCAACAAAGATTCCATTTCAACCACAAACAGCTGCCCCTTACCCATAGACTCTTGCAAAAATAATACATCTACATGTTTATCTTCAACCAGTCTGCAAATAGCTATTTTTTTGGTTTCCTAGCCAAACCACGACAATTCAGGGTCATACAAATCATAAAGTAACCAAAGTCAAGGACAACTCTGCTCTAAGAGTCCCATATGAATGAAAGTATTCATGCTCCTTCAAAGAAACACCATATCCATAGCATCCCATCCCCCATCAATCTCTGAAGAATCTGTTCATGCTCCTTCAAAGAAACACCATCAATTCTCATATCCATGGTTCAAATTTTTTCATATAAACAAGTGGTTGGTTGTTGGTTTACGTATAACTTATGTGATTATTTCATTATCAAAATATTGTTTTTGCATTGATTACATGGTATTTTTAAGAAACCTAATATTTTTATTTCCATGTATATTACTTAACAAAATAAATATGTTTATATATAATAATTTTTAAATTTTATTATATAAAAAGTTTATTAATAATTTTTTCAATAAATTTAATTAGAAAAAGTTTTCATAACATTGTATTATTTTAAATCTCTAAAGATAGCTTACTTGGTTGGAGTTCCAATCCAAAGATCATTGATATTGAGGTGGGGAAAAAAATTATATTTTTTTAAATATAATGTTTGAGTAAAATACAACTTTAATAATGGACATTAAAAAATAAGTTTGATTAAATCTATAACAATTATATAATAGATAATAAAAAATTTATCTAATTAAAAATGTTATTTTAAAAATTATTTCATTAAAAGAAACTCAATATTTTCTAAATAGATTAATTCTTGAGCCAAACTAGGCCTCCTCTTTCTTTACAAATCTAAGCCATATACAACTATATTAATATCAATTATATAATAGATACCAAAATATATAGATCAAATAAATCTTTGTGAAATCATTGATCAATTATGGGAGCTTTCTCAACCAATTTTCCTATGCATCTCTACAAGCCCATTATTCGAGTCAATGGTGACTCCACTTATGTCACGATGGCCTCGTAGGCTTTCTTTATTGCGAGCTTCGTGTTTGCATCACCCCAATCCCATACAAGGTATTCTCCTTTCTTTGTCAGCGCAGTGCCCACTTGATTTAATGCCAACATCAAGTGATTTTGGTCTTAGTCACTTCTAAATGGTATCTTCGACTACAAAGTTATTTCTTTGCAACTGGATTTTGAGGATAGTGCTAAATGTTATCCTTTTAATTTCAATAGATTGTGGCCAATAGAATAGGATTGTTGTTCCCTTGTAAAAAAAATTGGATGTCATATCCTGATCAAACCTCATCTTCCCCAATACAGAGTCTAATAAAGAAGATGAAGCTTCTAAGAGTGGAAGTGGCAAAATGGGATAGGGATAAAAAGAAGGAGAATGCTAAAGAGCTAACTTACATTGGAAATAAAATTGATGAATTGGAAAACAAGGTAGATGGTGAGTGTTTTTCGGAAGAGAGGAAAAAAATGTTGATAGGCTTGGAACATTATTGAGCGAATATATTGGCGCGGATTAAAGCCACTTGGAGGCTGAGAAATGGAGCAATCTGGTTAAAATAAGTGGACTCTAACACACACAAAAATCATGGATTTGCATCATATAGGAAAAACACCAATTCTATTTTTGAGCTAAGGAGTAGTGATTGAGTCCTCCTATCTAACCAAAATTATTTAAAGCATGAGGTTGTTTCTCATTTCGGTAAATTATACAAGCAGAATCCTTCTAACAACGCGGAGGATCAATTAAAGGTTTTAAATTTGTACCCAAGTATTTTTAGTCTAGAAGATGGCAGGAAAGTGGGTAAGATGGTTGAGCTTGTAGAGATCAAGGAAGTCCTTAACAACTTCATGATAGATACTTGAGTCTAGGCCCGGATGGTTGGAAAATTGAGTTCTTCCTATACTTCTTTGATATTGCGAGATAGGATTTGCTTAGCATTTTTGAAGAGTTCAGAAAGAAAGAACTTATTACTGCAAACCTTAATACAACCTTCAATAGTATGATACCCAAAAGGGATAGGCATGAGTCACACATGAGTCATTCAATGACCTTAGGACAATTTCATTGTGCAACGTGGTTTATAAGACTATTACTAAGATAATTTCCAACATACTGAAGCTAGTATTGGAGAAGTGTATGTCCCCTAAGAAATTTGGATAGAAGAAATTTGAGAACTTAGTCTAGATGCTTCTTCTATTATCGAAGTCTTTAATATAGTAGTATCTTTTACCAGAGTGGTTCATCTTTTATTTTAATACTTTTTGTTATGAATCTCTTGTTCAGTTTTTGCAGCTGTATCTTGGGCACCAACCCCAAGGCTTTGTTTTTTTTATTCATATAGTCCTGTGATCTATTATAACACTATATTCATTATTATTTTAACTTTTTCAAGTTTTTATGCATCAGTTAATTAGATACAAAGGATTGTAGTGTTTCCATCCCTTATTTAATATAGTATTTTGAAACATCATAAAATGTCATGTATTCTCATAGATCCTAAACTCAAAAATAGTGTTTTCATAATCTAATAATTAAGTCTAGTGCAAGTCCTAAAGTTCCAAGATAATTCTTCATATTGTACCCATGCTCAAATTAAGTCAAGCACTTATTCTCGTGAAGACCACATTTCTTAATATTCAATCCTTGTCAACTAGGATTTAAATACAAGAAAAGAAATACATCTAAAATAGAGTTTATATAGTTTCTAGTTCAGTCTTTATTTCACTACTCTATCATTATGTTTCTATTTAACTAATATTCATTCAATCTGGACATATCTCTACAATGCTTAGAAATTTGCAAATTGTTTGTTGTTTGCTGTGAGAAAAAGAGAAATATTGTTCGGTGTTTTTAATGTTCTTTTCACAACGAAGCTAGCATTCAAAATGTTGGAACTAGAACTCAAGTTAACATTATTAACAATCGGGATCATAACAACATTGATAACTATCACAGACACAGAATACAGAGGCTCGTAATCCAGACTCATAACAAGGCTCATAACTAAAAGAGGCTTATAAACCAGACTCATAACTAGGATCATAACTAAAAACATTGTTACCCAAACCTATTACACTGGTATGCAAACTTCTATCAAGATTGTTAAACTACATGCAATACTTACATATAGTGACTTCTATTATAGTTTCTGGCTAATTTTATTTTCCTTTCTAGCTAATTTGATTCCATTAATCAACAACATTTTTCGCCTCCATTTTCATATAAATTTTATCATTTTCTTGTAAAGTTCATTTTCCTATTGCTTGTTTCAAAAATTGTCCATTGTTCTAAAAGTTTCATTCTTCTTTGTGCTAACATTTGCATAAATGGTTTTATCTCTAGGTCTTCTTTCATGTCCTTTTATCACCATTTTCATAAGTAGTTGTAGCATTCATTGTCAATCCATTATGTTACCCAAACATGCTACACTATCATCCAAATTCATGTCAATATTCAATATTAATAGTAAAGGTTAGTAAACTACATGTCATACTTGTGTATATTGACTTCTCTTCTAATTTATACATAATTTTAATTTACTTTCAAGCTAATTTGATTCCATTATTCAATAGCAATGTTTGTGTGCATTTTCATATAAATTTAGACATTTGCTTGTGGAGTTGGAGTTCAGTTGTCTATATCTTGTTTGTAAGGTTTTTTGTGCTACTGTTCGCATAAATGGTTGTATCTCTAGTTCTTCTTTGCCAATTATGTTATGGCCATTCTTGTAAACAACTATAGAAATTATTGCTAATGCAAACTAGAGCTTTTTGTAGTTCAACACTTGTACATATACTTAGTTTTATGTTTTCTATCATTTTGGTGCAGGTCATAAAGCACCAAATAAAATAGAAAAAACCATTAAACTAGGCACATTCTCTTAATCAAACTACGGGATCAATACACAACGCCATACGAAGGATCGTATCCATTGCACACAAATGAGAACCGGGTACATAACCAAACCTCCTAACCAAGCACATGCCACATTAAAACTACTTGTATGCAAACTCATGTCCATCCATGGCAAGGCCCAACATTAAAACCATCGGCGCCCAAACTCCTATCTACCCATCCCAACATTAGAGCCACTAGTAAGCATCCAAATTATTATATTCTTTTATGAGGCTAAGGGATTCCCACCTCACCATCATCTTGTATACACCTTATCCCATTGATTTGTGTTTTCATATGGTACTTTAAGACCTTGTGTGCATGCTTTTACCTCTTTATGTTGTAACACTTCTTACAAAATTAGCATTGATTTTGGTGAGAAAAGAATGAGTTTGAGGGAAAGAATCAATTTCATTTTGCTCATGTGAAAAAAGAAAACAGAACCTGAAGATCTTATTAGTATTTTCAAAATCTATTTATATTTCACTTTCAACACTTGAAGTCTTAAAACAAAATTGAGCATCAATATTTTTCACGAACCAGATTTATGATTTATGATTTGTATTTTATGTTCTTGTGAAATCTATACAAGTCTTACAAAATAGTTTCTTATCACTTATTCCCAATGCCTTTCTATCTTCCTTTCTCTTTTCAAAGACTTTTGTGAAGCTTTATGATAACAATTGATTGCTGTGAAATGTAATTGGAGACTTTTCCCTATTGTAACTTCATTCTATTGTAGATACTACTGACAAAAATATCGATGAATTATGACCAATGCGATCAATATTCTATCAGTAAGCATTCAACATTGTAATTTCTAATTTATGAGTTGTTTTTATAGCTAATTTGTTGTACATTGCATGAGTACATCCTGCAAGAGCTATAATAAGCCATGGGAGACAACAATCATGATGGAATAGAAGAAACAAGCTTCACACCCCATATTTTATGCAAATATATAGAGACAATTTGTTCCTAGCATCCAATATTTATTTCCACAATGTCTATAAAAAATAAAAACATAAGATATATGTCTCATGTAACTCAGAAGAATGCCTTATTCAGTTTTGTTTGAAAACAAATGAATAATAAGTGACAATGAGTAAAGTTTTTTGGGCAATTAATTATGTATATTACTCCATATTTTGTCATGTTGAAATGTGTTCTTCACTTATTTTTTCCATTGACATATCAGATCACAAATCATGCATGTAATCAATATTCAAGATCCATTACCCTTTTTATTATATCATTTATTTCTAAATCAAGTTGCACACAGTTGTATCTTGTTTCACAAAACTATTGACTGGTTAAATGGATTAAATAAAGAAAACTTCATAATACAATAATAGTTTTAAATGACGTATTAGTTTGATGCTTTTTTACCATTACCCCCTCTACCTTTTCCTTGCATTATATTTCTTGCTATTCATGCTATTGGTAAATTTGACGATGTGATTATGTTTGGCACTGGCACTTTTGAGGAGTGGGTTGCTTTTAAAGTTATATTGGATACATTCTGTGCAGCTTCAGGTATGTGTATCAACCTGGATAAATCTTGTTTTTTGTAAAACAATGTGGAGGAGGGGTTATTGAACAGGATCTCACACACTCTCTCATTTAAATTTGAGCACTTCTCCTTGGGTTTTAATTACCTTGGCTACTTTTTAAATCCCCTTGGTTACTTGGTAAAAGATTGGCATTGGGTTATAAAGAAATTTGAAAAAAGAATTCAGCATTGGACCTTTCAACTATTCTCCATAGGGGGAAGACTAGTCCTGATAAAAGCAGTCTTTACTAGTTTGCTAGTCTACTGGATGGCTCTGGTTCCCATTCCTAATTCCATTCTCGACAAGCTCGGAAGTCTGATCTTCTCTTTCTTGTAGGGCTCAACAGCTGACAGTAAAAGGTATCATCTAGCAGATTGGATGTCTCTGTCTAAACCTACTACTCTTGGTGGCTGGGGCATCAAACATTTGAGCTGGTTCAGTCTTTATTTACGCCTCAAGAGCTTCTAGTTAGCCCTTAATGGGAATGGGTTATGGTACAGTTTATTGTCTGAGAAATATTTGAAAAAGCTCTCAGTGGTGTCCTGGATCCGCAAAAAAGTTTTCACTGTTAGGGGTGTTTCAGTAATATGGAAAGGTTTTATCCATACCTTATCCTGGTTTGGCAGTGGTCTCACCTGGCAAGTAGGAAATGGTGAGGATGTCTGTGTGGGCTCGGATCCGATAGTAGGTATCGACTCTCCATTTATTCTTCCTTAAGATTTACGGGATTACCTGGAGGATTATGGTATAATAATGTTGGCACAAGCAAGAAATTACTCCCCGGAAGCAAAGAGCTATTGGTTCACTGCTGAGGAACTGGATATGGGAGGCGATTGGAGAATTCTATGGAATAATTTTATATCTGGGCTTGAGTATGGCAGAATAAGACTCTCTAATCAGAAAGAATCATTATTATGGTCTTACAATAATTATGCTGGGGAGATTATTGCGGCACTAGGGTATGAGTGCATTGTGCATCATTTACAAAATCGTTCTTCAGATCTATCCAAAGTGCTGGACCTTCTTTGGACGTTTAACATCCTAGCAAAAATCAGATGTTTCATTTGGCTACTAGTAATGAATCGAGTGTTAACTTGGGATAATCTCCAAAGCCATGGTAGGCAGGGTTCAGGATTTTGCATTCTCTGCAGGATGGGCAAATATTCGATACAACATTTGTTCATCGAATGTACCTTTTCAAGAAGAGTCTACTCAGTTTTATGTGAGCAATATGGATTAACCCCCTTTAATAACTGCACAGTCAGGTCTTTCCTTGAACTTTGGTACAAAAGCATTTCTGCTGTCTCAACCATTAGCTATCTGCCCCTCTTCTTTTTTTGGAGTATTTGGAAACTAAGGAACTGTTGTATTTTCGACAATAAACAGTCTTATGTTTACTCTATCCTTCATCAAATTGAAGCGCTAATACATCTTTTTCCTGTACCAAAAGAAAAGAAAAAAATTAGATGTATTGGCTCCTACCCACAGCTTTTCTTCCCTTGCGGCTTCTTTGATGGGGTAGCTGCTGGGAACCTTGGGGGAGCGGGCTTTGTGCTTCACTTGAGTGACTCTCACACTATTAGCTTCACTCTGGGCTGTGGCAGAAGCACACATACCAGATATGAGCTCCTGGTACTCTGGACTCTCCTTGCGGTGACTAAACATTTGGGGATCCCTCTTCTTACTATTTACGGTGACTCCCTTGTCATTATTTCTTGGGAAAATAGGACTGCATCACTAAACTCTCCTAGCTTGAGTCACTGGTGTGAGGACATTAGGTCCCTTTTGCAAAATGTTCCACCTTTGACCATCAAGCATATTTATCGTGAGCATAATCAGCAGGCTGACAGTCTCTCAAAAAAGGCTTTATTGTTAGATCCTGGTTTTGGGAATTTTTTGGAATCTTTGGATGGAATGATCATTGACCATGGGAACTTTCAGCTTTTTTAAGCTTTGTGTTGGGACTCAGTCCCTTTTCTTTTTTTGGCATGGAATCAATTTGTTTATGATGTACAGGATCCAAGCTGACATTGAAGAGACTCTCAGCCTTCTTGTTATGCTCAGGATTAGTAAGCTTCGTGGTCATGTACGATCTCGGACTTCAGCTAAACTTTTAACCTGTGTTCAAGATTTATGATGAGAGTCTGCCATTTGTAGGCTCTATGTTTTTTACTGCTCATGCACTTGTCAGCATGGTATGTATCACTGCTTCTATAGTGACTGGAGGGGCCCCCAAATGTGTATGTTACACAGCAGATTGGATAGCCTGTGCAAGCTGATTGTATATGATGTCCTTTGATTCAATTCTAAATATCAAGGTCTGGTATTTTTTCTTCTGAGAAAAAAAAATTTAATAGCTTATTTATTTTTTTCAAATTTTATTGACATTACAAACAAGACATCGTTTTCCTAAATACCAGAGGAATCAATTCCCTAAATTAGTGCTCAGGTTAATTAAATATTTTATCAAATTACTCCAAGTACACCATTACCCCTCTATATTTTCCTTGCATTATATTTCTTAGTATTCATGCTTTTGGATAAATTTGATAACTTATTTATTCTTTTCTCATTTAATTGTCAATACAAACGAAACAAGGCGTCCTTTTCCTAAATATTACAGGATTCAATTTCTTAAATTAGTGTTTAGGTTAATTGAATATTTGATCAAATTAATCCAAGTAGACCGAAAATTTTATTCTTCATGTTGTTCAGTTATTTAATCGTGGTTAGGAATTTGTCATGTAACTAAGTGGCTACTAAAAATGGAACTAATTGCACTTTACTAAGAATTTATAAAGCAGTTAAGTGAACACCTTCTTCTGTGTTAGAAAAGTTGTATATATCATTTTATTGTGCTTGAATAATAAAATCATATAATTTTTATCTATTAGTTGTAAAGTGAAATGTCAAAATATTATACAATATCATTAAGTGAATTTATAAAACAGTTAAGTGAACACTTTCTTTTATGTTGAAAAGTTTTATATATCATTTTATTGTGCTAGAATTCTAAAATCATATAATTTTTATCTATTAGTTGTAAAGTGAAATGTCAAAATATTATACAATATTTCATGATGAAAATCATGAAAATAAAACAATAATTATTATATTATTGGATTTCTTAATCTATATAGACGAATATAGATCAAATTTATTAAATTTTAGAAAAATATTTTTTTAATAAAGTTAATTGTTTTATGAATTTGAAATTTTCATTATATTTTGATTTGATCATTTACTTGTTTATTATCAATAAAATTTGTTATTTGAATTTTTTATTTTAAATGTAATTTTGAACTATTAAAATTGTTGTTTTTAATATAAATATAAATTTAATAAATAGAAACATCGCATGATTTTGTAGTCCTTGATATGCTATCCCTAGAATCAAGGGTGTGAAAGAGACACCTTGATATTCTATCCCCTAGAATCAAGGGTGGGGCATAGGCCTCCTTGAAAATGGATCCCAAGTCTCTAGGTCCCCAACCCCAACCAACATCATTAAACCATCATCATCTACCTACATTAATAATATCTACAATATCATTAAGCACAAAAGTATACTCACTAACATTTCAAATAAAATACAAAATATTTAAATTAAAATAGTCTTATCAACTTATATTATTTATTTATTTATATAAATAATCAAACGTCATTAAATAATTATTACTTCAATCTTCATTATTAATTCTTATCGTAAAAAAATAATATAAAAACATACTAAAGCATCTTTTATAAAACATAATAAAGCATCTTTTATATGTAATAGACTTTTATAGTATCGAAATTCTTTTTTTCTTTTAAGTAAAATAAATAAAATTATATTATTGTTGACACAAAACAAAGAACTAAAATAGGTAAATGAGACCATGTTAAAGTAAAACTTTTATGTAAAGTTTTTATGTAAGTTTTAATTAATTTAAAATTTTAAAAAAATATTATAAATTTAATTTTTACAAGTATTTCGAAATTGATATTCATCACAAACTTAATTGGGATTATAGTATTGAGAAAAGGATTAATGAAAGGTGGGAAGCTTATTTTAGTCTTGAAAATAACTGTAAATCAGTTAATCTGGCCTTGTGGGATAAAAAGAAGTTAATCTTTGAAACTCTTGTCATCCATGTTATCTTGTTTGGTTGTGAAGTATGGGGGTGCAACATTTCATAGAATCTTGGAGGAAGATTGAGCAAATCCAAAAGCGGTTTATAACTTATAACCTCAAAATTAAAAGCAATACACCTTATCCTATTCTCCTCGTAAAAGTGGGTCTTTCCCCCATCAAGAGCATGGTTATTCCTAAAACTCCATAGCAAAACAGGGCATTGGTCTATTCCTAAATTTCCATGGGCAAAAAGAGTTTGCCATCTATGTGAGTTTATGAGCGTTGAGGATGAAAATCACTTTCTCTTAGATTTCCTTGCTTAAAGCTACACTATATCTGAGTTTCATAGTATTTGCTACAATACAAACCTTATAACCTCCTCACTTGCCAAAACTATAGTGAGCTTGGAAAGCTTCTTGGCAAGCTTTTTGAGCACGTAAACCAGATTTTAAAGTAAACAAAGTATTATCTTTCTTAAGATTCGATAAACCAAAGTTGGTCTCAATAAACATTAATCATCATCATCATCACTAAATTAATTATTATTTATTTTATTATTAATTAAATAACAACAATTTCCAAACAAAACAAAAGTAATATTTACAAAATGTAATGACCCTTTAAGTAATAGTTCACTCATCAATTTCCAAACACAAGTGGTATTTACAAAATGTAATAATTCACTCATCAATTTCCAAACGCAAGTGGTATTTACAAAATGTGATGACACTATAAGTAAATAGTTCACTCATCACTTTGGGGCTTTTTTATTTTTTCGGTTTGGTGTCTCTTAAAATCATGCTTCTTCACTTTGAAATCAAATAGTATACAATAATCGGATACAATACCACATGTGGAAATACTTCAAGATACTAAAACAATAGCCATCTAGAATTTAAACTATACAATAAGAGAATTTAAACTATACAATAAGAGATTCGGATACAATACTACATGTAGAAATACTTCAATATACTAAAACAATAACCATCTAGAATTTAAAGTATACAATAAGAGATATTTAGTTCACCCATCACTTTGGTGCCTCTTTGATTTTATTCAGATTGGTGTCTCTTCAAATCATGCTTCTTCACTTCAATGCCTCTTCACTTTGAAATCAAATAGTATGCAATAATAGGATACAATAGCACATGTGGATATACTTCAATATACTAAAACCATAATTATCTAGAATTTAAACTATTATGATGAAAGATACTTTGCTTATGATAATAGTCACTTTGAAACTCGACGAATAAATAAATGTATTGGTTTACGTGTTAAGTTTATTAAAATGACGGCAAGTCGGATCATAGAGTCCTTGCATGCCGAAGGCAGGGACTAATAAGCGAAAATATTGTTGTTCATTTCTTGGATACAAAGATCGCTCTCTTTCAAGGCACTTTAAATATGGTTCCTCGTTTCTTCTTAAATGCTTCTTTCTTAGACCTACTTCTAATTGCAGAGACATTATCGCTTTGTGACTATTGTTATATAAAATTTTGATTTTTATTAAATTATATATATGTATATATAAGAATTGCATCAGAAAAGCAACTGAAGTTTTTGTAGCTTTTCGGAGACGCTAAAATGGTCATACAAATGAGAAGATTTGAATCAATGCCTTGCATTTGCAGCGTTTTTTGCTTTCTATTAAAATCTAATAACAACATTCGAACAAGTCAGTGTCACACATATATGGAGAGAACTGAATTCGGAAGCCGACAAACTGTCAAAGCTAGCACTTACACTCCCTCCTGGCCTTTTAGAAGTGGAAGGTCGAACACATGATCAAATCGATGTCAATTTTGTACAAACGATATAGCAAAAGGATCATTGAATGTAATGCTCATTTTGTAGCCAAAAAGGAAACCAAATTTATGCTTGAATATGTAAATCATGAAATACGGTTTATGTAACTTTTTTGATATATAATGATGTTCCTTGAGGACAATGATGTTCCATTTGGAATATATATATATTCCTAAGAAAAAAACCTTTATTCTTTCAAATAATCATGGAGACCTCCTGAGGAGGATAGAATTCTGCCTTATCCATGCTTTACACAAAATCACCATAAAAGCTGTACATAACTGCCTTACACGGATTACATCACAAAATGTACAGTGTTGCTTCTGTACTTTTCATCACTGTATTGTCAAAACAATGTTGCACCTTCATTTTTTTCATTTCCTTGTCTTTTGTCTGCTTTCAAAATCAAAATCCACAATTATCTGTTTCTTCAAAGCGGAATGTGGAACATGATGGAGTCCCCTTCATCGAATATCTCGCCCTCGATTATCCCCGGTTGAATGGCTAAAGCTTGCTTTGAAAGTATGTATGCTTATGTGTTGTATTCCCTCTATACATGGTTGAAATTAAGAGCTGCAAAGAAGGGTAGCATCGACCGAATTGCTCTCAACAGATTTTGTAAATGAGGGGCTCAAATGTTGTTTCTTTCTTGTGCCCACTCTATCACTGTTTTAGAATCCCCATGTATATTCAACTTGGTAATTTGTTTGTCTTTTGCTATCTTTAGGGTGTCTTAGAGAGCCATTAGCTCTGCTTTAGTATTGGTGGCTCTTCCCGTGCCTATTTTGAATGTTATTTTTTTTTAATCAGATATACATATGACCCCACCTGCCCCACCAATGGCTAGATCTCCTTGGCTGGCGCCATCAAAGAATGCCCAAGGAGTACTTTTATCGATAACTGGGGCTATGGCTGTTTTGTGTTTTCCAATTTTGGGAACTATTCTATGTTCCTGAACTTTCTACAGTAGCAGTGTTGAAGAGACGTTAATGGGAGTCCAAATGTTCTTAAAAAATGCTTTGTTTCTGGCTTCCCATATTGTAAAAACATAAAGCACAGGGAAAGCTCTGAATTTGCATACCGCTTTGTTGTCCCACCACTGCTTGGTGTTCTGCTCCCATGAGTCTTCCCTTCTGATCATTCTACCCTTACTGAGAGTTCTAGCGACGTCCATCCAAACTTGTCCTGCATAAGTACAAGTACCGAACAAATGGGAAGTGAGTTCATATATATATATATATATATATATATATATATGAATCACTTTATTTATTTATTATGAATAGTGTTGTTTTCTACTTAAAAATATAATTAAGATTTAATTATGTATCTCATCAATGTATGTTTATAAAGTACATTTAGTCCTAAATTACAATATTAAGTCAACTCAAATATTATTAATTTATTTAATTATTATTATATTTTATTGATTTTTTTTACTACATATACACCACATATACACATATAAAAGAAAAGAATGTTTAATACTTGTTTTTTTTAAATAAAAGGGGATGTGACCAAAGTCATTAGATACAAAATTGATTGTCTGCCAAAAAATTCATGAAAGACAATGTCCAAAAATTGTTTCTATGTTTAGTTGAACTAACAAAAGCCCTACTAGAATTCAAATTGTGGTTGGTGTACAAATTTGCAAACTATCCAAAGAGTAGTATAGATTTACAAAAATGGGAAATTAGCATGCAAATAAAAAATTGTCCATGATTATCTAGCCTCCGTTGTCCTATTGTTGAAGCCAAATTGAAATAATCTTGTTCTTTCTTTGCTTCAAGTTTTTATTGTATTGTGTCTTCTTCCACAGAAGCTACCTTTAGTCAATTGATGCCTCATGGGAGTCTGTGTTCTTGAGCTCTTCGAAACTCGGTCTCTACTCTAGTTCTAAGTGAAGAACTTTGTCTTGAAGCTCTTTGACCTTAATGGCCTCCTCCTCCATTTTTTCCTTTTAGATTTCATAGTCAACATCCAACATGAGGATTTTTCTATTTTGTCTTTCTAGTTGAGCCTTCAACAAAATCTAATATCTATGAGTTGTCTTTATTTCCCTTGCATTTTTTAGTTCGTGATCCTTTCTCTATCCTTTCCATTTCCTACGAACCTTAGCCATGGAATCTTGGTAGTCTTGAACGTTGTATTTACAATGATTTATAGCTCTCTCAATGTCAAAGTGCACATAGTTAGTAGAGTGGCTATGAGAGACCATAGACCTCAAATTCTCCCCAGATCACGAGCCTCATTCTTCCTTAATAGAAATTAAGAGATGCAAACATTGCCAACTATTAATGATGGTAGAATATACTCCAAACACGAGAACTAATATAGCTAAAACATGAAAAGTCAAGAGAAGCAAACATATTTTCCATTAAACCAACTCGCTAGAGTGCATTGAAAAGTTCCAAAATTTCTTCCACATTTAGATCAGGATAAGCATGTGGATCCCCAAACCAATAAGGGCCCTTTTGTGTATCTAATTTACCTGCAAGGAAACGAGCCCAAGTTCTTACAACCATTACTGTCACGTNTTATGCATATCATATGGTAGATTCAGGCATTGGTCAGGGTCTTACCTCTCAATGCCGTTCTTAAAATAATCTACCTGAAACACAAGCTTCAACAACCAAACACTTGGTAAGTATGGATGCATATACTATCTTATTGCTACATCCATCACTGAAGCATTTTCAGAATTTACAAAATTCAAATACTTCAAGAGTTAGTCACACCAGTATATACCAAACTCATTCACTGATTGCAAGGTATAGTCACAGCATTAATGCAATTTAAATGAAGTGGTTAGATACCCTTACTTCACAGGCGTATCATTCATACCACCTTGCTCTTTAATAGAGCATTCCTGGCAGCCAATTGATCATGACTATCCTGCATTCATAACAACCTTCGAAACAGTTCTAGAATTATCATTAATTCACCATTTCAGTCATTAGTTAGTCCGCATACCACATGCATTCATCTCAATGCATTCATGCCATACATCACAACATTGCACCTACACTTATGCAATCAGTCATTCACATCCTTCATATGCATACATCCAATGCATAACAATAAGGTTCACACAATCTTCTTGATGCATGTCCATTCAACGCTACCTTGCATTGATTCAGGAATACTATGCATTCAACCATACCATGGCCTAACCGTGACTACTTCATATAGGATGCATTACTATAATCAATATCATTAACATGTATAGGCATGACACCTTTCTACATTCCAGTATTCACATGGTATGAGGTCTCTTACCTGGACCAATTCATGGAATTTGTCATAAGCAACTCTTACCTGCATGGGTCATACTTACACCCTTACCATGACCACTTTGATTGGTCCTTGCAGGAGATTTGCAGAATTTGCTCACCAACTATTGTCATGGACTTGTTGCCTTATTCCCTTCTCCAGAGGGTTGCTGGTCTCATTCATCAGTATCAGCAACATATTCATCCGGTTCCATGTCATCGTTGGTTTGTCCACTAATGCCAACATCAAAACAATGATTATCATCAGTGGTTCATTATACATATACAATTTCCAATATTCTTATCAATCATGCAATATTCTATGCATGCAATACATATCCTCATGCACTTCATGCTTAAAACTTAGGAAATGTAGTTATAATCAGCAAGATAGGGTCTTAAGGAAAACTTCCCTTTCAAACCCCTCATCTTCTCGTGGAATTCCTTTTCCACACAGCGGCTGGTTGACTTCATAGTCCTTGCCGCCCCTGGGCATACAATTGTCCAGATTTGTCCACTTGATAGCGGCGGACATCATTAGCACTTTTCTGCTTCATTCTCAGATTCTGGTCACTTATCCCTATTCCCTACTGGATAAGCTTTCCAACGCCTGTTCACACGCGTCATTCCGATCTCGGATGTGAAAACCACACCCCTTCTAAGAATGAAGACTTCTAGCAAACCTTTGCATTTTAAACACAGCTATACTTTGGACTGGGTGCCAACTTCAGCCAACTTCAGCCACCTTGAAAATCTCATTTTCAGCCCTGAAATTCTCCTGAAAAACAGCTGAAAAAAATCCCTTTTGAGAACAGTTGAAATCGGCTCCCACTTCGATCTTCCAGCCGCAACGTCGGCTCTTCAGAAATTCCAACCCGTTCGCAACGTCGGCTCCTCACTTCATCTACCCATTCGACGTATCGGCTCCCGGAACCATCCTCTCGGCCGCTGAATCGGCTCTCGGAAGGCTTATCCCGCCCGCAACCGCGGCTCCCCGGAAGCTTTATCCTTCCGCAATGGCGGCTCCATGGAAGTTCCAACCCTTCCGACGTCCGCTCTTCCTTGGACGAACTTCCCACCTCGGGCGTCGGCTGAATCTCAAATCGGGCATCGGAAGCCTCATTGCTTAGCCGTCCGCAACGGCGGACCGGAGACTTTACCGAACCGTCCGCAACGGCGGACGTTCACTTTCTTCCATGGCCCGACCGTTCCATACTTAGCCGGGTTTTCGAAATATTTGTGCGGCGTCGGCGATCGGACGAATCTCGAGTCGGATGCGAGATTGTTCCGCCATCCGCAACGGTTGAATGGGAAACTTCACCCATTCACCCGCAACAGCGGACGTCAACTTTGCCAATCCCTCCGCAACGGCGGACAGGGACTTCGTGAAACCTTCCGACTGTTCCAATACTTAGACAAAATTTCGGAAATTTTGTCTTTCTTTCTTCTTCCCGCCGAATGTAGCTCGAGTCGGTGATCGGATGACTTTCACGTCGGGCGTCGGACCAATTTGCCTTCCGATCGTTCCGACACTTAGACAAATTTTTGTGGCTTCTCCCTTAACGTGTCGGCGATCGGAGGTCTTTACAATCGGCTGCGGGATCACTTTGCCACCCGAAATGGCGAAAGTTCCACCTTGAGAACCCTTCCGCATCGGCGGACGAGGGACTTTACCAACTCATCCGCAACGGCGGATGTCCACTCCCTCAGTCCCTCCGCAACGGCGGAAGCCTTTCCCATTAGTGCTCCGACTATCCCATACTTAGCCAAACTTGGAAATTTTCCACGGCAGCGGCTGTCGGGTGACTCTTGGATCGGACGCAGGATCGCTCCGCCGCCCGCAACGGTCGGAGGGGAAGATCATTGCTCCACCCGCAACGACGGAGGTTAACTCCGTGAACTCGTCCGCAACAATCGGATGGGAGACTTCAGCCATTCGCCCGCAACGTCGGACGTTAACTTCATCCCCTCTTCCGCAACAGCGGACAGGGACTTCATGAGACCTTCCGATTTGGCTGTTGACACTTAGAAAAAATTTCGCGTTCATTTTTCTCCTGCACTATCGGCAATCGGATCCTCGCGTTGGCGGTCTAACCATTTTCACAGCCGCAACGGCGGGCTGTAAAACACCGAATCCTTCCGCCACAGTGGAAGTAAGCTTTGTTAACTCTTCCGACTGTTCAGGCACTTAGGTGAATTTTGAAACTTGCCATACCATCAAATTTCTGTTTGCTGAAGGCAACCCTGCCTCTGTCACTACACTCCTTATGGCCCATAGAGGCCCATTGTTGCAACGATGGCACTCTGATACCATTTTGTCACGTCCCCGTCCCTCAACCGGCGAAGAGGACGCGACGGACATATCATACACGACCGGGCAAACAGCCCGTGAACATAATTAAAAGAAAACAATGCTGGAATTAAAACTTATAGGCACACATAGATGCATAATGAATCAACATTCAGCGGAAGCAACCATATTCGTAACCAGCATTCCACATGTTCATTACAATTCATCAATTGACATCAATATATAATTGCAGAGATGAAATATAGACAGCAGGCTTATCTTTTGGTGAAGAATTCACCCGCAACCAGCTACGTCGCTGCAACGTTCCACCCAACCATAGGCCAGCTTGCTCATCTATCTCTCAGCAACACTGCCACCCCCGAGCTGGGCATGATTCCTCCGAACTAAGGGTCAATTGCAGGCTTAGACATAGCCAAGGGGACACAAAACAGCCAAACCAAAACCGCTAGGTTTCACAGGCTTCCCACAGACAAGCCAAGCCAGCACAGTCCAAGGGGACAACCACTGCATACCAGCAGCAAAACAACCTTTCACAGTCCTGCGAAGATGGCAAAACAACCNGCTGCAACGTTCCACCCAACCATAGGCCAGCTTGCTCATCTATCTCTCAGCAACACTGCCACCCCCGAGCTAGGCATGATTCCTCCGGACTAAGGGTCAATTGCAGGCTTAGACATAGCCAAGGGGACACAAAACAGCCAAACCAAAACCGCTGGGTTTCACAGGATTCCCACAGACAAGCCAAGCCAGCACAGTCCAAGGGGACAACCACTGCATACCAGCAGCAAAACAACCTTTCACAGTCCTGCGAAGATGGAAAAACAACCAGGGAAAGATCCCAAACCAACACTGGGCACAGCTCAAGCCCACAAGGCAATTAAGTGTTGGTTTTGGCCCTAACGTGGCCAAAACAACTCAGCCACAACCCAATCTCACAACGAAACAATGGCAACAACCACAGCCCACAATAGGGAAAACTCAGCCAGTAGCCGTGGAAAATTCAGACGCATACCACAGTCAACAAAACACAGGGGAAACAGCAGTCCCAANCAAGGCAATTAAGTGTTGGTTTTGGCCCTAACGTGGCCAAAACAACTCAGCCACAACCCAATCTCACAACGAAACAATGGCAACAACCACAGCCCACAATAGGGAAAACTTAGCCAGCAGCCGTGGAAAATTCAGACGCATACCACAGTCAACAAAACACAGGGGAAACAGCAGCCCCAAACATAACAGTGAGAACGGCTCTCACAACATGGGAAAACGACCCAAACACCCTGTGCCTGAGGAAGAACTTACACCCAACAGCAAAATGCACGGGAATACATACCCGATTTCTCTGCATGAGGATGAACAGACCTCTGCATGAGAGAAAACAACTCCGATTTTTCCTGTGCGTGAGGAACCAACAGACCCAAAATCGTGGTGAGTGAGTGAACAGGCTGTGGAGAGAATGCACCCTGGGCACAATGAACAGGCGCGTGAGGAGAACAGAGCAGGCAGGGAAAGCATGGGGTCGTGGGTGGAGTGTGGATGTGGGCAAAAGACTGACATTCCTGCCACCCCANGTGAGGAACCAACAGACCCAAAATCGTGGTGAGTGAGTGAACAGGCTGTGGAGAGAACGCACCCTGGGCACAATGAACAGGCGCGTGAGGAGAACAGAGCAGGAAGGGCAAGCATGGGGTCGTGGGTGGAGTGTGGATGTGGGCAAAAGACTGACAGTCCTGCCACCCCACTCCCAAAGGCAATAACTGCCCATCCACCAGCAGCCATAACTGCCCAACCACCCAACAGATCATTAAAGAGGTTAACAAGGGAAGAGGGAAAATCAACAAGGTGACAAAACATAAAGGCAATAAAACATGGGTTTTTCCCCCATAACCAAGGTTTGACATCCCCCCACCCCTTATCCTTCGGAACCATGCCCTTTTCATTCAACGTTGCACTGCCGTAGCTGGTTGTGGTTTTAGTTTAATTGATGTGCGTAATTACATGATGTCAAATTATAAGGTGCCGGATAGCACGACAAACCATTGGCAAATATCCCCATTGCCGAACATACACAACCAAATCGATGGTGGGGCTTTTGCCTTGAGCTCCTCACCACGATTAATTACAATATATACATCATGCAAACGGGGTCGAAACCGGGGACATGACATTACCATCCCCCTTGGAATAACACCGTCCTCGGTGTTCCATTACATATATACAATACATATACAGTTGCACATCAAAATTTCAAAATTGCAGATCTATCCCACGTTCAATCATCTACTTTTGAACGTTCACGACCAAGCCTATTGGCTTCCATGGACTTTTCCTGCTGGTTCTCAGCTTCCAGCTGATCCCGAAGTCTAGGAACTTTGCGGCTAATGCCTTCATCATGTTCCCACATTGGGCAGTCCCGGCATAAATGATG
>LPNX010542686.1:398016-540009 GCA_001517045.1 Pseudotsuga menziesii | reverse complement strand
ACCAAATCGATGGTGGGGCTTTTGCCTTGAGCTCCTCACCACGATTAATTACAATATATACATCATGCAAACGGGGTCGAAACCGGGGACATGACAATTACTAGATTGAAAAAAAAAACAAATAAGGAGAATTATTTAACTTCAATGCAGAGTGCAGAATGATTTGGTACTAGGTTGGTAGAGATAGTGATCATCTTAACATTCACCATAACATTCATTAAACCTTACTTATGTGAGGACAAGCGAATGTGATAGTCTTAACAATGAAATGCATGTGAATGAAGGGCCGCCATCCAAGCCTTTATTACTTCAGGATGTGATAGTCTTAACAATGAAATGCATGTGAATGATGGGCCGCCATCCAAGCCTTTATTACTTCAGGACATTGAGTCTTGATGGATGAAAAACTTATGCTATAGAACAATATACCATGAATAACTTTTGTTCCAATACACCATGAGGATTTGACTTGCTAAGTTAGCTATTTTGTCAAGCTATGAGTTCAAGCCTAGAAGGATTTGATAGAAATCAATTGTTTCAAAGGCTTTGAGAGTATTAAATATCCTTGACAAGAATCTCCTAAATGCAATATCAAGATTGGAGATTGGTGAGGAAGGAAGTGTGAGACCATATGGAGAATGTAACTATATTTTCAATAATATAGTTATGATTTTTTATGATTGTAATTAAAGAATACTCTAATACTAAAAGGGTTTTTACTTTTTTTGTTTAGTTATTCTTAGTCTATACAATAAAGCTAAGAATTTGGGTTAAATGTGTGTTGTTTTTATAATTTCTTAAGCATAAGTTGTTTAATATCTTTCAAAATCAATAAACACCTATGATGATGATGATGAACTTAGACCAACTTTGGTTTATAGGACCTTAAGAAGGATAATACTTGGTTTACATTAAAATATTGTTCATGTGCCCAAAAAGCTTGCCAAGAAATTTCCAAGCTCACTTTTAGTTTTAGCAAGTTAGGAGGTTATAAAGGTTTGTATTGTATCAAATACTATGAAAATCAGATCTAATGTGGGTGTAAGCAGGGAACTCGAAGAGAAAGTGATTTTCATCCTCAACGCTCATAGACTCACACAGATGGAAAACCCTTTCCGCCCATGGAGTTTTAGGAATGGACCAACGCCATGTTTTGCTTTGGAGTTCAAGAGAGTTCGTTCTAATCTTGGCTATATTAATTTTCTTTCATGAGCTAGTTACTACCGAGAGATACTTCTTATCTTCCAAATTAGGATCAATGACCTCCTTATAGTATCTAAATTTTCTCTTAATCGCTAAATTTTCCTCGCACCACAATTTTTCTTTAAACTTAGAAGTAATAATATTTTTGACATTATCAATGTTCTGCAAAATGTCGTTTTCATCAATGCCCCAATGGTTTAACCAAGCCATGGTATATTTACATTAGCACCGCTTGAGGCATAGTTGGTTTTGAGTTGAGTTTAAAGCAAATTAGGAAGTCGTATGTTTCTCATGTTATTTATCTTATGCTTGTACATCAGGTACCTAGTCATAGCCATGGTCTCGATGGGGGAAAGACCCACTTCTATGAGGAGAATAGGATAAGGCGTTTTTCTTTTAATTTCGAGGTTATAAGTTATAAACTGCTTCTAAATTTGCTCAGTCTTCCTCCAAGATTATCTAGAAATGTTGCACCCCCATACTTCAAAACCATATAAGATAACATGAATGACAAGAGTTTCAAAGAGAAACTTATTTTTATCCCATGTGACCAGATTGGCTGATTTACAGTTATTTTCATTACCAAAATAAGTTTTCCACCCTCCATTAATCATTTTTCTCAATGCTATAGTTCCAATTGAGTTTGTGATGAATATCAATTCCGAGATACTTGTAAGAAGTCACTTCCTCTAGATTTCTATTATCATAAATAAAATTTGCATAGTTATATTTCTTAGATTTTATAATCGTGATTTTTGTCTTGCCAATGTTAATAGTCATACCTATGTTAGAGCAAAAATCCTTAAATATAAATATTTAAATAAAATAATATTTTTTATAATTTTTAAATTAATTAAACCAATATTAATAATAAAATTTTAAAATTATATACTTTTAAATTAAAACATCTCATTAAAATGATATATTTAAATATTATTTTGTAATATTTTTTATTTTTTTATTTTAACTCAATTTAATTTTTTTAATTACTTTTAATTTTATTTTTATTTTTTTTATAATCCATTGATTAACTTATATTTATATTTAAATAAATTTAATGATTAAAGATAGAGTTCACTCCAAACAAAAAGTACCAAAAGGTTATCCAACTAGAAAAAACATTTAGTAAGCTTTTTAAGTATATCAAACAATCCCAGGCTTATCATCTCATCTACCTTTCTCAATCACAATCCCTATGACATGACTTATGCATGTACAAAATGCCGGAAAAGGGACATAATATGTACACGAATAACTTTTTGAGATTAAAGTTAATATATATTTTTCTTTACAAAATTATTTATATATAAAAACCTTTGTTTAAAAAAAGTGTTGAAGTGATGTTCATAGGTGTTTTATCAAATGAGATTGCACTAACAATTATGATGGCAGTGTTGTGTTTCTCTTAATCAAATGAAATTTGAGAAAAATAATATTGAGGGCATTCAAGTTTTTAAAAAACAAAAAAATATTTTGAAGTTAATAAAAATATTATCTTATATTAATAAAAGAAAATGAGATATAATAATAAGATGCATAGATTTTAATTTTAAATTTATGTTATGTATTTAGTTTTTTATTATATAAATAAGTTATTACAAATATATGAATAATGTTGAATGTTTTTTCTTTAACAAAAAAGTGTTTAACCAAAACAAATTATCTAATTCTAACCAAAAACCATTAAAAAGTCCAAAACGTAGAATAAATAGACTAGTCCGATAAATATTGTATATCTTAAGTTATTTTATGGCATAAATAGCATACAATTTGCACCTTATAATTCAAAAGACACTTTATAAGTTAAGTGATATACAATTTGCACTTTAAAACAATTTATAACTCAAAAGTCTCTTTACAAGTTAAATAACATACAAGTTACACCTTATATCATTTGGTGAATTTCAATTCACTTTATAACTTAAGGTGATATGAACTTTACAATTACTTTAAAAATTGGATCACATCTAATTATGCATTCTATTCATGGTTGTTGATGTGGATGCTCTCTAATAAATCTAATTGTTTAACACCATAACTAATAGCCATGCCTCCATCATCCTTTGCCTCGAACTTTCTAAACACAAAATAGTTCTATGTTGTGAGATATGGATTTTTAAAGTTCTCCTCTTTCCTAGCAACTTCTTCTTCCTTGGCCTCATAGGTCATTCTTTTCTTCAAGAAGATTTGCATCTGCGTGCTAATAGATTGTAGACACTTCATCGTTATCATATGGATATTCATCCCAAACCACCTATGACACCAGCTAGTAACCACATAGTTAATCAAATAGATATAATAACAATAAATCATGGCAATCCTTTCTACACCCAACTTTGTGAGTGCTCTTGGATATGTCACTATTTATTCTAACCATATGGGCTGGTAGCTTATTTTTAAACAATACTCAAACACACCATAATATAGTTTCTATGCTATTAATTGGAACATACATACACACAGTTAAACATTTGTCAAAGTTTCAATGGTCCATTCTTAATAAGTTGACTCATGGGAGGGCTTGTATCCTCCTCCTATTAAAAATTAATTTTATCCTAGAATTTCTATTTTACTGCGTTATTCTTTTAACATAATTAATAATCAAACATATATTTTTTTTTATAAATTTAACAAAATTTCATTAAATAAAAAACTAAGTAATATTATTCCATTAAAACAATCTAGATATCATTATTCCATCAAAAATACTAAACATGTTATTTATATTTTATAGATATAAATTTGTCCATTAAATCAATGAATAACTAAATATCATTTCATCCCAACAATCCAAACATCATTACTCCATAACACTATATATTATCTCACTCATTAATTCAAAGCATTCATAATCAACAAATTAATCACACATTATTATAATTTTAGTCATATAAATTTAAAAAACCACTTTATCTCACCACCAATCCAACTAAAACATTTTAAAACAAAAAAATCCAAATATGTATTTTTAGATGAATCATCATTCCATTAAAACATTCAAAATGTTATATGCATTTAGTACATTCAAATGTTATCATCAAAATGTTGACATTTCAGCACCACCAACTAAAATACAAATGTCAATCCATCATTAAGACCTATTGGCTTGACAAACATGGCCTTATCTATCAGTATTCACAATCTTACAGTGTTATCATGCATGGACTTTTGGCCTTTAAGGATCATAATGGGATACTATCTTCCTATCATGGCATATGTATTTTAATTTTCATGAGGAAAATGAATACTTTCACCAACCATATGCATTCAAAAATAAAATTAAAAAGTAGCCAATCAATAAAGCATCCACTATCAATTATTTCATTGACAATCACATATCATCATTATTCACATCCAAGGGCCAAGTGAGGGCCAAGTTAGTCCAATATCATCAAGTATGTCCATGCAATTTATAAAATAAGGACCGTTTATCTAAGAACATTCCTTGGGCCCATAAAGTATGGGCCATTCTTGAAAGTGGGCTCACGATATTCTTTGAGCTCAAACAAAAATGTGCAATAATCGTACCATGGAAGTAGGTTTCAATATTGTTTGACATAAAGTAAAGTCAACAATAATTTACAAGCCTTTTTCAAAACGCACTCAAATTTTAACTTTAGGCTATAATGTAAGAACACAAGAAAGTATTTCATTTGTCAATTTGAAATTTAATTGTAAATTATAGTAGTTATTATTAGCAATTGTACCTAGGGATGCAATAAAAGAACGTCGTGTTGCAAGCTAAGTAAGGAGATGTGGACATATACAACAACAAAGAAAATTTGAAGTGTTGAATCACAAATTTTAGTTAATAAAATCTTATGTTTGATACAATATTTTAAAGACATTATATTCTTCACATAATTGGCCATTACATTATCCGCATTTCAAAAGTAATCATAAAAATTATTCTTCTCTCATCCAAATGACAATGGATTCTTAGTTTTTGTAGTTTTTATGTTACAATCAAGTAACATTGCATAAATTTATGGATCTATCTATTAAAGAAATCAAAATATTCCAAATTTATAAAGAGAAACAATAAATAATTTATTTATACATTTCTTAAATGTGGATCATTAATATGGAATTCATAACATTTTAATGGACATCATTGGAAAATATCTCAAAAAAATTATAAAGAAAAACTTAAAATTGTTGGATATATCTAGAAAAAGATAAATTAAATTCATAATAAAAAATAAGATTTATAATATTATGAAAAAATTATAATTTGATTCATATATCCTTACATTTAAGAATTTAGTAGGTCTACAAATATAAAATCCAAGCAATTCTATTTTTTTTTTGTCAAATTGTTTTGACTATTGAAATGAATTCATATACATTTCGATCCTCTTACATTATAATGTTTTGATGTGAGTACATATATGTTAATGCAAAATAGAACATTGATATGTAGATTACAACAAGCAATTTGTAGCTTGTTGAGGAGTAGATCATGCACATGAAAAGTAGAAAAGTAGTTAGGGAGAACGGAGAATTTGGAGTTAGCTTGAAAGGATGTAAAGGAAAATGAAACAGTGGAAAAAGAGAAGTACCTACATATAGAACGTAGTTAAGGGAGCTCCAATGACTGTAGCAATGTCTCTGCATTTTTCCTTACATCGACATGTGGATATCTTGCATACGTTTGTAACGATCATAGGAAAATGCTGGGGAGATGTGAAGATCCTGAAGGGACGGGACTCTGGAAAGTGCAGTAAAGGTCAAACCTTGACGCTCCATTGTACCAATGTCTATTGTAGCCTTTGGTAATGTCATGCATTGATATTTGTGTATTGTTAATTCCCATGCCATTTTAAGTGGGATTTGAGTACGACCCCCCCTTTGTATAGGTGGAATTCGTAGAAAAGTAGGATTGTTGGTATCCCATGCTGGACCAATGTACTTTTGGAAGTTAACAACAACAAATGTTGGAAGTTATGGAGGATGATGCTTTGATTTGTAGAAAATATCAACCACTTGTCAGAACGATCCATTAACGAGGCCTACAGAAACCCATAAGTTTGATGTTAACATTACTCGCTGCTCAGGGAAAAGCAACACTACACACTCTAGTTGCTCATCTTCAATTTGAGAAGTAGCATGGTTGTTTATGTGCTCAGCAATAGAAAGTGCTATTGGAATTTGCAAAGACTTTAGCATGTGTAGATTATGAAGCGAAGCTATTTGGTTGGTTGCAAATAAGTGCATGGAACCTTTGAAAGCAGATAACTCATCCTTAGAAAGGAAGGAGTATGCCCTGGACATGAGAAGCTTCCAATCCTCTATAGCAGTTGTTGCATTTCTGATGTTGTTAAGAAGGTTCCTAAAGGTGGCTTGTGATGGGTCATTTCCTTGCTAGCGAAAAACAGTTGAAAGTGTTACAACTTTGTTGAAGTTGCGCCAAAGTGCAGTACCATGGGAAGAGCCTGCATACAATGGAATGTCCATAACCGGTGGTAATTGGGCAAGGTCTCCCACAAGAATAATTGAGCAACCACCAAAAGAGATGTTTTTATGGTGAGGCAATGCTTCATGGAGACGTTCATCAATTTGGGTTAAAAGTGTTGGGCCTAGGAAGCTCATTTCATCAAAGAGAATGTAGTGGATATGGTGAAGTTCCTCTTGGAGGTTTGAAAGTGAATTCCCTTCCAAAGGCATGGAATTTTTTATAGGAATATGAAGGGTTGAATGGATAGTAGACGCTTGGATGTTGAATGTTGCGATGCCGGTAGGGGCCAGTAGCAAGATTAGGGATTGACTGAAGTTTTTGGTCAAGGAAAGAGATTCTCTTATGCAGCGAATGAAGAATGATTTGCCAGTGCCAGCAGGTCCTTGCACAAGCATTCTGAGTGGAGGACTTGTTAGGATGTTTGTGGAGTGATTCATGACAATGGAGTGGGATTTCATTTGAGTTGGGGACAATGTTTGATAATTTGGTGTATCAGAGTAGGATGGTTGAGGGAGGTGGTGGTCTGAGCGATTATTTTGTATGAAATCAATGGCAAGTTCTTGCAAGTTGAGGGGGATGGTCGTATCATGCCAATTATGGTTTTTGTAAAAGTCACGACGACCAAGGATGTCAAGGTCACTTATTTGCATGTCATTGGTAGGGTGTAGTTGGGAGAGCAATTCCCATTCATCCAATTGCATGGGTTGTGGGTTTTGCAAATCATCAAAAACCATGATGTGTTCTGATAAGGAAATGGGTTCAACTGGTTTCTGATTAACATGCCAAGGAGTGTAGGTCAATTTAAGTTCTTGCCAGTTTGTAACAATGGCATCATCGGAAGCACCAATGTCAAGTTGTATATTGCGGAAAGGTTTGTATAGCATGAGTTCAGATCTGCATAAATCAATGAACAAGGGTGTATCTATGGAGGGGATTGAATAGTAACGTGGAAGAACATGGATGATGGTGGGGGATCTCTTGGTTTCCATTTTTATTTTTTTCGATGAGCATTATATGACAAAGATCTTGTAGCCTCAATGAGAGATATGGAATGAAGAGTGGAAGGGCGTGAAAGGTAGGCATCTATGAAGTTTGTTGATGTGAAGGATGTGGGATTGTCTGATGAAACACATTTATAAGTTTTTTGGTTGACATTGAGGGATAAGAAAATACGGCTACTAACTGTGAGAGGTAGTTTTTGCAACATATGGCATGTTTCTTGGGCTCCAATGTCGCGATCAACAAGTGTTTCTGACATGAATTTTTAAATAGAAACAATGGAAGGGTCAAGAAGTGGTGCAGCATGGATAATTCGTCGAAGCATTTGGTGAAAGCTTTCAGATTTTGTTTCTGATTTAGATGCATACTTAGCAATGTATTTTTGAACGGCATCTATGTCAAGCACTGGTTGACAATCAACATTCCCACTCCATATTGATAGGATGGAAGGGATATGGCTATTCAAACGATCATCATTGCGAGCTGGTTTGTATGCTTTTTTGCCATTGGTATCAAGGAACATGGAAGATGAGTTTTGTAAAGGCCATGGTGCATTATAACGACATGTGTAGGAAGACCCCTTTTTTCGGAGGCATGTATTTGTTGTGCATTTTTTGTGTCGTAAAATGCAATTGAGTAGTTCTGTATAGTCATGAAAAGGGTTTTTTTTAGAATGTCGTCAGTAGATAATAGGCATGGATCAAGCATAGCAGAGTGGGGTAAGAAGGGGGCTTGTTGGTGGTTATCTCATGTGTTCCAAGTAGAAATAAATTGATCAAATAAGTCCTTAGCTTTATCAACCTCAGTAGCATTCTCCCAGTTAAGCGTTTCCATATCAGGTGCATTTGGTAACCATATGAAACCGTGAATATGTGCAGAGCCTCTACTTTGCCATTCATACCTATGCATGCAATATGTGTTAGTAATATGTGGCAAAATAATAAAAGGTAAATAGATATGTTGTTGGAATAAGGGATAAGAAACTTTACCTATACCAAAAATCATGTGCGTGGACGTGTTTAACCAAGACCTCTTCACGAAATATTGTGAATCTGTGGTGCATGTAGAGCGATGCAAGATGTGGGTTGGAGATGATATTGTGTATTCTCCATTGTTACTGCTTGGTCAAAGAAGTGAGTGGTGTCTCAAGCATGACCGCATGTAGGTCAGACCACTTAGTGTCGATCGCACTCAAAGTGAAGAAAAAAGTTGGGCAACCAAGCTGGGAAATCATATATGTCAATTCGTTCCTTGATTTGTGCCAAAAAGAGCGTGTTCCACGGAGTGTTGCACCAAAATGCATGATTTGATCTAGTAGTTTGTCTGAAGGAGTTTGTTCCAAGCGATTGTTGAGTTCGGAGATGGTTGTGGGAAAGTTTTCTTCAATGTTTTTTTTAATAAAGATTGCTGTTATTGATTGGCTACGGCGGCACATGATGAGATTGTAAAGGTAGTAGTGAAATCATGGGTGGAAACCAAACCTGTTATCATAGTATCAAAGAAGGTGTAATGCATATTCGTGGATATCAACTTATTTAAAATGTGGTTGTTTGAACATGGCAGCGCCTTGGGGGAAAAGTGATGGAAATGCCATTGAGAAAAGGCCCTCTGTATTGTATTCATTGATAGGTGACAAACCTATAGGTGGCCAATCCATTGCATTTGTTGGAGATGAAGAAGGTGTTTGCAAGAAAGTTCTTATTTGCTGGAACTCTGTGTCTGTATTAGGTAGAATATTAGCAAAGGACGAAGTTTGTTGGGAGTTTGGCTCTGAAATTTTGGGTTGATAAGGGTGAACATCTTCAGCAAGAAAACTAGAATCAGGGCCAGTGGAGTGTGAATGTTGAAGAAAAGGGGAAACATTAGTGGGGGGAATTAGCAAAGCCATAATTGCAGGTTGGTCAAGTTGTACATCTTTATAGTATGGGTCATGTGATATCTTGTATTCCAAGGCTACGAGAACATGGGATCTACTGACAATGCAATCATAGGATTGATTATTGAAAGTTTTACGAGTGACAACTAAAATGTCCAAGTCTTCAACACGTCAAGGAAAAAAACCGAGGATGGTTGAAATGTCTTTTGGAAAGATTATTGTATGGCCACGATATTTGTATTGTCCACCACGAGCATGCATTACTTGCAAAATAGGGTTGAGACGTGAAATGAGCATTTCTTCAACTTGTGTAAGGATGGATAGAACAAGGGGTTGTTCACCAGGGTCCATGTTGTTCCAGGATAAGATTCTTTATACATTGAACAAACATGGATGGATTGTAGCTTATCTAGCCTTAAGCAAAAGCGGTGATGTGCTTGAGATATGTTATTTTCATTGAAAGAATGTGTGGCTTTGTTGGGTGGAGGAATGGTATTTGGGATGGTTGGAGAAGAGGTTGTTTGAGAAGTGGAAGGGTAGTATAATGATGGAATATGGTTAGTATGAACATGTGAAGTTGTAGCTTTGGTTTGCATGGAGGGAAGTAGGATTGTTTCATTGTGGTATGAAAATGGATGGGTAGGATTTGAAAACTCAGATGTTGTAGGAGTTGGAGTGGGAACATGAGACTCTACCATATGGATACAGAGGGCATCTTTTTTTTGTTGGTAAATATGTCTCCTATGCGCATTTATGCGGTCTTTGTTAGCCAAATGATAGGCATGTGCACGTTATTTTTTGGACAGAGGAGACATATCCAAAGGTAGATGAGGAACGAAGGCACCTAGATATGATTAAGAAAACAAGAAACACCATGTTATATGTAAGACATGTAAAAGACATTGAAATTGCACTTTTTTCATGGACATTCTAAAGAAACAAAATGTTCTATGTAGGACATGGTAATATTTTTTTTCAAGGTACATAAAGGGATTATATGTAAGACATGTAAAGAGACTTTGAAATAGCAATTTTTTCATGGACATTCTAAAGAAACAAGATGTTATATGTAGGACATGGTAATTTGTTTTTTGAAGGTACATAAAGGGATGGAAAGTGCTTGAAGAAAGAACAAATTTAAAATTAAATGAAAACATGGCTAGATAAATGAAGTAAATCAATCACATGTAAAGAAGCATTTGTTGATAAATTACATAGTAGTAGTGTGTTTTTTTTTCAATGTACATTAAAAAAATATTGAAATCATTGTAAGTGGAAAAAAGAACTAAAAAATGTGCTGATAATAAATGTGTGTATTTGGAATAGATGTATAAATGGCTACCAAAAGTAAATTTGAAGGCATAAAAGTGATTGCATTTAAATAATACGAGACATAAATAGATGTACAAGGTATATGTAGGAAAGCATTGTAAGTCACTGAAAGCATTGTAAGTAGGTAAATGTAGGAAGGAAAGAAATGACATACAAGTAAAATACAAATATGAAAGGTATGTTTTTTGACATTTAAAGAAGTGCATGTGTTAAAATGACATATTAGAACATGAAAAAACTAATATTAACATTGATATTGCTAAGATTAATGTAGAGTAGAACAAGGCGACAAGAAGATAAATGCAATAAAGAGAACACATGTAAAGTTGAGGAAAACTTGGAAATGTTTTTGTATATGTATATAAGATATGAAGTAAAAAGCAATATATAAGAGTAGCTTCAAGTGTATAAATTGTAGCTATAGTAATGCATAATGGAAATTGTTTGTCTACATGTATGGCGAAGGTTGCTAGGAAAAGTATATATAATTAAACTATTACAAAAAAGAAGGCAATGTTTTTTTTCTAAATGCCTTCTATGCGCGCCCCATTTTGGCTATTTCAAGGAGCAGTAAGTTGCCGACTGCCGCAAAGTCAACATGTTCAAAGCGCATGATGATGACCTTCAATTGAGGCTTGTCTTTAAATGTTTCCATTTTAATGGAAAGTGTGAGTAGGAATTGTGTGCATTCAACCTTAGAGAATATTTCCTTTATAGCAGAAGGATCAGAAGAAAGTAAGTGCAGATCCTTTGCAGCGATACCAAGGAGTTCAGCGGATGCATCCTCGAACACGATGACTGCTTCAAGAGAGGTAGTGTGATCTTGAAGTTTCAGTTTCAACAAATACTTGTAGTCACAATCAGAGAAGTCAACCTCACATTTGGGACAATGCCAACCATTGGTAGAATTCTTGATGATTTTTTTCAGTCATTGTTTTGAATCAGAAATTAAAGGGCAAGCAAGGTAGTAGAAGTTGTCAGCATCAATATGTGTTATGGTAGCCTTTATGTAAACCCATTCAACTCTTTCAGAAGGATGAATGTTTTGAACTTCAAGAAGGGTTCGTTTCTTATAAATTTTCTTGGGAAAAGTTGGATATCGTGTAGTTAAGGATGGGGATGAGTATGGAAGCCCTCTTTTTCAAACCATTGGGAGAGTTTGTGCTTTTCTGGTATATCTAGGTTTATGAGAACTATGGATTTGGATGTTGTCCCAACTTTATTTCCATTAAACTCAGCTACACGACCTCCCTTGATTGCAAGCACAGGGTGGGCATTTTCAAAGCGCAAGGTAGATAGTTCTTGGCCTTCTACACGACAATGTTCTCCCCACAAAGTAACATCCATGCTAAAACCTGAGTTGTCCTTTATATGGATTTTTTTTTAATAGTTTCTAAACCATCTTTCCTATGTATAGGGGCAGTAGGGGATGTGTTTGTGGCATTACCAATGATGTCAACAATGGAGTTGATAGGAGATGACTTGATATCTTGAATAGTTTTGAAGTTGAAATGCATCTATGGAAGTAGAATGCTTTCTAGTGGAAAATGTTGAACAATGGAGCTTGGTTGCAAGAAGATTTCCCATTCATTTGTAAGATGGATTTACATCTTGTTTTGTGGTTTGATAGTGCCTTTGGAAATGAGGTAGACATGGCCAGGAAGCACTTAATCATAAAAAACATCTGCAGAATCATTAAAGCAAGTGATGTGTATTTCACCCCCGTCCTTATCAATAAAGTCAAATCCAAAGACCTTCCCAGGGCCTTTTTGGTTAGTGAAGTGGCAGAGGGTTGATTTATCTTACACATGACCCTTTATGGAACAATTTGAGGTGTAGGGGCTCAATGCATTGATAGGAATTATTGTTTCAACAGTGGATGGTGAAGCACTTTGAAGAAGTGTGCATTGTTTCTTTTGAGGTGGTTCTCACATTGAAGAGCATGGGGAAGTTGTTTCAAGAGAAGGTGGGAGAGCTATAGCGATTGGGTGGCCAATCAATGATGCAGAGGGCTCGATGACGTCAAATTCCTATAGTAAGATAGACCCACACAAGGGAAAAAGCAAGTAAGAAAACAAATAAATAATGATTTTACTAAATGGGGAAGAAACAAAAACATAACTTGGTATAATAAAAAAGGAAGCGTACATGCATTGGCAAAGAATTGCACATTTTCATTTCTTAAAGTGTATAATAGACCCTTGTTGAAGTATTCTTGAAGTGAAGAGAGAATTGAACTTTGATGGAAGCATGGTGTGGTGCATGTATGTCCCATCAGAGATTGTTGTTCGGTATCGCATGGTTGAGGTTCGAATAGATTTGATTTGTTCCACACCAAATATTTGTAGGAATGGTTGCATGTCAGAGGTTAGTGCAAGTAGTAATTCAATGGTATGTTCGGTCAAAGGGGTGGCCATTATTCGTTACCTGGGAGGAACAAGAAAATAAAAGGAAGTTAGGTGTAAGGGAAAAGTAAAAAGGGGGGGGAGTTAGGTGTTTCTAATAACTAGAAATCTTATCAAGAACAACAAGCATTTATGCCCTAAATATAGAAACCATTGAAATAAATCAAGATTTTTCTTAGGAATGTAGTGTGATAACCAATAATTACAAAGTGATACACTAAAGTTTATATTAAAGCATATTATTCCATGAAATGATGATTTTGTTAAAACAAAGAAAAAGGAAGGGGTTTAAATAAAAGAGAAATTTTTTTGTGATATAAAATTCAAAAGTGATTGGACAATGTTACCAGCTAAAATGTTTAAGGTTGAAGGTTTTGGGATTTTTATCTAAAATCTCTAAGTCTGACACACATTGATGCAAAAAATTGAGGATGGTTTAAATTTCTTGTGGAAAGCTTATTGGGTTACATGCAAACATGCTTGACACATGAAATGACTCTTTCTTCAGCTTGTGTAAGGATGGATAGAAGAAGGGGAAATGGAGACCAGGATAAGATTCTTTACATATTGAACAAACATGGATGGATGGTAGGAGTGTAGGCGTGACTTAAATTTGTTGAGATCAAAGGTTATGACGGCCTGTAGTGCATTGAGTAATGCATTTTTTTTTTGGGGGGGGGGGCATGAATGTGGTAGGTCTTGTGTGGACATTGCGGTAGATGAGTGAGGGAAGCCATCCAAAAAAGTGTAACATGTGAGCCAAAAAAAATGCAATAAGGTGCAAAAAGTGAGTTATATGTGGAAAGTTGTTTTAGTGAAAGAGTCACAACATGTAGGTTATGTTTAATTACGAGTTAGGGAGCTTGTATTTATAAAGGAAAATAAGTGCAAAAGGTGCAAAAGGTGAGTGATATGTACAAAGTTGGTTTAGTGAAAGAGTCACAAAATGTAGGTTATGTTTAATTATGAGGTAGGTATCTTGTATTTATAAATAAAAGTAAGTGTAAAATGCCTAAAAGACCTTATGACCTTCATGTGATATGTAACTGGGCCTTCCAAAAGCACAATTGATGGTGACAATGGGGTCCACACACCAATTGACTAGTGAAGGTAACAAAGAGGCAGTTCTACTGGTGATGGGGAAAATGTTCCAATCTAGAAGACTTGGCAACACCTCCCAACAACAATAGTTGACTTCAAGGATCAATTGAACCCACAATTGCTCCTTGGTGATGTCCTAAGTTTGGACACTAAGATACCTTGCGTCAAGTGTGGATCAGTGGTTCGACCTGCACGGTATAGTGTCGTCTCCCTACAACGAGTTGGGTGACTCGTAGGGGAGAGCAGGGAAACTATACCTCGGCTTTAACACTTGGTTTTCTTTTAACACTTGCTTATAGCAGGATTTATAAAGCACCCTATAAGTCAACAATGCTATTTTTCAAAATATACCTAATGAAAGTAGATTGGAGGGCATTAATGGATGCCTAGCCCAATCAATCCTACCTAACTAATTTTTTTTTGCAACCTCATGTGGAGGATTTTAGTTGGTTGACAATTTACAAAGTTGATTTTAAGGGTCTACTTTTTATCAATGAAAATAACGGTAAGAGTGTAAAGTAAAAGTAAAGTAAATGAAAATTTTGATATAGTGTAATATCCAAAATCTTGATCATATTGAAACTTTATCAAATTATTTGTTATAAAACAATATAGGTCATTTAGTGTGTGCAAGTGGTGCAAAAACATGTAGTGCAATTTTAAAAAACAACATTTTAAAATTTTGACATAGTGTAGTATATTATATAAAAAATTGGATATTCATATTAATTATTTATAAAGTTATAAAGTTTTTGTTAAATTAATTTTGTATATAATAAAAAAAATATTTTAATTTTTTAAAGAAATAAAATTATTTATTTATTAAAGTATAGTTATTATTATTGTTAATTAATTTTTTTGAAATTTAATTGGAAAAACAATATATAAATTTATGTAAGTTATTATTAAAAATAATTTAAATTTCAACAAATGTTTTAATTAATATATTATATTTATTCCAAAATAATTGGGTATACTACTTACTTTGGTGGAGGTGGTTTGGTTTAGGTGGTTTACCCCGATAATGTACTTGAATAATTCTACTCTTAGGTGGAGAGTTGCCACAATATATATATAGTTTAGGATACCTAAAGAAACTTAATTTTTCTTTTTCTTTTTCGAATGAATCACTACCCGAGCAGATGGTATGCACAAGGCGGGATGTTTTTGATATATAATATTTATGTAATATTTTCTTAGGAATTATTATGGAGTAAAAGTAAATTATTTATCATTCTTTTTTATAGGAATAAGAATCATATATCAAAAATTATAAACCTTTAAAAAAGAAAATGTTCAATTTTAAATTTTATATCTTTGAAAAGTTAAAAAGGCAACATTTTAAAATTTTGACATAGTTTAGGATATTATATAAAAAAAAGTGGATCTTCGTATTAATTAATTATGAAGTTATAAAGTTTTATTTAAATTAATTTTGTATATTATAAAAAAGTATTCTAATTTATCTAGGAAATAAAATTATATATTTATTACAATATAGTTATTATTATTGTTAATTAATTTTTTTGAAATTTAATTGGAAAAACAAATTTATGTAAATTATTATTAAAAAAAAAGTAATTTTAATCCAATGTTTTAATTGATATAGTCTAGTTCATCTTATTTGTTTGTTAATAAATCTAGATTAAAAAAATATGTTATGAAAATAGTAAATCCAAATGCTTTAAATGTAGAATCACTTTTCAGAAGTAAGTATATTTTAACAACTTGCTTGTAAAAAAACACATAAATGGGGTTCCCACACAATTTAATTTGACATATAAAATAAGGAGATGTCTTCACTTGTTTTCCTTTGTTGATGTACTATGTATCTTTTTTAAGAATATATACTATGAGATGCATGCATGCACGTGAGATTATTTGATAACATCATAATGCCCGATGAAAGTAATAAACATAGGTAAGGCTTTTGATAAAATAAAAGTATACCTTACACCTTGCACATCTTTGTTTTTGGACTTTGCAACACTACTTTATGCACTTGTTTGGGCACCTACAATATGTCATTATGTCATTTGTGATGCATAGAAAATTTATGATTAAACCAAAAAAAATATATCTACAATGCAACACTACCAATTAATATGTAAAGGAGAATTGAATTAGAAAAATCTATTATTGATTATAAATAAGTTATAGCATATAATATTTTGTGTATGTGGTAGTAAATATCATTATATTTCTTTTAACGTTGTAAGAGGTGTGCATATTGTTTAACGTAGATACCAATAGGCATTTACCTATACCTAATTAGCATCCACGGAAAAAACAATTAAAATATGTAAAGTAACTGTTGTAAATGAATTTGGTTTAAACAATATTATATTGAACCGGCCTATAATACATTTATATACTTGTTATTAGACAAACTCAAGTTGAATGCACACATAAATAAAAAAATATGAATAAACTCTAATATACACTTGTAGTTCATTTATTCAATATTGAAGATCTATATTCTAATTCATTTTGGTTCAAGCATTGATCATTTTTTATATAAACATCTTCAATATTGAAGATCTACATTCTCATTTTTTGTTAAGCATCAATAAAAAAAAATTAAAGCTTCATGCAAAAAATAAAAAAGATGTAAAATTTTTTATAGCTTCATGAAAAAAAAACATAAAAGAAGTCGTACATGTAAAAATTTTAGCTTCATCAAAAAAACAAAAAGTCGTAAGAAATTTTATAGCGTCGCAAAAATCGTACATCTAAACTTATGTAGCTTAGCCAAAAAGATAAAGATGTCTAATAAACTATGAACCCCTAAACTTGGAACCCCTATGTACAATTGCTAGTATTTAACTACGATGAGCATCTTAGCTTTTACGCGATGCGCAAGACGATGAGCATCTTAGCCTTTACGTGGTGAGCATCTTGTCTTTTGAATGTATGATGCCTCTGTCTCTGTGATGTGATGGGTAACGGAAAGGAGGAGAGTGCACCGATGACAGAGATTGAGATGGATGCCACCTGGAAAAGACAAACTCTATTCTATGGCTACTTTCATGTTCGCCAGTTGTTGGTTGGCTAGTGAATGAATATAGCACCAACCATATTCGTTTACTAACAATGAATTGATTTATTTATGTTCGTCAATTGTTGGGCTGATTATCATTCTTTTGAGCAGACATATCTGTTCACTTGATCTTTAAGTTATTATTCCTTTCGACCGGGTCTGTAAGTGTTGAACCACGCATTCTTCAGACAGAATCTCTCGTTGCCATTGTCGATGTTGATAAATATTTCCATATTCATTACTGGCCTGTCAGTCGCGCTTATTGATTGGAAATGAATCATAAGCTGAGATAAGGCCCTCTCATGTGTCAAATGTGTGCAATGTGTGTTGTTGTATCGATAATAAAAAATCCCTATAAAACCGCGTTCCACATACATGTTGCACGACCAGATCAGAAGAACGAAACTATTGAACTGGAGCATTCAATATAACTTCATTCCCAATCTCTCGCATAATCCTTCCTACCTCTCATGGCCCACTTTGAATCCTCTTCCTCTACTGAGAATACATCCTCCTCTTCCTACAATGTATTCATAAATTACTATGATCGAAACGTCCAAAAAACCTTCGCCAGTCATGTCAACCGTCACCTTCGTGAACACGAATTGAGAGTGTGTTTTAACCGGCTGGAATTGTAAGGGGGGGGTAACTTCACTCCTGAAATTGAAGGCACTATTTGAGAAGCATCAGTCCATATAGCAGTTTTCTCTCCCAGATAATTTGTTGAGTCAAGTCTTGTCTCAATGAACTCATGGTTAGGTTAGAGTCTGTTATTCTAGTTTTCTATGGTGTCAAGTCTTCAGTACTTTGGTAGGAGAAATTAGGAGATAAGGGAGTGTATGGTCAAGAACTCCTCAACTTCGAAGAAAATAAAACATTCGACACCAACACTATTGAAAAATGGAGGAATGCTCTTCCAATGTTGCAGGAAAAATTGGCTTCGAACTGGAGGCGTTTAATGGGTGAGTCCTCCAACAATCCATGCTTGTTTTCATTTCAATGAATTTTTTGTATTAATAGGTAGACTAACACTTTAAATCTAAAATCATATTAATAAGTCTATTGCAAATATGTTTCAGTGACGAGGGGAACCGAGCATCTCAAATTGTAAAACGAGTGTTGAAAAAGTTAGAAAACCACCTGTGCTACGATGTGTTTATGAGCTACCATGACCGCGATGTAAAGAAGACCTTGGAAAGGCATCTGGAGATGAAGATGGCATGCGACCCTCAAACCGATTCGACTTAGCCATGATATGACGCATGTCCATACTGCATGCCACCCATATGGCACAAAAACCATACTGCATGCAGCCCCATATGGAAAGCTAATCCCACTGCATGCGGCCCTAGATGGCACAAAAACCATACCTGCATGCAGCCCCATATGGCACAGGTGCATTAAAATGTAGACGTAAACACGCCTTTGCGATCTGAGTAATCAATTGCTAGTGGGTTACCACTGGACTGGTGTTTTCCTGGAGGACTGCGAGCGGGACTGTAAAAATATTCCCATTATCACTGAGTTGTTGTGGGCGGCTTGTCTGAATACTAAAGAAGCAGTACAAAAAGAAATTCAAAGAATATTACAGGGAAGGATTCCAACAAAGGAACTTGTTATTTGAGAGAGACCAAAACAATTCGTCGATGACTACCCACATTACGAAGGACAAGCAACACTTACAGAGAAAGAGGAGAGGAGCAAGGAAGAGCAAGGCTAGGACTGGCCAGTAATAAACCCAGGTTTTCTTTTAAGAGGGCGTTCCATCTAGGTGGAGGTCTTCTTTTGCATGGATTTACAAGGTTTTCAATCTTTCCATCTCCATATTGTACTTGGTGAGTTACTTAGAATTCATAAGCTTTGAATCAATATTGTAACCGAAGGCCACAACCCCTGGATTTCACTTGGGTGTCATTAATATTATCATAATGCCAATGGAGACAGATGAGATAATAATGGTACTGGGATAGGCATCCAAGCTACATGTAAATTAAGGACGCCATAGAGAGGGTGTTACAGCATGACACTGAAATCAATGGCCGAAACGCAACTTTTGCTGTGGATGGAGATCAGGGAGGACATTCAAATGGAGGCAAGCTCTCAAATTCTGAAGTGGGCATCGATGGAGCCATGGAAGCGAGGAGCCTCTCTTCCATTCGAGATGCTTTGGAAGTTCTTGAAGACCAGCTCGATTGCTTGCAGGTCTGGATATAAAAAATTGCGCAGGTCTGGATATAAAAAATTGTTCGTGATTTTTGCCCAAAATAACAAATTGTTTATTATGATTCTACAAAATGCTTCTTACATAAGTATAGATCCAGTTTAATCCATAGTTATCAAATCTTTGGTGTTTGAAAAATCATTGATAAGATGAATCTACCTAGTTATTTTATTAATATGGTTTGGTGCATCTAGTTAGAGATTGTCTAGTATTCATTTGTAGAGTGCTCTCAACTTCTATTGGTGCACTAAAAGAATGCATTGCCTTGAAAGTTATTGTAAAATAAAAATATTTTAGTTCTTATAAGGACGAAGCTAAGGAGCACATTCACCAGGCAGAGACAGAAGAGGTCAGCAGAAATTTATTCAAGTATTTAATGTATTCTGGATGTCCAATTTAAATTTAATGTATTTTGTAGGTATTTAAGCTAGCTTCATGTGTTATTAAAAATATTCATATTACTTATATTATTTAACATGCTCGGCTAAATATTACCTCGGTGCTAAAAAATGTGGTGTTGTGGGGATGTGCTACTGCTGCGTTGAAATCCAAACCTCTGTACCGCAGAATGTGGTGCCTGTGCTACTGTAAATGGAAGGGAACTGCGACGAACATTTAAGGGGACGAACAGAAAACTGATAGTGTTGTGCAACTTCGAATAGTGTTGTCCAACTTCGAGGAATATGAATCGAAATCGCCCAGAGGTAGATGGAGGTAGGCATCACTACCTAAGAGTGTCAACAGGGGCATGGATTGATGTGCATTTAAGGTGCATTTAAGGGAGCAGGTGCCAGTTTAAATGGCCATCCTTTCAATTGACAGAAATGCCAGATCAAGATCAACAACACATCAAGATCAAGATCAACGAGGTAGATTACCCCAATCGTCAGACAAAAGCATCCTACGGATGAAAATATATAAAAAAAATTAAATTTGGGGAGTCGACTCCCACTTGTTGAAACACCTTATGGCGTAATTAAAGGTGATCTCTCTTAAATTTGTGTCTACGCACCTTTTTCAAAAAGCACTCAAATTTTAAGTTTAGGCTATAATTTAAGAACATGAGAAAGTATTTAACTTGTCAATTTGAAATTTAATTGTAAATTATAGTAGTTATTATTAACGGTGATCATTCTTAAATTTGTGTATACCTTTCCATTTATTCCCTGTTCAACTTCTTGTGAGTCCTCAGTTGGTGTTATGTTGGTGGCTAGGCTTGATCAGTTCGGTGATTGCATGCTACTGGTTTGGTGCTTTGCTTTATATGCTTTTGCCTTGATATGTACACAAAAACATAGTTAATCACTGGTTGAGTGGATAGAATAAAATACATAGAAAAAAATAAATGTTGAACACATACACACATATATTTTATAAGAAAAATATTATGTTCGAGCCCTTGGTATTAGACCATGGATAAGGGTATTCTCGACTAGTTACTAAACAAGAGAGTGATTTTGAAGAAAATCCTTTTCTAAATGATAGTTGAGGTTGAGATCAATGGAAGGTGTAGTTGTGGAGATTTGATGAGTCAATACCAAGGGCGAGACGAACTATAAAAGTGGGTGGAGTTGCAAATATCCTTCGTTTTCATAATAGAATGATGTTATCCTTCTTGACTCGTCATCATCATCCATTAATAGGATTAGGTGATATTGAATAATGGTGTATACATAAGATCTCACTATCATCTTGAAGGCCACTTGAGTTGAGCTCTATGGAGAGAAAATATTAAATATTTTTTATATTAATGATTAACAATTCAAAAAAATTTGTTTTGAGTTTTTTTGGGGGTTTCTTCAGTTTAATAAAGGGTTCCATCTTGCCTCTTGGGTTGCATGAAATTGTTTTCTAGTTTTCAGTTTCATATAGGTGGATATAGTTAGGGACGTTATGATTAAGGTGACGGGTTCCTCTCCACCGCCGAAGGTGGCATATTTTAGTAGGCTCATTGCTACTCAAGGTAAGAAGTTGATATCCTCATCTTACTCTCATTTTTTGAAGAAGCTCGTTTCAATCCTGGAAAGTGTCCTTCCTCCAAAGAAATCACGTAAGGTTACTCTTTCTCTTATTGACAAGGGTTTGGAAGGATAGTTTTTAGGATTATGGCACTCTCCAAAGTTGATGGATTCTTGGATCCAGTTGAAATAGAGGCCAATAATATCTAAGGGTATGACCTCTTGCTTTATTGGAAAGGGGATTTTTCATGTTTGAGTTTATCTACAAGGAAGATCAATATTCGATCTTCTGAAACAACCCTTACTTCATGGGGCTTCATGGGATTTATCTGAACAAATGGAGTCTGGACATTGACCCCACACATGATATCCCTAATATTGTTATAGTTTGGGTTAGGCTCCCACACCTTCCCATTCACTGTTGGAGGTTTGAATCATTAAAGATCATTGGAAATTCCCTTAGCAAATTCATTGACAGGGAAGACCCTAAGGATCAATACTAATGTGCCAAAATTTGTGTAGAAGTTGAACTCAAAGTTGGACTCCCAAAAGTTGTTATTTTTATGGTGGCTACTTGGTCCCATACCCAATAGCCTGATTATGAGTAGCTCCCTTTGAAGTGTTGCATTTTCCTTGAGTATGATCATTTCGCTAAGGACTGCATGCATAACTAGAAACCTACAATTAAATGCTTGCAAGTTGATAAATGGAATGTGGTCAAGAAAGAAAATGTCTCTAGGAAGCCCAAACAGGGCCAGACCAAGGATAATCTAGGTGGGCCTTCTTCTAGAATCCAAGATCCCCCCAAATGAAACCAATTCCATATCCTTAGCAAAAATTCAAAATAAGATCATGTTAAAGAGGGCATAAAGGATCTTGAGACTTCTCCCCAAGAAAAGTTGGTTTTGAAACCTTAAACTGAAGAGGATCTCCAGAGTATCAAGGAAGCACAATTAATACTAAACTCACAGATTTCTCCCCCCGACTCTTCACCATAAAAGGTATCCCTTCAAGAACCCTTGGAACAACCTTTAAAAGAGGAAGGGGAGGTCTCAGATGAAAACCTGAGAAACAAAGTCAGAAAATGTAATACCCCCATTTTGACACCTGTTATGTGTGTGTGTGTGTGTGTTGGGTTCTAATGTAAATATGGTGAATGTGATGTATGGTTCATAGCGTGGATATCACGGCCAAGGCCCTGCTATTGAATGTCCAAGTTATAGAGGCAAGTATTATGTATTTTGTATCCATGTGCCATGTAAATGCATGTAAATGTTTGTAATATGAAACATAATGTCTAGGGTTGGTTATGGAGGCAAAAACGAATCGAACTGGGGCTATGAGCGTTATCCACTAGGGAGAGGTGAGGGGGAATAGGAGATCCAACCCTCTAACTGCCATGTGTCATTATGAAAATCCAAGAAGGTGTCCTTTCCACCCATTAAATTACTGTAAGAGGGTAGCTGAGGAACCATCTCAAGCGTTTAATTGCGCATGGAATGAATTGAGAAAACATGTATGACAATGTATGGTTGAGTCGCTTAATGCAGAAGGAAATTGACTACATGGAAGGGCATTCCCATTCAATTCTAAATGTAGTGTGGAAGAAAAATTAATAAATTGATCATGCGTGTCCATCCCCAACAGTGTGGATAAGAGAATTCACGTTGAGAGAGAGATTACAAGTGGGAGGGGGGGGGAGAATTGCATTCTATCCATTCCTAAATGGGGGTAGTCACGACCCAAGGGAGTCGAGCATCTTGCATTCCTGGATCTTGAATCATGTGCATGAGGAACTGGTTGATGAATTAGTTGCGCGGGAGGGATTCCCAACATCGATCAAAGGATATTATGTGTCCTAGATAAGATAAGAATTAGTTGCGCGAGAGGGATTCCAAACAACAATCAAAGGATATCAGTGGTAACAACTTCGACTACCTGTGCTTTCCCAGGTCAACGCTAAGGGAAGGAGCGCCCAAGGGTCTATGTAGCAAAGAAGCGGACCTTACTTAGGCTGAGAGTAGAAGTCACAAGGGTGCCAAGGATGGATAAGGCCGATGGATATCACTTGTATCTCTATGAGGGGATCATTGGTTAATAGTTCATGTATTTATCTCTTTGAGGGCTTGATAATTTGGCGGTGAAATCGACATCAGTGGTGTGAAGAAGGACAAAAATTGGTAGTTCTGACTTCTGACTCCTAACGTCAGAAACATCAGATTCAAAAACTCATGGGTCATTGTGTTGGTAAACAATTTGGGAGCTTTCGATTTCCAACTACCGATCGAAGTCGGAACATCGACAAGATTTCGCGGGAGAGAAGTTTTTGTGCTCTCGATATCCAATTTCTGATTCCGATGTACAAAAAATTTGAGCTCAGAAAGAATGTGTCATGTTCGATGGAATTTGACAGTCATGTCCATTTAGAACCATTGAGATGGATTACAAGAAGTAATTAAGGAGTCAATTAATCCTGATTAAGATGTTGATTAACAATTTTATTTAGTTATAAGGATTGTGAAGTTGGAAACTATGGATTGGAATAATAAAGTCTAAAGTTGGACTTATCGAAAGAGACTCTTGTCACCTCCAAAGGCCTCTAAGGTGTGTTGGTGCAGGGTCCTGCAGCTACAGAAGAAGCTGCTAGTTTTGGCGGAAAGATAAGTTTTGGCGGAAAGAAGTTAAGACAGAGCTACGACGCCGTAGCACGTTTCCAGCTAGAGAGCAGAGCCGGAAACCATGACTTTTAAGATAGAAAAGTCAAGAAAGGCAACGATACCTGAGCGGCCGAGAAGAGAGAGCTCAACCACTGCATTGAAGGCAGCAACGGAAGACAGGAGGGCTCAGTGACCCTCATAAAGGAGAAGGAGCAACGAGGCTGAAGCATTGAAGGCGAAGGACAGAAAAGCGAAGCGGTGCATAGTACCCATGATCAGTTCCGGGAAGCATGGAAGACTGCAGAGAGCTGTGGTGTGATGGAAAGCGGCTACCTCAAGTACAGATATGGCCGACTGTCACTAGTTAGGGTTTTGGGTTACTGTTGGGACAGGCCCACAGTGTTGTAATGGCAAGACCTTCGGGCTGCCTATAAAGGGATATATTTTGTATTGTAAAAGGGTTAGAGAGTTAGCTAGTCATTTTTGTTGGTTAGTTAGTTGGTTCATTCAGTTGTTAGTAGTGTTTTGCAGATTATTAGACTGTTGTAAAAGCCTAGCTCTGGTTCTATTATTAGCGGTAGCAATCTTACGGTAACCAGTAGCTGGCTTATAGAATATGCATGTAACGATCCGTAGGGATCGACAGAGAGGGAAGAGTATATTGTAGGAGAGAAATATAGAAGAGAAAAGAGATCTAAGAGAGAAGATCTTAAGTTACATATGCGGTGCAGCAGAACTGTGTTTTACCTTCCCTTGAGCTATAATAAAAACACAGTTCTGTGGACGTAACTTCCATCCTGGAGGTGAACCATGTTAAAATCAAGTGTTATGCGATTGGTTTATGTGTTATGTTTACTTATGCATTTCTCAGTCAGTTCATGGACTTTGTTTACAGTTTAATGAATGAATGTGTTAATCAATTCACAGCAATATAGAAGGGTAAACATAAGTTAAAGTCTTTGGCATGCTGTCTATGGTTCATTCATGCTTTGCGTAAAATAGTCACTATTGCAGTATCGAATAAGCCTTGTATGTTAAGTCTTGCACGTCGACACGAGCAACGCTAAGTGCGCTAAACCGTGGAGGTAGGATATCATAGAGAGGTGATACCGCACTGGCAGAGGAGCTGCGGTGCAAGATACCGCAGGTTGGGGGACTTAGCATTGGGCAGAAACTGCGTGTCACACATTGCGCGGCGATGCGATAAGGTTGGAGATATCGCGAGTCGGGGAAAGTGCGCGCCGTAGAAAGGGACTGCGCGACGGTTGAAAGGAATACCTCACGACTAGAAGAGCTACGAGACGAGGAGATAGCGCGACGCGAGCAGGAGATCGCGCGATGCGTAAAGAAGGAGACCTCGCAGCTAGGAGAGCTGCGAGCCACTAGCGGGATTGCCACAGAACCTGGTCCAAGACGCTTGAGTCCTTGGCCAACCCATTAGAGTCACTTCGGGTGAGACTTCAGGCCGCTTTGTGGTCTGTCGCCGAAAGGGCCAGTGATCTAGGGGTGTTGTTGGTTGATTATAGTTAACCCGGGTCTGCCCATAGCAGCCAACAAATGGTTTCGTTGCCGGTTTTGAACAACTGAGCACTAATGTTCTGTTGGCATCCCACCAGAGAAGAGTTTCACCAGTGGCTAGATTCAAACCTAAGGGAGTTTGCCCAGAAAGAAAATTGGAGCCCTAAACTGAGCACAGAGGACTGGTTACAAAAGCATATCGCTTCAGATATACACGCTATATTTTTTGCAACCTATGGAAACGAGCTTTATGACTGGTTATCAAAGTTGACAGATGGGAACATATTCAAGAAGAAAAGAAACATTGTCTGGACACAAGAGCTGATTCAGACCATGCAGAACCTTGACAATCCCATTACGAGAGCAGTAGACTTCTGGCTTGCGAGTGTGCTAGGAGGCTTTGTTACAGAATTTGCAGTTGACCAGAGAAAAAGCTTCAGCGAGGCTGAGTGGTACTTCTTCAAAGGATATCGTGGTAAGTACCTAAAGTCTCTAAACTTGTCCATTAAGATGCTGCTACATGAAAAAGGAGTAATGGACATGATTTCAGATGAATAAGTAAAGATAGTAATGTCACAAGAGTTTGAAAGTGATTTTGATGACATTGGACGCACACGTAGTGGCAAGAAATATAAAGTAGCTTTCGGCTCTCCTGTACTTGGAGATAGTTCAGACAATATTAGGCAACCGAGTCCTAGTACCATAGAAGAACCAGAGGGGGGTATCCCTTACCAGCCCTATACCCCACAGAAGCAAACCGGGACTCAGAGTAATCCCGTCGGTACTCCATCCAGTAGCTCACAGACAGTACCTACTACCGCTACTTCACCTTCACCTACACCGCTGAGTGGTAGTAATCCAGTCAATCAGAACCCACTGCAAAGAAATAGAATGGGAGATGATATGAAGCTACCTACCTTTAAGGGTACAGGAGTAGAGGACCCAGAACAGCATTGGTTTCTATGTGAAGCCATGTGGACCATTAAAACAATCAACGACGATAACCTTAAACTTGTGCAGTTGGTCACTACACTCAAATATCGAGCTTTAACATGGTACATAAAGTATACCACAGTACCCAAGACACTTGCCCAGGTCAAGAACACCATGATTAAAGAGTTCAAGAAACCTAAGTCTGAATCTCAGTGCATTACAGAGCTCAAGGATATTAAGCAGCTACCATCAGAATCAGTATGGGACTTTGACCAGAAATTCAAAGCTCTTATAGACCAAGTAAGTTTTGAGTTTGCGCCAGAGCAGCATAAGGAATGGTTTATTGCAGCACTGCTCCCTCACATCAGAGTGCCACTAATGCAGCAGAAACTCCAGACGCAGGATGATGCGTTGGAGATGGCGATGAAGCTAGAAGCTTCACCTTTAGCAGAAACCAGTGCAGGCATGACAACCCTATAGAACCAGTTGGCCAACCTCACGTTACAGATACATGAACTTAAGAAAGGAAAAGAGGTTATGCAAGACATATGGTGCTTACGATGTAGAGCACAGGGTCATACCAAAGACAACTGTCCAGTATTTGCAGAATATTTAGCGTCAGGGGCTCCTAACCCCTTACCATGAACGCAAGGGCCATGGTGTGAAATATGCAAAACACAAGGACACCCACCTCAGCAATGCCCTTTGCTTCAGAAGTATGTACAGACACCTAAGAACCTATATTGTGTCTTCTGCAACTCTGCCGGACATGATTAACAGAATTGCCGAGCCTATGATCTCATGCTAGATAGAAAACATGACGTATACAGAGTCCAGTCAGAAACACAAGGTCCAGCAGCAGGACCATAGCCTGATCCGACTTATGGTGGCTGGGGAGGAGGATTCAGAGGACGAGGCCGTGGAGGAGGCTTTGCAAGAGGAGAAGGTTTTGGCCGTGGTGGCGGAACAATCACTTGTTATAACTGCGGAGTTGTAGGACACTATGCTAGGGACTGTCAGAGCCCCACTACTACTTGTAACTACTGCAAATCTTATGATCATACCATAGAGGAGTGTCCTACCTTGATAGCTAAGATCAAAGACCCTAAGCCAGCAGTACCCCAGAACATCCAGCTTATTGTTGCTGAGCAGGCAGAACCAGAACCAAGAGTCAATATTGTGACTCGTAGCGGTGCTTCCACCAGTGGAACATTACAGGAGACCGAAAAGAACACAAGTCAGGAGTGGGTGCGTAGAGCTCCTGGTAAAGCAACAGCACTCGACCTACAGAAGAAAAAAGAGACATTTCATGAAGCCAAGGCTTCCTTTGATGAACCTACACAATCAGTATCGCAGGTACCGCCATCTAGGGGCGTACCGCAGCAAGCACCTTGTGGCAATAGCCCAGAACAGATACCGCAGGCTACCACATCGGGAAGATGCGACGAGGATGAATCGATAGGAAGTAAACAATCCTTCCTGCGCAGTTGCTTGAAGCTCTTGAGAAATGAAAAAGCTATCGGCGAGCTACAACGCATCATAGATCAGTGTCAACAACCTTCTCTCTCGAGCAGTGCACACCGCGCTGTTCATAATATTACAGGACATACAAGGACCGGAAGAGAGATGAAACTCATAGCACAGATTGGAGAGTTCGAAATGGACGAATTCGTCTTAGATCTGGGATCATAGGTGAACATTCTAACTAAGAAGACATGGGAACAGATGGGTAGCCCTCAATTAGTCAGATCACCTATCCACCTGAGATTAGCTAACCAGCAGCGAGTATCACCATTGGGTCGACTGCTACAGGTGCCAGTTGACATTGATGGAGTTCGTACTTTTGCGGACTTCGAGGTTATGGAAATCATTGGCGACAGTCGACCGTATCCAGCACTATTAAGTATCGATTGGGCGATCGGTAGCAAGGCTGTCATCGACCTAAAGAGAAGACAAATGACCTTTGAGGATGCGCAGATCCGGGTCATCGCGCCACTGGATCCTCACCAGGGTCCTAGATACATTGAACCTATCCGAGCAGAGGAGGAGGCACATAACATGGATACTCTCTACCAGATGACTGCGAACCAGAGCAACTACATCAATCCAAACACAGAAGGCAACATTAGTTGGCAATGCGACAGCTCATGCGCATCGGATTCCAATATTGGTCTAGAGAACTGGCAGAACAGACTTTACGAAGTCTCAGCGCATAGATGTGCGTTTGTGAGTAAGTCACTGCGATGGATTGGCGCAAAGATCACTAAGATTCCATCATATCATGGTCTGACAGATATTCAGGAATTCCTTGAGTAGTTTGAGCAACAGATTCCTTACGAGCAGAGGAACGCAGCTATGGACCTTGCAGTACGAGCCACACCTGCAAGATGGTGGTATGCACATAAAGAAAATATCGCATCATGGGATGATATTAAAAGATTGATGGCGATCAGATTTTCTGTCGACAAAGAGTATGTCCCGCAGAAGTAGACAGGAGAAACTGACCCCAAAGCACACATTCAGACATGTGAACAGAGCTGGTCGGACATTCCCGAGGATGAATGGGTTCACAGATTCATTCACACATTGGACACAGTTCCAAGGAACTGGTACACAGAGACCGAGTTGCGCAAGGGGATGACCACATGGTCACTTATGACAGACAGTTTCCTACTTACCTTCGCGTTTGAATCAGAACATCCAAGTGTTGCTCAGGCCCTAGACATAATCAAGATCAAGATATTCGAGGACTGTACCATCTCAGTGCAGGCTCAACCTGAGTAGGCAATCCAGTTACAAGACGCGCTTGAGTGCTATAACTTCGCAGCAAAGCCAGACAATGAAGATAAGGATGAGGATGAGGATCCTCGCAACACCAACATTTCGGAGTCAGAAGGGACTCGCGATGTTGGGGGACCACAGTTAGATATTCCATCAATTACCGAACCTATCAAGATTAAAAAGATCAATATTGGCACAGACGCATAACCTAAGTTTGCCTCTATTGGAGACTATTGGAATGATGAAACAGTCAGACAGATTGCCGATTTGTTACATGACTATCAGGACCTATTTCCCACCAAGTTCACAGAGATGAAGGGAATAGTTGGAGACCTGGGAGTTATGAGGATACCATTGAAGGAGGATGCTAGACCAATTAAGTAGCGCCCATATAGATTGAATCCGCGCTACAAAGAAAAAGTAAAGGACGAAATCGATAAGATGCTAGCAGCAGGAATCATTGAGCCGGTAGAAGAAAGTGAATGGGTTAGCCCCATGGTTGTACAAGAAAAGAAAACAAAAGGAGACATCAGGATCTGTGTCGATCTGCACAAGCTCAACGATGCATCGCTTCATGATCCATTTCCAACACCATTCAGTGATGAGGTATTAGACAACGTGGGAGGACAGGAGGTCTACTCCTTCACTGATGGGTTTTCAGGCTACCATCAGATTAGAATACATCCAGAAGATCGGTCCAAGACCACCTTTGCAACAGAATGGGGCTCGTTCCAATATACGGTAATGCCCTTTGGACTTAAGAATGCACCAGCTATATTTTCTAGAGTAGTTGTTGCTGTATTGAAAGAATACATTCATAAATTCTTAGAAGTATATTTTGATGATTGGACTGTATTTGGACTAATTGACAAGCATATAGGAGACTTAATACTGATGTTAGAGAAATGTAGGCAGTACCAGATTTCTCTAAACTTGAAGAAATGTATATTTTGTGCACCATTTGGTATTTTGTTGGGTCACATTGTTTGCAGACAAGTCTTGATGGTAGACCCCGCGAAGATCGCTATCATTGTAAATCTTCCAGCACCCAACTCAGTCAAGCAACTGAGGACAGTACTTGGTCATACCGGGTACTACAGAAAGTTCATCAAGGGCTACGCAAAGATTACAGCACCAATGGAGAAATTGCTCAAGAAAGATGTAAAATTCCTATGGAACGAGGAATGTCAGCAGAGTCTAGACATGCTTAAAGAGAAGATGGTTACAGCACCCATCTTAGTATTTCCCGACTGGACTAAGCTATTTCATGTACATGTGGATGCATCTGGCATCGCATTAGGGGTTGTTTTAACACAACCAGGAGAAGGGGACATTGACCACCCTATCGCATATTCCAGCAGAAAGCTCTCGACAGCAGAAAAGAACTACACCACAACTGAAAGAGAAGGCCTAGCTATGGTGTATGCATTGCAGAAGTTCAGGAACTACCTGTTGGGTGCCCCGTTCAAGATGTTTACTGACCATTCCGTGTTAAAGTATTTGGTCAATAAGCCAGTGTTAGGGGGGAGAATCTGTAGATGGTAACTCCTCTTTCAGGAGTATGATTTTGAAATCATTGTGAAACCAGGAAGACTGAATGCAGGACCTGATCATTTGTCACGGATAGACTCAGGAGAAGAGCCAAGTAACCTAGATGACAATCTACCGGATGCGTCGTTGTTCTCTATCCAGATCGCAGATGAGTACTATGCCGATATTATTCAATTTCTCACTACGGGAGTAGCACCTGATGAGTTTACTAAGCAGCAAAAGAAGCAATTGGTTGTTAAAGCAGCAGACTTCACCCTCATCGCAGGACACCTATACAAGTTAGGTCCGGATGAAGTTCTGCGCAGATGTGTGATGTCGCATGAAAAAGACGCTATTATCAGAGAGGCACATTCAGGAACCGCAGGAGGTCATTTCGCAGGAAAGACGACTGCGCAGAAAATCTTGGAGGCACGATTATGGTGGCCTACATTGCATAAAGACACCAAGGACTTTTGCAGATGCTGTGATATCTGCCAAAGGGTGGGAAAACCCTCGCGACGCGATGAAATGCCGTTGCGACCGCAAGTTACGTTGCACACATTTGACAAATGAGCTATAGATTTTGTGGGTCCCATCAACCCACCAGGAAAGCGCACTGGTGTGAGATATATTATCACGGGAACAGAGTACCTCACCAGATGGGCAGAGGCCAAAGCAGTAAGAAATTGTGAACTTGCTACAGCCGCACAGTTCCTTTTTGAAAACATCATCAGTAGATTTGGATGCCCAGTAATTTTGATGAGTGATCAAGGCACGCATTTTTTGAACAGCACTATTGAGGCATTGACAAAATAATTCCAGATTCAGCACCATAAGAGCACTCCCTACCACCCATAGGATAATGGTACAGTGGAGGCCTTTAATAAGATTTTAGAAAATTCTCTTACTAAGATCTGCAATAGCCAGAGGAATGATTGGGACCTCAGAGTTAACGCTGTATTATGGGCGTACAGGACCACATGCAAGAAACTTACGGGACACACACCTTTCAGCTTGGTGTATGGACAGGAGGCTGTTATGCCTATGGAGTATATTCTTCCCAGTTTAAGAATCGCTCAGATTACCGGGATGACTGATATAGACACAGTTGAGGAAAGGCTAGCACAGCTGCTTGCCTTAGAAGAAGACAGATTCATCGCCGGATTCCATCAGAAAGTGCAGAAGGCACGAGAAAAATCTTGGCATGACAGACACATTAAGAATAAGACTTTCCAGATCAGATACCTAGTGCTCCTCTATGAAAGCAAATCCATTAAGTTTCCAGGGAAGTTCAAGACACATTGGCTGGGGCCATATCAGATATAGCAAGTCACAGAGGGAGGTGTCGTTCAGCTCAGCCAGCTGAATGGGGAGATTTTTCCCACATGGATTAATGGCAGTAGGCTTAAGCCCTATAGTGATAGCCACCCCGCCTCTCAACCCTAGCTTAACCAGTCTATGGTGGTGCAGATGTCCAGTGTAGTTGAAAGGAGGCATCGCACCGGGAACAAGTCTACACCGACAGGTATTATTCTAAGTATGAAAAAATAAAAAATAAAAAAAATGAATGAGTAGTATTGGTTTATGGAGGTGATGCAGAGTCACATCGCGGCAGCTCGATGTTTCCACATGCCACGTACTCAGTTTTGCAACCGACAAAGGCCAGTCAAGTCAGCATCTGACAGGTAGTTAATGAGGTAATGACCGGTATAATCAATTTGGCAGCAGTATAATTAATTTTTCCAGATTTAGCAAATCTCCGACGAGACCGACGCATGTACACACACGTTTCGAGGGAAATTCGATCGGATTTCTGCATTTATTAGGGATCGAATGGTGGGTGTGGTCTTGTCGAGGCATTAATGACGACCGACGAGTTCATTCTAGATGACCGTTGTGTCTGGGATTATCGTATTGGGCATAAAAGCAGAAAGTATTCAAGTGGGACGGTTACATTTGCAGAAAAACCGAGAGCTATAGAGTAAGTTGTTAAGAGTTCTGTGTCCAGAGCTAAGTGGTTATAGAGTGCTATGATTTTCAGAAGTTGTAGCCAATGCACGTCCACCGTTTGTACTAAGACGGATCTGTTCGAGGACGAACCTCTAGAAGGCATGCTGAGACGTTTCGACCCTGGTGGCCGTAGGTCCGCCATGACGACGCAGGGTTGTGAAATTAAGTACAGCACAAGTCAGACAACCGCTAAGGATGAAGAGTCAAGCGCCAGAAGTAGAAGTTGTCACCAAAGTCTCTGCTAAGGAGAAGAAGAACGCCGAGCCGATCACTGAAGATAAGAAAGCAGAGCAGAAGAATGATGAGAAGAAATCTCCCGCTAGGCGAAAAGTAAAAATGAGAAAAAGAAAGCAACGGGAGAAGGTCACCGACCTATCTGATCAGCTAAGAAAAGCACCAAAGATTGCGAAGGCAACGCAACAAAAATCTGACGATCAGAGGCAGCATGGGTACCTGGAGCACCTCGAAGAGAAGAGAAGTGGAAGAGGACAGCAAACCCAGCAGTCGGTAGAATTCCTGGAGGCAGGCAAAGGCTTGTTCTCGGAACAGAATTCATGGTTTGTATCTCTTTCATATACAAGGCTCCAGACTGAAGGAAATGTTTGAGAAGGCTGGAAGATACAGACTTTCCTTGTGATAAAAGTTCTAACCCAGATAAAGAGGAAAGGATATCTGTAGAAAACCTCTCAAACACTAGAAGGCTCTTAAAAGGTTTCAGGAGCGAAGAGAGCGAGACCATGACATCGAGCAAGAAGGATAAGAGAGCCCAACGAACCAAGTACATAAACTATAAAGAGAGTGTCGAAGTGATGCAGAAGGAAGTCACAGGACTTCAGGACAGGTTGAAGAGGGCTTCACAGGAAGCCAAGGCAAAGCTACAGTAGGAGAAGCCCGCTGGAGGTGGCTCGAGGGAGAGCCACAAGTAAGTGTTAGGGGACTGTTGGAGCAAGGTCTCGCAGCTACAGAAGAAGCTGCTAGTTTTGGCGGAAAGAAGTTAAGACAGAGCTACGACGCTGTAGCACGTTTCCAGCTGGAGAGCAGAGCCGGAAACCATGACTTTTAAGATAGAAAAGTCAAGAAAGGCAACGGTACCTGAGCGGCCGAGAAGAGAGAGCTCAACCACTGCATTGAAGGCAGCGGCGGAAGACAGGAGGGCTCAGCGACCCTCATAAAGGAGAAGGAGCAACGAGGCTGAAGCATTGAAGGCGAAGGACAGAAAAGCGAAGCGGTGCATAGTACCCATGATCAGTGCCGGGAAGCATGGAAGACTGCAGAGAGCTGTGGTGTGACGGAAAGCGGCTACCTCAAGTACAGATATGGCCGACTGTCACTAGTTAGGGTTTTGGGTTACTGTTGGGACAGGCCCACAGTGTTGTAATGGCAAGACCTTCGGGCTGCCTATAAAGGGATATATTTTTTATTGTAAAAGGGTTAGAGAGTTAGCTAGTCATTTTTGTTGGTTAGTTAGTTGGTTCATTCAGTTGTTAGTAGTGTTTTGCAGATTATTAGACTGTTGTAAAAGCCTAGCTCTAGTTCTGTTATTAGCGGTAGCAATCTTACGGTAACCAGTAGCTGGCTTATAGAATATGCATGTAACGATCCACAGGGATCGATAGAGAGGGAAGAATATATTGTAGGAGAGCAATATAGAAGAGAAAAGAGATCTAAGAGAGAATATCTTAAGCTGCATATGCGGTGCAGCAGAATTGTGTTTTACCTTCCCCTGAGCTATAATAAAAACACAGTTCTGTGGACGTAACTTCCATCTTGGAGGTGAACCACATTAAAATCAAGTGTTATGCGATTGGTTTATGTGTTATGTTTACTTATGCATTTCTCAGTCAGTTCATGGACTTTGTTTACAGTTTAATGAATGAATGTGTTAATCAATTCACAGCAATATAGAAGGGTAAACATAAGTTAAAGTCTTTGGCATGCTGTATATGGTTCATTCATGCTTTGCGTAAAACAGTCACTATTGCAGTATCGAATAATCCTTGTATGTTAAGTCTTGCACGTCGACACGAGCAACGCTAAGTGCGCTAAACCGTGGAGGTAGGATATCACAGAGAGGTGATACCGCACCGGCAGAGGAGCTGCGGTGCGAGATACCGCAGGTTGGGGGACTTAGCGTTGGGCAGAAACTGCGTGTCGCATGGTGCGCGGCGATGCGATAAGGTTGGAGATATCGCGAGTCAGGGAAAGTGCGCGCCGCAGAAAGGGACTACGCGACGGTTGAAAGGAATACCTCGCGGCTAGAAGAGCTGCGAGACAAGGAGATCGCGCGACGCGTAGAGAAGGAGACCTCGCAGCTAGGAGAGCTGCGAGCCACTAGCGGGATTGCCACAGAACCTGGTCCAAGATGCTTGAGTCCTTGGCCAACCCATTAGAGTCACTTCGGGTGAGACTTCAGGCCGCTTTGTGGTCTGTCACCGAAAGGGCCAGTGATCAAGGGGTGTTGTTGGTTGATTATAGTTAACCCGGGTCTGCCCATAGCAGCCAACAAGGTGACCGGGGACGTGATTGATTTGTATTAAGGCAATTGAATGCTTATGAATTTTGTAATATGGTCATGGGGATGGAGTTCAGAACCCCATATATGGATCATGTCTTCTTCGAGATTGGGTAAGTGGTATGAGGGAACATGACAGAGTGGTATCAGAGTGAAGGTTTGTAACATTGAAGCTCTATTTGCACCAGAATGCATGCTTATAGGTAGGAAGTCATAATGAATGGTTGCAACAATGGGATTGTTGGGTCGAATCCACGGTTATAAGACATATATCAGGGATGCACCGCAAGTGCATGTGACCTTAATTTGATAAATTTCCAATGATGATAGTTGTATATATGTTCATGCATTATTAATATGTCTAATAATTTCTTATGTGATTCACATTGGTTGCAGTTGACAATATTTGAAACAAGCATAGAAAAGGAATCAAAGGTAATGGTGACCATGAATGACACACAAGACCCCTATGAGAATAATGAGGATGCTCTTGGAGAAAATATGCAAGAGGAGAATGTTGAGGCAAAGTCTAATGGGAAAAGGGAGCATATTACTCCCAAGAACATGGTTGAAACAATGAGAAGCTTCAATGAAAGGTTGATCAAATCTCAAGAGGAACAAAATCATATCAACGCTACAATTCTATATAATCTCACTGATATTAAGTAGTGGGATAATATGGGATCCAACCTAAGTTATATTGGTCAGAGAAATGCAGAGAGACTCTCTATAAACTGAGCCACGAAGAAGACATTAAGTCCAATAAAGGGTTATATCAGCAGGGCACGCAAGGAGTCTTCATCTAGGTATTCTTTTGGTAGATCATGTGATTCACATTGCTCCAGGAGTCCTCCAAAACGTGATTCCCGAAGGTATGACTGCAAAAGAAAATTCCATAGAATTCTGTTGGGAGAAATTAGACAGGAAATACCTCACACATTTGATGGAGAAAATAAGATGAGCAAGGAAGTAGAAGCATGATTCCTAGGAATTAAGAAGTATTTCAAGATTCATGATTATTCAGAGAATGAAAAGGCCAAAGTAACAATCTACAACCTCAATTGACGCGCTTCAATTTGGTGGGGTCACATCATGAGACAAAATAATTAAAAAGAGGCAGATAGGGTGGGAGAAATTCCAGAGGCATTTCAAAGAAAAGTACCTATCCGCCAGGTACTATGATAATAAGAGAAAATAATTCCATGAACTAAAGCTGTGACATAAATCAATGGAAGGGCATGTCCACAATATTTTGGAGCTGCTTAGGTATGTGGGTTACATTAAATATCAAAGAGTAAAGGTTCAAATTTTCCTTGTAAGTCTTCCCCGGAGTCACCGAGAGAGAATTGAGTTTGTTAATCCACCCAGTCTAGATGAAACCGTTAGAATGGCTATGCATTGTTATGAATAGAGTAAAGGTAAATCAGTGGTTAATCCAACATGGAAACAAAAACAAAATGGAATGTTTGATCAAAAGAAAAGTGGGTTTAAACTTCCATTAAGAAGTCATCCAAGGAAATTTCCATAAGGGAAGCAAGTGCAAGGTGGAACTAATCCAGCGACAGCAGCAGAAAGAGTGTCACTTCAGAGTTCAAGGGATGTGGAGGAAAATACATGTAAACAAATTGTCTACATCAAGGAGAGAAACCTAGAAGGTTGCATAACATCGATGAAGTAGTTATAGTGGAACATATGGCCAGAGAAATGCCTCAAATCTATGCAGCACTAGAATATTGTCAAGCATACCATCAATCAGTAGTGGTGGAAGTTGAAGGTAAGATCGCTTAGCAGTTTACTTCTGTTTTGATTGATTTGGGATCCACTCATAGTTATGTTGATCCAAAGGGAGATGAAGATTGTTCTCTTAGAAAAGTGCAGCATGATAGGTCTTGGCTAGTTCAATTATCCACTAGTACAAAGAGAAGAGTGAATGAAGTAGTGATGGAGTGTCCCATAGGGTTGAATGGGTTCCTAACCAAAGTAAATTTGAAAGTACTACCATTAGGATCTTACGATTCCCTCGTTGGCATGGATTGGTTGGAAAATCATAGAGACAAGTTGGAATTCTATGCCAAGACTATTGGATGTATTGATGAAGAGGGAAGGCCAAGAGCAGTGAAAGGGATTTCCAAGTAGGTGTCAGTCAAGTCAATCTTATATTTGCAGCTAAGGAAGCCGTGTAAGAAATTTTTCCAGCTGTATGCATCCCATGCCTCAAATTCACTAGAGGAAAAAGGTCCCGTGATAGAATACTATCAATTGTTGCAAGACTTTAAGTATGTATTTCGCGATAAAGTTCTTGAATTATCACCGAAAAGGGAAATCTATTTCACAATAAATCTTGTTTTGGGGGAAGCATCAGTTTCTAAATCTCTTTATAGAATGAGCACTCCAGAACTGGTACAATTGAAGATGCAACTAAAATCATTTATGGAAAAGTAATATATTAGACCCAGTGAGCCCCCTTGGGGAGCACCAATATTGTTTGTCAAAAAGAAGGATGGCACCTTGAGGTTGTGTATTGATTATAGGCAACTCAATAAAGTGACAGTCATGAACTAATACCCCTTTCCCAGAATCGATGATTTTTTTGATCAAATGAAGGGCACCAAAGTGTTTTAGAATGTCAATTTGAGGTCCATTTACCATCAAGTGAGGATAAAGGAAGAACACATTCACAATACTGCTTTCCAGATGAGATATGGCCATTATGAGTTCACAGTGGCGCTATTTGGTCTCACAAATGCACCCACCACATTCATGTGCCTCATGAACATCGTATTCAGTAAGTATTTGGACAAATATGTGCTAGTGTTCTTGGACGATATTCTTGTGTACTCCAGAAGCAAAGAAGAGCACAATGAGAACTTGAGAATGGTGCTATGGGTTCTTAGATAGCATAGACTGTATGTCAAGTTGAGCAAGTGCAATTTTTATCAATGCAGGATACAATATTTGGGCCACATTATATTGGAGGAAGGAATTGTGGTGGACCCAAAGAAGATTGAATACATAAATAATTGGCCTACAAAAAAGAATGTTGCAGATGTCAAATTGTTTATGGGTCTTGTAGGGTACTACCGCTGGTTTATTGAATGGTTTTCCAAAATCGCCCATCCAATCACAACACTGCAAAGAAGCAATGTGAGATTCACATGGTCTGATAAGTGTGAAGAAAAATTACAACAATTGAAGCATTTGCTTACTCACACCCATGTTTTGAAGATAAATGACCCATGAAAGGAGTTCATGGTGTGTACGGACTCATACGTTCAAGGGTTTGGCAGTGTGCTTGTGCAGGAAGGATATGTGATCTATTATGAGTCAAGAAAATTAAAGGAGCACAAGAGAAATTACGTGACCACAATTTGGATCTATCCTCCATAGTGCACGTTCTCAAAATGTGGCATCACTATATGTTAGGGAGAAGATTCAAGCTAAGAACATACCATATGAGCTTGAAATATGTGTTTGATAAGCCATGCTTAAATGTCAAGCAAGATAGGTGGTTAGAATTTATGAATGAATTTGATTTTGAAATTAAGCATGTGAGAGGAAAGGAGAACACGGTTATTGACGCTCTCAACAGAAAATTTCATGGAGCAGCATTGAGCACATGAGTTAGAATTGAAGACAAAAGTTGAAACCCAAAACAAAAGGATGAAGCTTATCTCTAGGTGAAAGAAAAGTTGTAGTAGGGAGATCCATATGGAAAGTGTAAATGTTATCGGTTTCAAGAAGATGGTATTGTTGTTTATAGAGGCATACTATACATTCATAATTGTGTTGAGTTAAAGAAAATAATCATCGATGAGATTCACCAAATGCCATACTTAGGGCATCCAAGATATCAGAAGACAATAACAACAACAACCAAGCAATAATTTTTGCATGGAATGAAGAAGGATATAGAAAAATATATTTGTAAGTGTCAGCAGTTCCAACAAGTCAAGGAAGCTCATCAACATTCAGCAAGGTTGTTGCAACCCTTAACCATACTAGAATGGAAGTGGGAAGTCATTTATATGGACTTCATAACAGGGTTTCCAAGGACAGTAAGGAAACATGATTCGATCATGTTTGTGGTGGACAAGCTATCAAAAGTAGCTCATTTTATCCCAGTCAAGACCACTTAGAAAGAAAGTGACATAGTAGGTATCTTTATGAAAGAAGTATTCATATTGCATGGGTTACCCAAGGCAATAATTTCGAATAGAGATGCAAAGTTCACATCAAATTTTTGGAAATGATTGTTTCGGGTTTTAGGGACTCAATTGAATTTTAGTACATCCTATTATCCTCAAAGAGATGGTCAGACTAAGAGGGTGAATCAAGTCCTTGAAGATATGCTAAGGATATATGTGATGGATAATTCATCCAAGTGGAAAGATTACTTACACTTGGTAGAATTTGCTTATAACATTGAACATCAAGCAGTGTTAAGAATGAGCCCATTCGAGGCATTGTATAACAAGGTTTGCATAACTCCAGTGAGTTGGGACAACCCGGTAAATAGGGTAGTGCTTGGACTAGATATGCTTCAGGAGGTGGAATGAGAAATTGTTAGGATTAGGTAGAATTTAAAAGTGGCACAAGATAGGTAGAAGAGTTATGCAGATATGAAGGGAGTGAAAAAGGAATAAATAAAGTTGGAAATAATGTTATTTGAGAGTGAATCCAAAGAAAATATCCCTGAAGTTGGGGATTTGTTCCAAGTTGGCACCCAGATATTGTGGATCGTTTGATGTCCTTGATAGGATAGGACTAGTTGCATATAGGATTGCATTTCCTATTGATATGAGAGTGCGTAATGTTTTTAATGTTTATTTTCTTAAAATATATATACATGACCCCAATCACATAATTGATTGCAATTAAATTCAAGTGGAACATGAGGGGGAGTTCTAGGTATATCATGTGTGCATCATGGACAAGAAGGTGAGCTTTCTCCAGAACCAAGCCGTTGAGCAGGTGAAGGTGCAGTGGAAACACCTTGGACAAGATGAGTTTATGTGGGAGTTGGAGGATACCATGATGGAGGCATATCCATTTTTGTTCAGTTTTGAGAACACCAAGGACAGTGTTGTTTTTAGGGGGAGGGGATTTTAATTCCCCCATTTTGACCCATGTTGTGTGTGTGTGTGTAGACTTGTAATGTAAATATGGTGAATGTGATGTGTAGCTCATAGTCTAGAGCTCAGGGCCAAGGCATTGCTATTGAATGTCAAACATATAGAGGAAAGTATTGTGTATTGTGTAGCCATGTGCTAGTAATCCATGTTCTAATAATCCATGTGTCATGTAAACACATGTTAATGTTTGTAATATGAAATAAATTTTCCTAAGGTTGGTTATGGAGGAAACAATGATTCAAATTAGGGTTGTGAGCATTATCCACTAGGGAGGGATGAGGGGGAATCGAAGATCCAACCCTATAATTTCCATGTGTCATGTGAGAAGCCAAGAAGGCGTCCATTCCACCCATTAAATTATTGTAAGAGGGTATATGAGGAATCAACTCAAGCGTTTAATTGAGCACGGACTAAATTGAGAAAAATTGTATGACAGGGTATGGGCGAGTCACTTAATGCAAAAGGAAACTGACTCGTTGGAAGGCATTCCCATTCAATTTTGAATGCATCATGGAAGAAAAATTAATGAATTGGTTGTATGTGTGCATCCCCAGCATCATGGACAATAGAATTTCCATCAAGAGAGAGAGTGGAAGGGGGGAGAAGTGCATTTTTTCCATTCCTAAAAGGGCGCAGTTGAGACACAAGGGAGCCGAGCGCGATGCATTCCTAAATCCTAAATATTATGCACGAGGAACCACTCGAAGAATTTGTTGTGTGGGAGGGATTCCCGACAACGATCAGAGGATATTCAATATCCTGGAGAAGAGACAATCTTGGAAATGTTGAATGCGTTGAGGAATTGACATAGACTGTTGAATCCAGTGAAGACAAGAGATCCTAGTTGGTGGTAGCATCTTGGACTGTGCTTTCCCAAGTCAATGTCGAGGGAGGGGGTGGCCAAGAGGTTGTGTAGCAGAGAAGGGGACCTTACTTAGGATAAGAGTGGAAGTGACAAGGGTACCAAGGTTGGATGAGGCCAATGGATATCACATGTAGATCAATGGGGGGATCACTAGCTAATATTTCATGTCTTTATCTCTTTGAGGGATTGATAAACCCAGTTGTATGTGTGTATTGCTGAGAGTGAGCCTGAGTGACTTATCAATGGATAACCCAACCCAACTTGGGGGTGGTATCTCAGCTGAAGTAATATAGGTTGGACAGAGACCTACATCGTTGGGTGGAATGTTGACCTCACTTAGCCAGCTGAGTGGACGACTTCTATTGAAATATAAGTGTTATATTTCTGAGGAATATGCCAATAAATCCATGTATTGGTTGTTACTTGTTCATGTTGAATGGAATGTTATGCTATCTTATGTTGTGCTATGGAATGATTGTTCAATGTTTGAGATGAGTTATAATTTGTGTATGAGTTATTGGTCTCAAGATATGTTGAATATCCTAGATCATGCATGGATTGCATTTTTTATTTGTTATGTTTCTAGGAGTGAATGCATATATTAAATCTGTATATGTTTCATAAGTTCCATGTGAACCTAACAGGGTCATTAGAGGCTTGGATACGTGCCTCAATTGTGAATTCGAAGCAGGCTAAGTGTTGATTATGTAAATCAGAAGAACAATGCTCAATTACATGGACGATTTAGTATGGTCGAATGGGAAAATTGATTAAGTATTGGACAGAGCGTGGCCTGCTGACATATTGGGTGTTCACGTCCCAATGCCAAAGAGCTGACATCGGATTGGTTCACATGTTGATTAAGTGGTCATTGTGTTGGAACCAATGTTGACGTTCCGATGTTGGTTCAGAAGGTCGGCCGAGAAATGGGTTTGTGTGTTGGAGCCGAGCGTCGATGTGTCGACGTTGGAGACAACATGAAGTTAGTGGGAAGGTAGTTGTGCCAATGTTGATGTCGAAGTGTCAATGGTGAAATTTGGGAACCGCGACTACATAAAAACATTGTGGCCATGTTCTGACTCCTAACTAGGTTGTTGTTGGTGAAATTGGAATCAGTGGTGTGAAGAAGGATGAAATTTGGCAGTTCAGACTTCTAATTCCTTATGTTGAAATTGTCGAAGTCAGAAATTCGGGGGTGTTGTGTTGGTAAATAGTTTGGGAAATTACAATTTTATACTACCAATTAGAGTTGGAATGTCAGCAAGGTTTCACGGGAAAGTAGTTTTTGTGCTCTCAATCTTTGATTTCCGACTCCAATGTACGAAAAATTCAGGATCGTTAAGAATGTGTCGGGGTCTGTGTAATTTGATGGTCGAGGCCATTTAGAACCGTCAAGATGGATTACGAGGAGTAATTAAGGAGCTAATTAATCCTGATTCATGTTGTGAAGTCAGTTTTTAATGATTATGAAGATGGAATCAGAAAGAGGGGTTGGGTGTCGAAAGGGGCCAACCCCTCTTCTCTGCCTAAATGATGAATCGGTTTTGCTGGAATATTAGAGTGATGGGTAGTAGTTGGCCTAAAGAAGAAGTGATACAAGATCTCATCCGCTCTACAAAGATTCTTTTGATCCAGGAGACAAAGCTAAGCATGAAAGAATTTGCAAGAACAAATAAAAAACCTTGGAGAAGCAGAGAATCCATAGCTAGAAATTCCATGGGAGCATTAGGTGGCATTAGAACCCTTTGGGACCCAGCCAAATTTTCTCTTCTTCACTCCTACTCTTCCTAGCATTGGGTCTTCTCCTCCCTTATCCATTTAAATCAGTCAAACATGTAAATATCTTCAACTTATATTTGTCAAATTTGATTTATAAAAAAAGAGATTGGTGGATGTATCAGCTTGATTTCAAGAACCATTTACAAATGGAAAATTTTATAATTACGAGGGTCCTTAATTTGACTTTCCATTCCAGTAAAAAAAGGGTGAATCTCTAGTAAGGGATCCCTTGAGAGAACTAGAAGATGATATAATTATGGATTGGGATTTGCTTGATATCAAACCTTTCAGAGGCTGTAACACTCCAGTTTTGACCCCATGGTATTAAATTGCATATGATGTAAATATTGTATTAAATCGTGGTGTGGAGCTCAAGCCAAAGGCCTCACCATGGATTTAGTGTTTTATGTTTCGTCAATTAAAATTGATTTCGATGGTTTATGTGCTAGCCAGGCACAATATATTTTGAGACACCATGTTAAAATGCAAATTAATAGAAGTACCACAACTAGCTATGTGCCGCAACGTTAAAAATATGGGGGCATAGTTTCACAAGGAATGGGGAGGGGGGAATAATCAAACCCTTGAGCCAAGGGGGAAAAGCCAAATGTCTAAGGGGGAAAACTCATAAAGTGGTCAACTACCCATTTTGTCCTTTTGTGCCCAGTCATCTAGAAGTTGGTTGAGGAAGTTATTGCATGGGGGTCAATTTTGAATTGGGAAGAGCACCCATTTTAGAAAAATGTGGTTTGAATTAACGAGCAAGTAAGAACCCAAAAATTGCTCACTCACCCATTATGCATTCACGTGGAGGCTCTCTCACACAAAGGAAAGCTTGGAGAGCTCTCCCATTCATGTTTTTGGTTTGTTGTGTGTTTCCTTCATGTTTGGGGGTAGTTTTCTGCAATTTTCCCATGGATGGGAAGTCGTTTTGGAAATGCTTAGGGGTTGGGCTCTCTCCTGGACGTTTTTTGTTCTGTGTTCCTCATTACTGGGCTAGGAAAACCCATTGTTTTGGTTGCACAACAAATGGAAGAAAAGACCCACGATTTATGGGTGTTGATGGGGTTGTTTTTTCCACGTGAATCCCATAAACGTTTCTGAGTTCGAATCCATGAGATGGGTATTTGTAAGGGTCATTTTTGTCTATGTGAATCCATTTAATTGTTTCTGAATTCGGGTTGCTCACCCAGGGGTTGATTTTCCCATTCGCCAAATCATTTTTGGTTGAAAAGCGTTTCCTTCGTACCCAGCATGTGCATTTTGTTGTTGTGGGAATCCTTGTGATGGCTTGGCAGAGTAAGTCCAAGAAATCCATCTGTTAGATGGATTAATGTGTTTGATTAGCAAGTTGGTTTGGCTAGGTAAGTCCAAGGAACCATATGTTAATTGGTTGACTATATGTTTGATGAAAAGTTTGACTTGGTTGAGTAATCCTCGGGGAACCCCCATGTTATTGGTTGTTTCCTTAGCAGCCTATGAAACCCAATTCCATATTGGCTTGGCTGGACAGTCTGTGAAACATAGCGGTGTGGCGGCTTGACTGTGGATGTACGGTTTTGGATATGTGTGAGCCAATTGTTGTTCCCTAGTTCCTTGTGGAATCATGCCCAGCTCGGGGGTGGTAGTGCTGCTGAGATATTGATGAGCACACTGGCCTATGGTTGGGTGGAACGTTGCAGCGACATAGCTAGTTGCGGGCCAACTTCTTTTCAAGCTAAGTATTCTTGTGCATTTAAACTCTCCAACTATATTTGTTTTATAAATTATTATGAACATGATGAATGCTTGACTGAAATGTGTTTTTCTTCCGCTGTATATTGCATGTTTTATACTTTTGTGTATGTTATTATGTTCAATGCAATATTTATATTATGCTATGAAAGCAAGTGAACTAAGGATATGCTAGTATACCTCATGTACAATATCTTCCTCTCTGAGGATGGATAAGATGGTTCCTTGGATGAATTGTACATTGCATTTACTCTCATGTGAGGCGATCCCTTCTTGTGGTACTGAGATAATGATGAAAATAACTGGGATGGGGAAATTTAAACTTTGTCATCTAAATCATTTTTTATGGTATCAAATTCGCAAATATGTTGTGAAAAGTTGTCAGGAACGCAATGGCACATTGTTGGGCAGACAAGATTGTGATAGAATTGGCTTCAACAGTGCAAGCTCTCTGGAATGCTTAATAGCGAGAGTAGTTTAAATTGTATCCTATCCCATGGTTGTCAAATGAATTTAATTTGAAATAAAGACCATGAAACACAAAGTTTCTACCCTGAAGTTTCATCTACGTTCGAACAAGCATCGATATGAAGATCAAATTCAACAGCTTGAGCGGAAGGCAAAGTTGGAAAGAAGGGAGCACCAATCTCAGGAGCCCGACATCGCCAGTACTTTTGAATCCAAGGGAAGGAGAATCCAGGAGTTGGAGTGTCATTTGGATCTTCTTGAAAGTTAGTTGTCTAAGACCCCAGACAATCCCTTTCTAATCAAGCATGATCCAACGCTTCCAAGCATGATTTTTTAGAATGGTATTTCTCTATTTTTTCTTAAATTGTCTAAATGGATTGCAAAAATCTTCAATTGTTAGGTGTCTATGTTTAAATTTACAGTAATCATGATGTCTCTAAAACTTATTTTTACCTTAAGCTGGAGGGATTTTTTTTGTAATATGTAGAAATAGGTTTGGTTAAAGTTTAGCAGACAACTTCTCATGATCTATTAGATATAATTTTGCTATGGAGCTATGCCACCTTTTTTGATGTTGAACAAATCAATTCTAAATTAAAAAAATTAACATAAATACATTTACAATAATATTAAGTTAATTATTTTTATATATTAAAAAATAAAAGTAACATTATTTAAACCTAGAAATACTTGGACAAACTATCATGGGAACATGACCCCACGGTTTTTAACTATCATGGGAGCATGCCCCATAGTTTTTAATATCTTTGATAATATTCATCCTTTTATATTTGTTGGTATCGTTATACAACTAATCTCGTCTTTAAGACATGGCTTATGGAAGTACGTTATATATATATATATATAAATTTGAGTTACTTTAGGTATCGATTATAATATTTATAATAAAAAAAATACAAATTTTGTATAACAAGTTAAAGAAATATTTATTTTAAATTAACAAATTATTTTAAAAAATAAATTACAAAAATTAATGAAATAAGAAAAACATAACTTCTCAGCAAAAGTGTGTATCTAAGTACAATATTAAAATGTATATGGATTTTGCTCCAAACGAGCTTGAAAAAGAAGAAATTGTCCACCCAATTTTGGAAAACATGAAATTAGAAAATAAAAAATTACAAGTGACCAACATGCCAAAATGTGGCACACAAGAAGCACATCTTTTGTTAGACCCAAATCATCTTCTGTAGACCAACCTGGATTCCAAGTGTCTCTTTTAGAGTCTATATCAATCAGTTCTTTTTAAAATCCTAAGAAATGATAGTTTAATTTTATCAACATAAAACTTTTTACCACTTTCATTATAAGTTCAATTTTGTACTATGTGATATCATTTTTTTATATTATTATAATAATTAATTAAACTGTAACTTGTTTTTAATATAATATGTATATGTGGTTGTCTTAGACTATATATATATATATATAAGTTTGTGTAACAAAAATGTAACAACTCAACTTTAAAATACATGTATTATATACATTCTTTCACATCATTGCTTTATACTAGTGCAAAATTCATTGATTTTACATACTAAAACATGAAATCTTGGTGATAAATAGAAAGGTATATATTTTTGAAAAAATAAATAAATAAAAATTATGATTTTTTTTTAAGTACAGAGTTTAATTTATCGATATAATAAAAGTACAAGCAAAACAAAATATTATTGTAGTTGTTTTGTGGATTGGTAGTAACATAACGAAAGTAGGAGCCTACCTATGTCGAGAAATCAAACTCATAACATAAAAAAGATCCTCTCAATGGTAGGGAAAACAAATCATACAAAAATCTATCAAAGCAGTGTTAAACATAAAAGTAGTGTTCTAATGCTACAAAAATTTATCAAAGCTAAACTCAGAGTGTCCATGAATTAAAAAACCCAAGGAACCTTAAACTCAACACTTGGTGGGAAGCTCCTCCTCAATGGGTACTCCAAAGCCGAAGCCAATCTGTGAGAGGGTCTTTGGTCTGCTTTCTGTAGGGGGGTACTACTGGGTAGAGGTACTTTTGCCACCATCGGCTTCATGACTCATGGAACTATTGTCGGTGTCGTCATTGTTGCCTGAAGTGCTGGAGGAACCCTTCTTGACCAGAAGCAGAGATAATTTTAAAAACACCCCCAAAATTTATATGTAAATAAATGGCTGAATATCCCTAATATATAGGAAAAATCAAAGCTTATTTTATCAATACTATAATATGTATGTATAATTTTTTGGCTAATCTTTCATTCTATTATAGAATCTTGTAAAATTTTGGCGAATGTTTCACTAAAATATAAGATATTGTAAACTCTTCGCGAACTTTTCAATGAATTATAAAATATTGTAAAAACTTGGCAAATATTTCATCAAATTATAGAATCCTGTAATGTCTTGGTGAATATTTTGCTAGGAAGACTAAGCTTTGATTTTGCATATTACTAAGGTAGTTCAATAGAAGAGCATATACTAGAGCTTGAATATCTTAACTCCTAGACCCTCAAATTAACAAATGCATGAATGAGGAGAGGAGGGATTTATTTATACATTTCACTAGCAGTATTCATTAGAGGAAATTTGAGGTCTAAAATGGGCCTTTTAAGGAAAATAATAAAATAACAGTTAAAATAATAAAATAATATTTATTAATTTTGGAGGAAGAAAGACAAAAACTATTTTTTGTTCGTATTTTCAACATATCTCTCTGTGTTTTTACTCAAATCTCGATCGGGAGGGCTCGTTGGATGCGTAATCTAATTCCACATCCAATGAGTACACACACTGCATACTTTTTTCTTTCTTATGTAGTGTGGGTACTCGTTGGATGAGGAATTAAATTACACATCCAACGAGCCCTCCCGATCGAGATTTGAGTAAAAACACAGGGATATATGTTGAAAATACGAACAAAAAATGTAGTTTTTTAATGGCAAATATGTCAATTCAACCATTATGGTTGAATCATTCTATTGAAATTCTATTGGTTTTTGAATTCCAACTCACAAGAATTTATTATTGGCCCGTTTTCTTGTAAGGCCCATTTTAGACCCCAAATTTCCTCTAATGAGGTCACTCACAACTAGAGGTGTTGGTGAAACACAACTACACTAACTAAATTCAGGAAAAGTGGGGACTCCACTTTTTCTCTTATCTCTTAATGGTCCAACAGACATGTGGGGACAAATATTGACATACTGACAAACTAATAGAATTGAACACTTTACATTGTGGAGTGATTATGGCACCCACGAACCATTATTACAATGTGGAATATTATTGAGGTCCACAACCTTATATAGTGTATGAATTCCCAATTAGATTATTTTCCAAATATCTCATTGTTAAGCTACCCTTTAAGAAAAAAATTACCTTCTTATCTATTTATAGATACGAATGCCATTGTTTCTTTTCATTTGTTGACAATCAAAATATGAATTATGTCATTTGATTTATAATTTGTATAGTTAGTTAGAAACTTGGAATGGTTGTTAGAAATAAGAACACACACTAATAAGAATAGAAAGCACATTAATGCATCATCATGCATATCACTAGAGCTACTATGTTAAAGACTATTTTTTTTTAGATAAGTCGAGGAACTGTTTGCATCCATGTCCTTGAAAATTTTGAAAGCATGCAAAATGTGGTAAAATTATTTTATCACCCTCATTGAATGCAAAAGACTAGATATCAAATAGCATAATGTCTACATCTCGGGTCAAACATGCCTTATATATATTATATACATGATGGAAATGAAGTATCGTGTTCCAACTAAATCATATATTTATCATACATAACTAGATCCATTTCTGGATGATGATAACAATTACACATCAAAACAAATCACCAAAAAACATTTTACTTTTGAATGACCCTTACGAAAAAATTATATCATAAAACAAGTACTAAACCCAACAAATTTAGGTCAAAAATAAAATTGGTGAACTTTGCAATACGAATGAAAAAAATATACCATCACGAACTTCTAAATAAAAATAAGAGAATCTACCAGTACTCTTTGGACAACTCTACAAGAAGTCAACCAAAATAATGACCATTCCACTGTAGCCCCTCCATTATAATCATTGTGCATTCATTTATATTACAAACATCCCAAACATCAACAATAACATACATAAAACAAGAACATATACACTCATTAACGCCTTAGATCCAATAATAATTGCAGCGCAAGATCCTAATAAAAGCACATTTTAAACAACTAGGTCAAATTCAGTTTGAATATATAAAAATCATGTGGCGTCTCTCCATCAAGAGTAGCATCCACTAACAACATATAAATGTCAGTTGATAGTTTAAACACGACAAGGAATAAATTAATAATATCTTTTGAACTATATAACACTTTCACAAAACCAATACTCCTAGGATAGAATAAAACCCTAATAACACTGAATGAGCCCTAAGAATCAATATTTCCCTAGAATTCAATAGGCCTAAAAAAACATGCATGATAAAAAACATGATAAAAGGTAAATTTACAATATAATAATTTATTGTAACTATGGATAAAAAGCATAAAAAGTTTTATAAAAGTCATACCATGTTAATTATTCGATGAAAAGTGTGATGTGAGTTTGTATTCTCTGATAAATTGCATGTGCAATGTGTCCCTTCAAGACTTGAGTTTTCGACAATGGAGATGTTATGCGAAGATTAAAATGTTGAGAAAACTTATAAGAATGAAAAGTGAAATCACATCAACCAGAACCTTCACCCTAGAAGCACAATCTGATGTGGGTGAACCATGAATCATTGTATCCTTTATATAGAAAAAATAGCCCCTTATTTCCCTCCAATACTGGAAATCAAGGGCCGAAAAAAGGTATCACATGAAATTGACTAAAAATACAGGCAAATGCAACCATATTCCTGAATTACAAGGAAAATGGAGGGCAAAATAACCCTTGGGAGCCTCAATTACTGAAAATTGGGGGCGAAAGAGTGATTTCACTAGATTTTCTCTAGAAATTGGGGGTGAAAGATAGATTGGAGGGAGATTTTGCTACGGAGAAAATAGTTTTTTTCATTTTTCTCATGAATAAACGGGAGGCTATTCATACTGGATATTTTTTTTAATAAATATTGGGCAAATATATTTTATCCGAGAAAACCCTTTCCATATAAGAAAATATCCCACTTTGTAACCCCCATAATATATAGCCCATGGGCTATATATAGCCCCTAAAATTATCCTTGACCGGAAGCGGCTCCGTCTTCTTTAATTATGAGGCGATGGTGGTGGCTTCTTTGCCCTACCAAGCTGCAGTGATGTGTGCCAGAGGCAAAGGGAGCCCTTGCTCATGATCAATTGGGGCATTGGTAGGAACCAGAGTAGGAGCAAGAGGGCCATCATGGATGCACGTAAGACGAAGGAGGATTCTAGTCAGAAGATTTTTCACCGCCCAAAATTTTTGTCTACGTAGGACCGTTCGATTAACTGCATAAGTGGAGCCCAAGATTTCATCTTCCCATTCATTCATGAGTTGGTATAGTTGTTTAGGGATTTTCACATCAAAACCTTCGGTATTGAAAATCGCTGAGAGAGTCTTGACTAGCTCGTTGGCACTCCCTTGTCCCCCTCGCCCATGTCGTGCGGTGGTTCTCGGTGTGCAAGACATGTTTGTATAAATAGAAGGCGTTGGAGAATTTAAACACCGGGATTTGAGAAAATTACAGGGGGATTTGAGAGCCAATATCAGCTGCTTGGACCGAGCTCTGCAAACACTAACGAGGGGCGCAGGGACACCAACGATTTTGGTTGCACTATGTATTATCAATGTTGAATATGTATTACTTATGGTTGACTTTAATGGAAAGTACATTTAAACCAAAGTTTCAAACCATTTTTTTATTTATTAATATAAAAATCAATTTTTTTGCAATGCTATCGGATTAAAATTTGAAGTGTTATTGTAGCAGTGGCCGCATAGGCATTGGGAAACAGAATTATTGCATTTTTTATTTATTAATATAAAAATCATTGGGAAACTGAATTGTGCCATCTTTTAGAGATTAATATAAAAATCATTTTTTGTGTGCAATGCTATTGGCTTAAAATTCGAAGTGTTATTGCAACAGTGGCAGCATAGGAATTGGGAAACATAATTGTGCATTAATACAGTGGAATAATCTAGGCCCTTTGTCGCTTGTTTGTTCACCACCGTCGGCCTGCCATTGTTGAACTTGTCTGCTCACCACTGCCATCGCCTTAGCAGCATATACCCACCACCTCCCATCTATATACAATCCACACATATCTTCTTGCATGAAAAGGTGAAGAAGCTTCCTCTTTCTGCCAGTTTTGTACATGGAAAGAAGGATTGTTGGTGGAACTGGAACATTGAAACATTGCCTACAACATGCATATAGACATCAATTTCAGAACAACATGTAGACACATCATCTTTACCAGGCTATTTGTGTGCCCCTTTGCTCTTTTCCTGTGTTCTTTCTGTGACATATTTTTTGCATTTGGATCACACTAGCAAACACAATGTACAATTAAATTCGATATGACATTAACAAAAGTCTGAAGATGCATCATGCATAGCTTGTACTCGCCGGAAGAAGGATTGTAGGATTATACTTGGTTACTTTTCTAGTAACACAACCAACAGATCAAAATTTACTACTACTTTTTGAAGGATAGAATTGTTATAACTAGCCTTGCTAGATCATCCTTGCCCTTTCAGGAACCCAGAACTACTACAGAAGTAGATAGACAAGAGAGAGCACTGCAAGAGCCGGATTTTACAACATGCATTGAAGTTTAAAAAAAATACTTTATCTCTATTGAATGAAGGTTCGTGTTGAGAGCTGGAGGTTTTTTTTTAATGAAAGGATTGTTTTGTTGTCATTGACAAGAATCCAATCAAATCGTTTTCTATCTGTCAACATAGTCTGCAAATGGTCCATGGAAGAAGATGCCATCCAAATAGTTATTATGTGGTATTCAGTTGAAGAAGAAGCCTCTGCCTGAAGGATGAACATGAAAGAGGTCCTCGTTGTTATGCCCTGCCNATGGTCCATGGAAGAAGATGCCATCCAAATAGTTATTATGTGGTATTCAGTTGAAGAAGAAGCCTCTGCCTGAAGGATGAACATGAAAGAGGTCCTCGTTGTTATGACCTGCCACAAAATTCAGAGGGTTCATTTCTGCATGTGCCTGCACTTTATGTCGTTTAAAAAGGAGAGAATTTGCTTTCTGGAAACCCCTTTGAAGATTGCAAACATTGCCATAATTAATTTGCACGTAAATCAACACAAAAATTGTCAACATTTAGAATTTTAAAGAACAATTCAACACCTATTTTCTGAACTTGTGCTCGTTCATATTTTTATCCTTGCATTCTGTGATTTTGCATGTTTTGTGGTACTTACTATTGTGTTTGTGAGTATCATTACTATTGAATTGAGAAAAAAAATTGTATTTGGGTGCAGTTTAGGTTGAACCCAACACCCATGAAGAACCAAGTAACATTCTGAACTTGTTTATGTTCAGACATGAAGTTAATGTAGATAATAGATTGTTTCTGACAGGGGATGAAAGACAAACAGAAAAAAAGATTGTTTCTGACATGGAATGAAAGACAGTTAGAAAACAAGAAAATTTGAACAAAGAATTTGCATTTTCTCACCTTGCCCTTCACAAGGGGGGAATAAATATCTACACTTTGATGTCAGGTTCCAAGTTTTAAAGTGTTGTTGCAAGCTTGTGAACAAATGGAACCTCAGAACAAAACAAATGGGAAACAAGTATGCAACCTTGTTCCTAAATTTAGTTTCAAGATCCATCAATTGAGTAGAAGACATGAGAATCTACTTTTTTTATTGAAAGTTTTTTGGTAATCTTTAAACCATCTTTTCATGGTTCTTGGTACAATTTTTGTGATCAACAGAAGTCATTCAAACTTCTAGTTGATATGGTTAATGGTAATCCTAAAACCATCTCATTGCTTTGGTTGGTTAGTGGTAATCTTAAAACCGCTTCTTGATATCTTGGATAGTTTAATGGTCAACTTAAAACCATTAGTTTTTGGTTAACTTGAAACCATGCAACTTAGTAGAATTCTTACTACTTCTGCTAGATTTTATGTCAAAAAAAATTTCAGCCATTAGTAGCTGACCTTCTTGACTTTTACTCCCTGAATTCACTTGACACATTGTTGATTGTCAAGTAGTGGCGGTTTTCCAGGAAAGACCAAAATTAAGATTAAGGGGGATGTTGAAATCTCTAATCTAAGTTCGTTATCTTACCTTAACGGTCATACTATTAGAGGTCAGTTATACATTATGTACTATATATGTATCATTGTGTACTATTGATTAATGAAACAAATTTGTGTGCCTTTTCCATCAGTTTTATTTTCATTCTTATTTACTTCCCATTTTCTTCATGATTTAATAGAGTCTTTATGTGCAAGACCTTTTGTTTTTCATTACATATTTTTTGTTGTATGGAATTCATCTCTTCTACCCTCGTTATTTTTATCTCTAAAGATATAAATGCAATGAAAAATACTCAGCTTGCTAGAGGCTATTAAATCTCAAGCTACTTAAAATCTAACGTGATCTATACTAGGCTCAGTATTACTGGCCATCAATTACATCCAGACTTACAGTAAACACTTGTGTATTTCAATTCATTTGTAAAGATAATTTATTTCTTTTTATTGTAGATATGTTATGTTTATATAATGCTTTTAACTTTAGCATCCTACTCAAAATTAGGTGAGCATTATGCAATTCCAATTCAGTGATTTGTCCAAACACTATTGCATTTCAAAAAGGCAAAATGTCAAACTTGATGGGCACCTCGGCTGCCGTGCAACATTTGTTTACTTATAAAATATTATTTTTGAAGCTATACCCCATTAAAAACATTTGTCAAACTTGATGGGCACCACGGTTGCATGCTTGGCTGAGGTTGTAGATGCCATAGTCATATAGATAAGCATGAAGATCGTTGGATAGAATAAAATTAGATTTTAAACCAGCAATAGGATCAATGCCCAACTTAATATTGTCACCATCTTCAGCTCTCCAACCCAACATACTACTAATCCATGGGAGAACCCGAATGAAACCATTTTAAATATGTGATGTATTATGCACAGAGAATAAATTCGGACGTAGCCAGCAATCAGGTTATAAACCTTTAATATATTTGACCTGAATCACTTGGTTCCAAAGACCCTTACTCCAGAGAACTGTCCACAAACTCTTGATTCTAAGTGAGATGCTAAACTGTTCCAAGTTTTTAATATTCCATCCCCGAGGGAGAATGGTCTTGAGAGCATTTTCCAATCAACTAAGTGCAACTTGCGCTTATTTACAGTACCACCCCAAAGGAATGTAAAACTACATTACCTTAATCTATTCAAAATGGATCTTGGAAGCCTTGCAAAAGAGAACCAATATACCGAGATCCCTGATAAGGAAAGTCTGATAAGAATGGAGTAGTCTAACGCTTCGACAATTTCGCCCGGCGTTAGACTACTCCATTAACGGCGATGAACTCCTCCGGTGATGCCTTTCCCAGTTTCTCGTGAGCCCCAGGCCTAGGTCCCACAGGATCCTACTCCTGTCCTTGCAGATACGCCGTTGCATCGCGGCCTCTGCCTTCGCCTGGACGTCTTCCTTCCTTCGCATTTACTCCGCAACACCCTGGTTTGTGACTTCACACCTTTTGTTTTCTGGAGTTCCGAGATTTTCACACTCATTAAAGCATAGAGTAATAATACAAAAACTATTTTGATCACAAAATATTTCTTTGGAGACATTTTGCCATTGCAAAAAGACGCAACACCCTAGTTTGTGACTTCACACCTTTTGTTTTTTGTTTTCTGGAGTTCCAGGATTTTCACACTCATTAAAGCATAGAATAATAATACAAAAACTATTTTGATCACAAAATATTTCTTTGGAGACATTTTGCCATTACAAAAAGACAGCAGAAAAAACAAGATCTACTATGAATCATCTAAAAAATGTTCAATTTGGCTGTGGTTTCCCATTAAGTGAAGCATTGAGAGGGTCGTTGAATTGCTATGCTGTTGCTGCAATGCAAAAATGTCATATTACTATATTCAAGTGACTTTTGTAAATTCATTTCAATATTTTTTCTACCCAGAAACTTCATATTACTATTTTCAAGTGACTTTTGGAACTTGACCAATGTTCCACTTAATTCTAAACAACCATGAATTTCATTTAAAGTAGATAGAGTACCTCTATTTAAATAACATAATTGTTTAGTTTCTATCTCTATCTGCCACACTGTAAATATATTGTCCTGAAGGGCCTCTTAATATTAAATCAAGCTTACCTGAAAATATAATGTTTGCACAATAATAAAAAATACAGGCTAACTGTTTCCTTAAAAAATACAGGCTAACGATTTCTACCTTTCCTGGTTATTGGTTATTTGTGTCTAGCGGCTTGTTTCAATGTTGTAATGAATGCCCAATGCATTAAGTCTATTAGCTATCATATAGGAAATTGAGTTATTTTGAACACTGTTGAAACACTTTGGCAATCAAGATAGCCATTAAATTGCAAAGAAGATGCAAAGAAGATTGGGCAAACTTTATTTTAATCTCTAAGCCGTTGAAACACTTTGGCAACAAAGATGACCATGAAACATTAAACATTAAATTGCAAAGAAGATTGGGCAAATTGTATTTTAATCTCTAAGCTGTTGAAACACTTTGGCAACAAAGATGACCATGACCAAGAAATTGTAAACATTAAATTGCAAAAAGATTGGGCAAACTGTATTTTAATCTCTAAGCCGTTGAAACACTTTGGCAACAAAAATGACCATGAAACGTTATCGGAAATTTGTATAGGGATCCTGTACAAATCTACGGTTTAGTAGGATGCGGGAATCGAGGAGTTAGTAGAAAACAGACTTCAGCTGCTCGGTCTCAACACCTCGTCCCTTTGTATGCGCTTTGCTATTTGTTTTTAGTAACAACATGTTGATACGACACTCACTATTTTGAAAAGAAAACTACTTGAAATGATACGACACTCAGAACGGCTGGAAAAAACATTTACCAACATTTGGCGAATAAATATATCCAGACCGTCTAATCTAATCTCTCATACAGTTTTACAATATTTTATAATCTCGACATACTTTTAAAAACAACGACATAAATACGAGCATGCAGAAATGGAAAGAAAAGGACCCTAAGGTGAATTTTGATTTATACTTTAAGCACAATCCAATAAATAAAGAAACCAAATCTTAAGGTAATTATGTATAGTATAATATGCAACGATGAATAACAATGTAAATTTTTCTAATATTTTCATAAAAACTACAAAATGGAATTGACAATAAACTGCATAGGCAATGAAAAAACCAAAGAAAACAAATGCATCTATAATAAAAATCAATATACATGCCATTTAAAATTTTATTAGCAATAAAGCATTACACATAACTTACAAATCTTATTTTTTAGGACATTGTTGCACACTAAAACATAAAATTTCATAGTATATATCATATGCAAGTTGTCTCAAATCTAAAACCCCATTGGATTCAAATGTATCACAAACAAAAACAAAAATAGCAAAAATGAAGTTACATGAAAACAACCAAAAAATTATGTATAAGAGATAGAAAAATAGGCAAATTAATTCCTTAAAGCATAAATGTTAAGATATTTATATCGATTCAAACTTGAACACCACAAATTGGAATATTATTCAACATCTATATATCCTTGATACCCTATGCTCCTCAAAGCATAATAGGAAGTTTCCCGATCTCCTCTAAAGAGATCTTAGTAAATGTCCATCAAAATTTATACCATTAATCCAAAATCACAAAATGTTAATCATAAATTTAAGTTTTTAGAAAAAAATCATTTTGCTACTAGGGTAATCCTAAACACCACAAACAAGCATAATATTCAAGATAAGCTTGGATGTTAAAAACCATAAATAGGCATAGTATTCAACATCTATCCTTGATACCCTATTCTCCTCCAAGCATAATTGGATGTTTCCCCTCCTCCAAAGTGCTCTTGCTAAATGTCCATCAAAGACTTATATTGTTCATCCAAAATCACAAAATGCTAACCCATATTTGCACACTAGTTTAAAATTAAGTGTTTATTACAATGTCATTTTTCTACAAGGTACTTCTAAACAATCAATACATATTTGCAGTTAACAAACACCGTGCAAATTATTCCAAAAGCAAGAGCCAAGTCCCCATATTTTGCTCGAAGGTGGAGTTAGAAATTATATATGTTCAACAACCATGCCTAAATAATCATTGAACATGGTAACCAAACCATGGGCAACAAGGAATTGTTCTCTCTCCATTTCATCAATATTATTATTCTAATTTGTATCCAATAAGATATATGTTTTTGTAAAACCAAACGTGGAAGAAATGTTTTCATATCTACTATTACCACTTTAGATATAAACTTTTAAATTTGAATTAATCATTTAGAAAATAGTAAAGTTTTGTTTTTAATAAACAAAAATTACATACTTATTAGAAGATGGTTTGTCCTTACAATTAAATTTGAATTGTAAATAGTTAAGAAAGTTCCTAAATTAGTTATTTTTAATATATAAGAGTTAATGGAAATGATATATTTATTCCAAGATGGTTTGTCCTTAAAAATAAATTTGAATTGTAAATATTTAAGAGAGTTCCTAAAGTTGTTTTCAATATATAAAGGAAATGATTAAATCAGTATATAAAAGCATTTCATATGAAATTGATTCTTTAATAATGATTAAATTTTAAAATAAAAAAGATTTAAATCATAGATAAATAAATAATCGTGTTATTTTTTTATTAATTTATCTATAAATAAATGGTAAAAAAATATAATATTACATTTTTTAACTTCTAAAAATACATTGATCTGAAACTTAATTATTTACTTTATCATTATTAAACAATTAGAAATAGAAATGGTTATATTAAGTTATTATTTGTGTATATTTGTTTATCTAAAGTTTTGCCATACAAACATTTATAAGAAATTACACAAAAAAAAACATAAGTTATGTAAAGGTTATATAACAAAAAACAATAAGAGATCACAGCATTCTATATAAGTTGTATCTTCACATAAAAATTATTCCAAAGTTTGTGTTTTATGGTTTTGTCAAAATGATAAAAAAAATAGATAAGACAAATTATAGATTTCACTACTAATTGTAATTTTACATATCAAAGATACACTAGGAAATTGGTTGTGTGAACTTAACACACTAGGAAATTGATTGTGTGAAATTAAGTGAATGGCAATTATGCTCAATACTGGAAAAAAAAACACTAGCTACATACAAAAAGAGTAGTCAAAACTCATATCTTACTCAATTTGTCTGAATGAGAAAAAAATCTATTACCAAGTAGCATAGATAACAACTTCATTCGCACATCCCATAAATTACCATACAGTGTGAAGTGTGAACATGTTGAAATTTAACATTTATTTTTGTTTCTTCAACTTTTCAATATAAATATACAAGAACATTTATCTATTCATTTAGTTAGGTTTGGCTCATTTCTCTATGTTCTTACAAACTAAGAGAACATTGTCTACAAATATTATTGTAATTATAAAGTTACAATATTTATGACTTTAAATAATCATCTATATTCAAACATTAAGAAACATCGTAAAAACACTTCTAAGTCAGTTTGTAGTTTAGTTAGATATTGTTTTTCAACCTAAGTGTTTTTCTTAGATTGGTTTGTTCATTGTGCACTTTTTCAACATAAGTGCACTTGTTCATTGTGCACTTATTTTTTGATTTGTCAATCTGTTTCTTTACCTACTTTATTATAGTATCAGAGTAAGAAGATATCAAATTTCAAATCGTTGTTATATTTTCAGCGAGTTGTTTGGTAGTTCAGCTCGAAATGGTGGATATCGCTGCCAATTAGGTAAAGGTGTATTTTTGTGAATATAAATTATTTGCCCCTCTGTATGGGCTTTTTAATTGGTAGCTTAGCTTTGCCGGTAGAGATGGATCTGGTTACTGATTATTTAAAGGAGTTCCTAAAGTTAAAGGGAGTTCTTTTGTTAAATTATATTTTTTGTTGGGCACTAATTTTTCTGAAGGGGTTGTTTCAATTTATTTTGTAAAATAAAAAGTCTCTTTAATTTTCCATTTATGATAGAAATATGTGTATTGTTATATAATACTCGAAATTAAGTTAGTGGGGAAGAATTATAAAAAATTACAATGAATTAGTGTATATAATAAAATATTTTTTAACAATGGGGAAGTTAGTGCGAAAGAAGCATTTTTTTTAATTGAACAAAGGGTTTTTAAAAAAGAAGCTTTTTCTTTTAAAGAACACAGAGTTTTGAAAAAATGGATGAAAAGAAATAAGGAAGTTGGTGGATATATTAAAAGTGGTGTGAAGTGTATGTTAGATTTAATCATTTGAGAACCTTGATCTTTATACGATAGACATTATGAGTTCCAATGTGAATAGGTGTTATGTGTTTGCTTGTGCTATAGTGAGTTATGATTCTGGTGCGAGTGTCTCCCTTCTTTGGGCTGGTGTTTCATTGGCCTATGCCTACTGAAAAAAAGAGCCAGAACAAAACGAAGTGAAATATCGGCATTGACCCAAAATCTCTATATATAGCCTACACATATTAAGTTATAACCTTCTCTTTTTAAGTGATAACCGTTCCTTTCAACTCCCAAAGTAAGGTTGCCATTAAGATATGGAAAATGCTTAAAAAATAGTGTTATAATACAAATGAATGGTGAATCTTAAATCTCATTGGTCTACAAAATTTGAAGTTGCTTAATAATTAAGAAATTGTATCTCATCTAATCAAAGTTGAAAGATATGTGTAATGAATTACAATGTATTAACAAAACATTGGTTGAAAAGGAGTTTGTACATATCATTCTTCGTAGTCATCTTAGTTCTTATCAATCTTTCATTACAGGGCTTGATACTCCTAGTAAAATTCCTATACTTTATGTAGCGAATCTCAGTGCGAAGTTATTGAAGGTAGAGCTAAAGAGAGTCATCTAGTGATGGAAATCATACACTTGTATCCAGGGGAACATCAACTCAATACACATAAAATAAATGATAAGGTAGGTCAGTCATCAAATCAGCTTGAAGAAAGTAAATTTTGTTATAGATTTAATGATAATCATCATTATTGTGGAAATCCAAGGCATTATGTGAAGGATTGTCGCAAAAAAACAACGGGATATGCAACAAGGACAATGTAAGTTTTCAAGACAAAACTCTATAGCAAAAAAATGTAATGCTCTTTGGGTTGCTCTTAACACTAATATCTCAAATAAAGATGAATGGGTCATAGATTTTCGTGTAACTTGTCATATGTCTCATAATAAGAAGAAGTTTGTTGTGTTAGATAATATTTGCAATTAAAAGAAAAATTTTCTTGGAAATGATACATCATTATATGTGATTCGAACTGCAAATGTTTATGTTGAAGATAGGGTATTTAATAATGTTATGTTGGTTCCCAATTTCAAGTCAAATTTATTCTCTTTAATTCAAATTGAAAAAATCAAGTTTTAATTCAAATTGAAAAAATCAAGGTTACAAGGTTGAGTTTTAAAAAGACAAATGTTGAATTAAATATATTAATAATAATTTAAAAGTGGTTCCTTCTGGATATGTAGAAAATGGAATTTATAAGTTTAAAAGGTTTGCCTCAAATGGAAAAACTTTGGTTGCAAAAGCAAATGTGAGTACGTTGTGGCACGTAAGGATGGGTCACTTGAATTAGAAAAGCCTTACTCAAATGAAAACGTTTGAAATGGAGTATATCCAAAAGTTTATAAAGGTAAATCATGGAGAGCCAAGACTTCGCTTCATTTGGTTCATAGCGACCTCATGGGACGAATGGAACATCCTTGCATTCAGGTTTTAGGTATGTTTTGACATTATTGATGACTATAGCAGTCTAAAGCACAAAGATGAGGTATTGAGAAGTTCAATTTAGGCTTTTGTAGAAAAACAAAGTGGAAAATCTATCAACATTTTATGGACTGGTAATGGAAGAGAATATATGAACAGGGATTTTGGAAATTATTGCAAGTATAATGGAATTAAAAGAAATCATATAGTCCCCTATACACCCAAAAAAATGTGTAGATGGAAGGAAGAATATGAATTTTGTGGATATGGCGAAGTGTGTGCTCCACACTAGAAATTTGGATCCAAAATTTGGGTTAAAGGTGTAATAGGACACCTGCAATTGTTGTCAAACATACAGATATTGAAGAATCTTGGAGTAGCATAAAACCAACTATAGGACATTTCAAATTTTTTGGGTGTGATGCTTATGTTCATATACTCGATGAAAAAAGGAAGAAACTAGATAAGAAAAGCCACAAATGTATTATGGTTGGTTCTAGCGATTCAATCATTTAAGGCCTATAGGTTGTATGATCCTGAAACAAATTAAATACTTATTAGAATAGAACCAAAGATGTGATATTTGATGAAATCTGTATATCACCTTCCAAATATTCTTCCTCTACTCCTGCGTCTTCCTCAACTCTTAGTGACCCAATGATTGAAGAAAACTCTAATGACATGACTAGTGAAGAAAGTTATGAATCTTCTGATGGAGAAATTGTTGTTGCAGGAACACAAAATGGAAATGATGATTCTTCCACAAAAACAAAGATTCTTCAAGTGGTTTTTTAAGAAGGTCCAAGACATCATTTTGTTATGCTCTTATGACTAGAGTGAGGAATGTTGATGGTCCATAGGTATTTGAATAATATCAAGGAAAACATAATGGGATGATGCAATGAAAGAAGAATATAATTCTCTAATGAAGAATCAAACTTGGTATTTGACTCCTCTTCCCCAAGGTAAAAATCTCACTGGTTGCAAATGGGTATACAAGGCAAAGTTCACTTCTAATGGAGAAATTGAAAAGCATAAGTCTAGGTTGGTTGAAAAAGGATTCCCACAGAAATAAGGTATTGACTATATTGAAACATTTTCTCCTCTCGTTAAAATTATTACAATTTGCATAGTAGCTTCTCTAGCTGCAAAATTTGGTTGGGAAATTCAACAAATAGACGTAAAAAACATTTTTTTGAATGGTGATTTAAACATGAAGAAATCTATATGCAACAACCCCTTGGTTTTAGAAACGCTAGTCAATAAAATTTTGTTTGTAAGCTAAAAAGGTCTTTGTATGGATTAAAATTGGTTTGTTAAAATTGTTCAGTCGTTGTCCCTCTTACGAATTAAAATATGCCATGCATTTTGCAATAAGAAACTGCCACATTAAGGATAAGGTTTTAAAACGGTTTGGTAGCTCTTTCTTTGATGTCTAGATGGCATGTATGATGCTCCCAATGGTTTCCTGTATAGTACCTTTTCTTCAACATTGCTTTTCCCTATATGTTGCTCCCAATTTCCTCTTGAGTAAAGTTGATAATAGGTCGTTTAGAGGTTCTTTTGGAGATTATGTCTACTTACATTTATTTTACTAATGCAGTGGTTATGTTGCAAAAATTAGTAAACTGGATATAAACACATGCTGACCATTTCTTAGCACTTACAGGAAACTGGCAATTCCCCTTCTAGAAATTCCTACCTACATAGGCCAATTGAGAAAGACAACGTGAGGGACTCATATGCTTCCATGCTTCCCTATAATGGAAACTTTGATCATGGGATTTCTGATGTTTCTTACATCCAATGTTAATATGCAGGAGAAACAAAATTAAAATATGCTAGACAACACAGAAATAGTAGAGGATCTAACCGTTGAGATGTCAGGTTATGCTGCAGGTTCTACTGCATATGATGAGGGTATATTCACAGATGGTATAATGGACATTGGAAGAGTTGATTCTACTGTTTCAATGAAGCTAAAAAAGGACAAATCTAGAATCGCAAATTCCAAGGAGAAAATATCTGGAATCTCCCATTGTTTATCAAAATATAGAAATTCCAAGGGAACAATCCATAATACTGAAACCTGTTATCATGCTCAGGATCGGAAAGTAGTATTTGCTGAGATGGGACAACCCGTCATGGAAAAATTAATGTCATTCATTTCGGTGACTGAAACAAAGGAGGAGTTAAAGTCAAAACAAATAAAATGTGAAGAACTTCATATTCTTTGTCAGGCTTCTAGTTCTTGGGAGTATTTTTCTAGGAACAAGAACGTTTTTTAATGAGATAAGTGAGAAGATGAAAGGAAAAGAAATGGAAAAGGCCACCTCTTTGGTATTAGACTCTAAAGATCCTTTAGATGCAAAGAAGCTAAAAAAATATGAGTGATGTTCCGATCACAGTTGTTACTTATGCCGCAAATGTTGAACCTGGTCAATTAATTTTAATTTTGTATTCGTATTGGGAATTTGTTTTTGATTATAGAGTATTTGCATGAATATGGTAGTTGAAAAACTGTTTGAACAATTCAAATATTTATATTTTTAATTTGAATATTTTGCTTGACCTTATTTTGAAGTTGAGTTACTTTATTTTGAATTGAGTTTTAGTTACTTTATTTTGAATTGATTTTTAGCTTACAATTCAAACTTACCAACAACCAACAACAAGTAGGACATGCAAAAACTTGTGGGTTAGACCATGATTTGTAAGTTATTTGTTGTTTGTGAGTTTTATTTGTGAATAGATGCAAAGCTCTTATTTTGAATGATCTATGCTATTCGGTTAGAGAGAAACTCTTAAGAGGTTTGAAACTTAAGCATGGCCTTGACCATGTATCATATGGAGGTTTATCACCTTCCTCACAATTTATAAATGTTCTATAATGGACAATTCTTGTATATTCAAAGGCTAAGTTATACCTAAAAGGTTATTAATATGCCAAGATTTAGATTTATGATAGAAGGTAGTCGAGATGGTATACCAGTATGTGTGAGATCAAGGGGATTACATGTTCACTTCTAGCTCAACATGGAAGCAAGGACAATTACTAAGATTGAGAGAACTCTTTCGTTTGTGATTTTCCTGGTGAATTCCTTCAATTCCCGAGCAACATTTCCATTTTCAAATGTTCTTCTATGAAATAGCTGCCAACCCTCCTCTTGCAGGAGAGGTTCCACTTCCATTGTCTATTGCATAGTCATTCTCTCACACTTCTTTATTTCGAGTAGTGAGGACAATCTTAAAACTCGTGTCATTCAAGGACTCTTGCAGGTCATCAAGTTTGGAACTCGTCCACATATCATCCGCTTTTAGTCTTTAAAAATTTCACATCATATCTTTTCACCCGATATGGAATCCAATTGGTAATACTAAACATTGAACATTATAAAATTATGCACTTGTCAAAAATCCAATTGTGGTATTATTTTCTGTGTCTAATTTTACCTAAATTCTTGGACAAACTTTGAAATTGTCTTTACTTCTGCACAAATCATATTAGGAATCCCCCTAGCTGTTATCTTCCAATCCATAGAATCTTGTCCATCTCTGATCACCTTAACTTTAAACTCAATTTATTTTGCAAGTTTATTTATTGTTGGAACAATTGTCTCTTCAATAGTTATATCAGTCATATCAGAACTTTTAGTGGGAGCATTATTTGCACTTCGTTCCTACAAAGTTTGAATGGATTGTCTGTAGCTTTACTTAGCAAGCTATCTATGTCACGATCAGACTCCTCAACTAAATCCATCAATTCACATGCCTCACATTATTCCAGTACAACATCTATCCTCTGTTCAGGAGATAGTCGAATGATTACATTGACCTGACTAATGACATCGCAGTTAGCCTCCAAGATTGTTTGTTGGCGAACTTAAAGTGGAATAGCATTTCCAACTTCACATTCTTTTGTCCCAGTCAATTTACAAATCAAAATATGATTATACTCGGATCATGTTACAGAATCAAACCCATAAGTTAGGATAACACAATCAACAATGTCGTAAAGGCTAACATGACAAATGATGTTGTATCGTGATGAGGTGCAGGATATAGATACAAATTCAAAACATGCAATATTAGATGTATCCATGTCGGAATCTTAAACCTTGTAAAATTGTCAAGTGGACAAACATCATGTGTTGGGCGTCGATTAAAAGGATGAATGACACATGGTGGGCGTCAACTGAAAGGATGGATGACACGTGGCAGGCATTGGTTGAAAGGATGGATGGTGAATATAGACAGAAACACAGTATTGTCCGAATGGATACAATTATTTTGGGTGTGGCCGCCATCATCTCGTTGGAGACCTTGTTCATCCCCCATAATTCTTGTTTGGTGAGTGACAAATTAGGTTATCATCCATAGATGAATTAATCATTCCATTCTGAATCTGGTCCAACTGGACATAATTTATCTTCATTTTCTTTGAAAGAAGTTGCATATCGTCCATAAATTTAGGGTTCTTCAGGTCCATTTCCCAAACTCTTTAATGAAAATCCAAATATTGATGAGTTTGGTGTGAACTAAACCTAGGCTATCGTTTATGGAGGAATTTGTAATTATCTCACTATGACTTTGGTCTGAGTTGACATAACTTATCTTCCTTTATTTGAAGGAAGCTGCAAATCATCCATAAATTTGGGGTTCTTCCACTGTATTTAATGGAAATATATGGAATTTAATGGAGATGATAAAGGATAGTGAAAATTGAAAGAAAATGGGTGAGGGAATTTTTAGTTTTTCAAATCAAATAGTGTTTTTTGTAGAGGGACATGGGGTGTATTTTCAACTTTTGGGACATGGAAATAGGGATGAGACTATTTCGGCTCATTCATTTTCATTTTTTTATGCGACCAACTCGTAACTATCATAATATGGTTTCAATCAACTCCCATTGGCGAGTCCTCTGACCTCTGTTCCATCTAAATTTTCTAGCTTCATTGCTCCTCCATTAGTGATTTCTTCGACAATGTATGGTCCTAACCAATGTGTTTTTATATTTTCTGGATGCTCGAAAATTTTGTTGACATACATAAGAACAAGACCCCCAACTTCAAAATGATTGCTCGTAATGTGTCTATCATGCCATACCTTCTACCTTTGCTTTTCTACAATTTGGTGAAATCCTGCAACAAAACGGTCTTCCTCTAACTATACTAGTTGAAGTAACATGTATTGCACAGCATCAACATCTGTCATTTTAGTTATCGCAGCAACTCTTAAGCTTGATACAATATATTCCATAGGAATGACAACTTATTTTCCATACACCAACCGAAATGGAGTCTGACCAGTCAACTTCTTACACGTCGTGTGATATGCCCATAATACTACAGAAATATTCTGGTCCTAGTCATCTCTTTGCGCATTACAAACCTTTTTCAATGTGTTTTCCATAATCTTGTTGAATGCTTCAATGGCTCCATTTGCTTAAGGATGACATGGTGTTGTCCTTCTATTTTGTATCTAAAATTCCTCTGTTAGTTCTTCAATAAATTGATTAACAAAATGCATACCTTGATCGTAGATTAAAATATTTGGGCACTCGAACCTTGTCACAACATTTTCAAATAGAAACTTCATTGCAGTACAATCCTTTACTGGCGTTGCCTCTTCCCATTTGGTTAGTTAATCAGTCACAGTGATAATATATGGTGCTCTTGTGTGCTTTCTTTCCGGACTGATAGGTCCTTTAAAATCAATATCCCATTTATCAATTCATGTAATGTTATCTATGGTACCAATGTCATTTCATCTCTTTAGGACGACTTTCCAGTTCTTTGACAGGAATCGTAGCTGCGACAATAATCCCTAGCATCCACATGCATGGTGGGCCATCATAATCTTGCACATCGTATCTTTTCTTGAATAGTGTCCTCCTACGACACCAACATGCGCTCCATTTAATATGATCGGGTGCTCATGCTCCAAAACGCAATGTCGAAGTATCTCATCAGGACCCATTTTATACAAGTGTCAAGCAATCAACTGTAAATCTGCATCTCACACCACCAACTGCTTCTTTTGCGCAGTGGTGAATTCAGTCGGTGCATAACCCGTACTCATAAAATGTATGATATCTTTATACTTATCATCAAACATGGTTATAAAAAAGAGTTGCGCATCAGGAAGATTATCTTCCAGGCTAGTAGTTTCTTCTCCACTTTCAATCCTTAAAAGATGGTCTGGCCCCAAATTCAACCGAAAATGTTTAACAATTATCTTAAAATCAAATTCCTGGAAGAGGAGAATCCACCGACAGATATTCCCCCCAACACTGGATTATTGACGAAGTATTTCAATGCAGAATGGTCAATATACATCTTAAAATATCCTCCTAGTAAATAATGTCTAAATTTGTGTAGTGCATATACCATCGTTAGCCCTTCTCTCTATGTCGTGGTATAATTATTTTATGTAGTTAACAACTTCTTGCTAGTGAAAGCAATGGGATGATCAATCGATCCTCCACTAGGTTGAGTCAGTACCATGCTGAGTGCAATAGACGATGGATCGACATGAACATGGAACTCTTTTTCTGAGTATGGAAACACAAGTATTGGTGCACTAGCCATTTTATTCTTCAACTTGTCTAGACTTTCTTGACAATCTGTTTTCCATTGAAACTTAGTATCTTTTTTCAACAGTTTTTCCATTGGAGCAGTCACACACCGCGTATCCTTTTATAAACTTCCTGTAGTATCTAATGTGTCCTAATGTTGCTCTTAACTATTTAACTATAGTAGGTGGTGGTAGATTGAGTATGATTACAACTTTGGCTGGCTCAACCAAAATTTTATTGCAACAAACCATATGGCCAAACAGAGCTCCAAAAGGTGGTTAAAAAATACATTTCTTCAAATTCAGGGAAATTTTATACTAGCAACAACGTTCCAAAATCATTCTTAGGCCCTCTATATGGTATTTTACAAGGCCAAATAATGTCCGGTTATCGAAGTAAACTTCAATAAATTTGTGTATAAAGTCTTTAGAGGAAGCAACTACGATTATGGAAAAAATTGCAAGCGCATTCTTAAGTCCAAAGAGAATTACCGTATAATGGAAACATCCCCACTCCGTCACAAAGGTATTCTTCGTCGATCCTCTTTTGCAATTCTAATATGATGGTAACCAGAAAATCCATCAATTAAAGAGTACATATCTTTCTCTCCGACATTCCCTAGTACCTCATCTGAAAATGGAGTCAAAAACAGATCATGCAAACAAGCATCATTTAAATTTCTTAGGTCGACACAAATTTTTACTTCACATGATGTCTTCTTGTCCTATACTACAATTGGGCTAATCCATTCTGATTCTTCGACAGATTCTATAACACCTTCCTCTATCATTCAGTCCAATTTATCCTTAACCTTTTCTTTGTATCACATATTTAATCTGTATGGTCATTGCTTGACTGGTTTTGCGTCAAGCCTCAAAGGTATATTAATTTCGTCAAGGTAGTCGACTATTCCTTTCATTTCTGAAAATTTGGTAGGGAACAGATCCTGAAATTCATGCAACAATTCAGTGATCTTCCCCACAGTCTCGTCATCCCAATAATCTCCAATATTGTCGAACTTTGGATTTTAAGGCGAGCCAATATTTACTTTCTTAATCTTAAGTGGACTTAGGAATTGGTCACTAGAAATGTCAACTCCTTCCACTGCTCGCATACCTTCTGACTCAAATATGTTTATATTGAGTGGATCATCATCATCTGGTTCTCCCGTGACATTGTAACATTCCATCGAATGGTGGACTGTTGTGTTGCATTGATGGAAATTTGTGGCTGCAACAGGGATTTCTTCAAATATCTTCTCCTTCATTATTTGTAGCGAAACATCATTTGTTGGGTGTTCACTTGCATTGTTAAGAGTTTCTTCAATGAGCATTGTCAATTCAGCGACAGCATCTCTATCATGTATTAGTGCTAAACCATTTTAAAATATATATTTAAGCTTACTAATCTTTTTTCAGTGGTTCCTTCCTGAACAATTGCTCAAATATTTCGAGCAACACCTTTACTTGTCCAAATGTCTATGCTTGATTTGTATAAACAAATTCTAGTCGTACTTCCGAGAATACTTCCTTCTCCTTCTAGACGCCTAATGGGGCTTTCTTTTGTGTCGCGGGTTGCACTTGCAGTTGTCCATGCTGTGTATTTTGGTCTACTCTTGCCGTAGCACCTCCTCTTGCAACAACAACAATATTTGGTTCCCTCGGCTCAGCATAAATCATATGAATGTTTTGGTTGGGGTTAGGGTTCATATTTTGCGTAGGATTGGGATTTCCCACAGTTCGAGCCTACCATTTCACAATTAATTGCAGACACTGTTCGACAGTGTGGTCAAATGCTTTATAGTATGTACATGTTTTCACAGGAGTTTGGAAATCTTGGGAAAAGTGTCCTGGTTGTCCACAGTTATAACATATGACTTTTTCTCGACCAAATCCTCCTCCTCCGTATTGTTTTCCTCGACCTTGAAAATTTCCACCCCCCCTTGGCTGAGGGTATTGTTGATGTGGAAGATACTGATTTTGTTGATATTGTGGATGAGGATATTGTGGTTGTTGAAATTGTGCTGGTATATATTGAGCAGGTTGATACTAAGTTTGCGCTCATTCATCTTGCATATGCTCATCATTCTTCTTCAAGTAGGTATCCATCATCTTTTCTTGCGGCAGCTGAAGTGATATGCAGTCTTTCTTATCATGTCCTAGTGATTTACAAAATTCACAGTACATACTAGTTGGTGTACTTACAATCTTCTATAAATAAAAAAATTATTTCAATTTATGGCCTCTAGTCTCACATATTCTGCACCAAGGAAACCCTTGGGTGTTTACCGAGTTTGGCGCTCCTACTGTGAAATATTTCATGAGCATCGGGAAATTATCTTAATGGTGTCCGTATGTTTTACATCTTCTACACCATAATTATTCTTGCACTTCCTTGCCTCTCTTGATGTATTGGAGTTGAATCGTAAGATTGGTCAACTATGATTGAATTTGCATCATTCCTACGCTGGTTTCTCCAATCGACAAGGATTCTAGTTTCATTTCTCTTTCAAGTGCTTATGTCTTTGACACAATATTTTGTTGCATCAATGGGATCCATATGTGTGGCAGCAAGGCGACAATGAACCATTCCATGTTGTGTACATCTGTCATCTGGAAGCTCACTTTTGCCATTAAGGTCTTGAATCTCTAGTCAAAGTCCCAAACAGACTCTATAGGAAGTGGCTTGATTTTTTTAATCTATGTAATACATTGTGACTCAGACTTTGGATTTCTAAACCCATCTATCATTCCCGCTCGAATCCGGTCGAGCATTTTCTACGCAACTCCTACTGGTACTATAGAAAATACCATCTACCAGTCTAGTGCACGACCTCACATAGTCATGATCATCTGTGCTTTATTTATGTTCTCATCTTGGACCTGTTGCACAGTCCATAGGCTTCATAGAGAAACCAATGTTGCTCTGGGTCTTCTGACCCATTTCCATTGAATATTGGAAACTTAATGTCGGTCCCATCCATTGTATTAACTGTTGGTACATGTGTACAAATTTTTTTACTAACCATACTCCCTTTTCCTCTATTCACAGCATTAGTACTACTTGTATTTACAAACCCACTTGGATATAAGTCTCTAGATCTTACTTATGGCGATGTGCACGGTGTTGTAGGCGTGTCGTATCCGTGTTCTGGATCTAGAGCTTTTGTTTATTCTTCTTCTCATCCAAATATTGGTTGATATTCTTCTTCTTCATTGCAAGACCCTTTGTCCAAGTACGATGCAAGCTTGTAGACTTCTTCTATGGTTGTGTTGCAACTCCCTCTTCCAGTCACAGTCTTTCTTCGCTTTTCGAACTGAAATCTTCTTCCACTTCTTAAACAACCAGCCTCTATTTCAGTTCCATTATCACCAGGGAACATCTAAACTCAATTTGCTCCATTTTTCACACAATTCTGCTACGACATACCCACCTTTTTTCCCACAACTTCGAACTTGCCACATTCGTATGATACCTTTTTCACATACGAGAATTTTTATCCATGTCTTTAAAGATGACAAATATCTACCGCGGGGTCCTTGTAAAAATTTTCTCTTCGCCTCACTATATGAGGTTATTGTGTTGACAACAAACTCAGTAATGTATCCCTCAAAAATAGATTCTACCCAAAAATCTACAGCCCTCGACACAGGGTTGGTCACACTTTTCAGTCGTTCAATCAACTAAGGATTCCACTCCATCGATTCTCCTTCTTGGAAGTTTCTTTGTTGGGTTGCCAACTTAGACAACCACTCATGCAATACAATGGTAAAATCAAAAAAAGAAAATTTCATGAAAGTTTGTGTACAGGTATCATCCCAACCACTCTATTGGGCTCAACCGAGATCCTTTTCTTTCTTCTTGTGCAAATTCTAATGCTTTGGAATCCACCCAATCTTGCATTTTAGGCTTTGTTGGTTCCCACAGCATATCCCTCACCGAAATGATCGGTCCTGGCAACGGAACAATTTGTTGTATTTTTTGCTACTTCCCTTCGACCCAGGTTCAATTCCTTCTTCTTAGCACAACAAAACCTAAGATATCAACATGACAGAGCAAGGCTCAGTCGGAAACACCTACGACAAAAATGCAGTCTCACCTGGGATATCTTTCCTTTATTGGGTAACTACCAGAACCATGTTTCCGTAGTTGGATGGGGGGTTTACTGTCCCTTGGCACCTCACCAAGGCGCTCAACCAAGCCTAATAGGTGGGATTGAGTCACTATGTCTACACAACCAAGCTGCGACACAATTCATCCTTCTACAAGTATTATAACAACGACCCAATGCAGCCTAAGTACATTCACACATTTATAATAACAATGCAACATACATAAACATATCTTTGTAAGCAAATACATATACATTCACTCACAACAACATATATACATGCATCTTAAACACATTCATCGTTCATACATTTGACACAGTAGTTAACGTGGAAACCCATCTGGGAAAAAACCACAAAGGTGCTCTTCATCTGGCATGAGAAATGTATGAACCTTTTGTCTACGCACTAAGTCATAGACTCTATTCTATATCTTCTTCTTTATCTATACAGACTCTTTCTTCCTCTCATGCTCTCTTATCTTCTCTTCTATTCCTTCCCTACTTGACTCTACTAACAATCCTCACATAGCCTGGATCGACGCTACGTCTTCTACACTTCTGCGCACTCAGCTGCATATTCTTCAACTCAATGTACTTAGCAAAACTATAAGCTACACCACTACAAAAACAGTGACCCGAACTAACAACCCAGATTTTACAACCTAGAAGCTATAGAGGAGCTAAGGACCGAGGAGCTAACCCGCATACTTCTTGGGTTCCTCCTTTTATAGACTCTTTACAGACTATCTACCTGTTGCTTTCTCTTTTGAATTTCTACATTTAACCAACAGACTGTCTTTCCTATTCTAACGACACATGACAGTAGGAGCTAACAACCTAACTTACAAAGATACCTTCCTACATACGGCTTCCACTGGATCTAGCCGACTTCATACCTGGGATCTTCCCAACTATCGTTTTTTGGTCATTATGCCCTACTATCCTTTTCGAGTCGTTATACTAAACGCCTTCTGGTACTGTTATTCTATCACACCTTTCCTTGTCGCATTCCTTCCTTCTGTCGTGGATTCCGTAGTTTCTTCTTGAAATGCTTCTTTCCTTAGCTCCTTCTTCTTTCCATGCTTCTGTCGCACATCATTTGCCTTCTTTTCCTTCATCTACTCTTCCTTTCTTCTGTCATTGATTATGTCACAGCTCCTTCCTCTTCTATCTATTGCGCCTTTTCATACTTAAGCATAATTCTAAGTGAAGTCTGCTTTCCTTTCCCTAGGCCCAATGAAATTCATTTTTTCAAGTCTGTCGAGGATCTGGAGTTGTAGGGCGATCAGGTAGTTGAGTGGTCGCAATAAATTTTTATTTTAATTTACATAATGCAGTTAGTCTGAGGGATTGTGATGATGAGTCAAAATGGTCATATAACAAAGCATCTAAGGTCCTCATTGTCGAACTTGTTTATGAGGAAAAAATTAGTGAAGGAGTTGAGGAAGAGAGAAGGTGGTGGTGGAAAATTGTGTGGAAGATGAATAGTCCCCTTAAAACTAGAATATTCCTTTGGTTGGATTTGGAAAACAAAATCCTAACATGGGACAATGACCAAAAATTAAATTGGGTCAGGTCATAGTTGGTGCTATTTGTGACAAAGAGCAAGTGACTCTATTGACATCTGATAGCTAATTGTTCTTTTTTTAAAGTTGTTTGGAGGGATGTCTGTTAGAGTTACAATATTAAGAATATGTGGGACAAAGATACATTATTGGAGTGCTATGTATATATAAATATATAGGATGATGGGGGATTTGTGGTTGGATCACGATCTTTTGCCTTAGGGGTTGTTGCAGGTTGGTGATCCATGTTCTTGACTAGGGTTAGATTGCAATGGAACTCATATTGGATGAGTTGGACTACAAAGAGGACAACCTCTCTAGTTCTCACTTAATCTTTCGGACACATGAGGAGTTAGTTAATCTATCTAAAGAGGAAAGGGTTTTCAATGAGGATATGTCCGAATAGGATTTAAATCTGGAAGGAAAATCTCCAAGGATAGATGGAACACTTGGACAAAGGGAAAAACACTTTTTGGTTTTTGGGAGATATTTAGGCCCATGGAGATTTCTTTTGTTTGCATGAATATTGTAAGGATAATAAAGAGCATAGTGACTATGATCAAGGTTTGGAATACGCTGGAACAAAGGATGTTGTTTGTGTGGGGGATGTAGTTTCTAATCCTTGTGTACACCACTATGAATAGGCGTTGTTGAAGGTATTGTAGAGTGTTTCGAGGCCCATAAAATTAAATAAATGTGTTAGAACAATCAAGGAGAAGATGAAGATGGTGCTTGGCATATATGTAAAGTTATAGTAGGTGGAGAATATTATGGAGCATGCCCACATTGGAATATTTACTAGTAAATTTGTTAATGCAAGCTTGTTGAGGCTTTGGTTGGAGGTCGACTAAACAAGGATTTGGGATATACTCTAATTTTCCATTAATTTCTCAAAGGGTGGATATATTTTGAGTTCAGGTGTGCCTCCAACATGGATCTCATTCAGAAGTAGGTCTGAATGCGGGGGCCTTCTAGCTTGTTTCTTGATAGTTGGAATCCAGGATTTGACCTTCGTTGAGAGCCCATGGATCTACAACACATTTGGGCTCTTTTACCAAGCCTTCTTCTTGAGTTCTAGTGTGAGGCGTCTTTGAGTGCCATTAGTAATCAAATCAAGAGATGTATAGCCTTGGAAGATAATTTTTGGAGCCTCACCAATAAGAAGATTGCCAAGGTTCTGGTTGAGGTGGACATGAGGGAAGGACTCTCGACCTAAATCAAAATGAGTGAGGTGAGGAGGTTTTGGTAAAATTGTTGGATTAATGGAAAGTGTCATTTCGTTGTACCAATAGTCAATATGTAGGGCATTTGTGGAGAGATTCTTATTCTCCTATATTGAGTAAACAAGTTAGTTGTAAGATTTGGGTGAAGAAAAGGGAGGATCTAGTATTAAACCATTCAAAGAATGTAGAAGTTCCTGATGGTCAGAATGTGAATGCATCATTTGTGGATGAAATGTCAAGATTTTCTTAGGAGGATAATTTGGGCCCTAGTGATTGGTTTCCCATGAAGGAGGTTAGGACTTTGGAGGATCCCCCATGCAAAGAGGATTTTGGTAAGTTGTGTGTTTCCTCAATCTCTTTATTTTAATGAATTAATCATATATGATGAGATCCCTCTGTTAGTAGGTCAGGTTCTAAGTGGGGTCTTAGAGAATTATCTAAATTCCACTTTTGGACATTCTCTAAATTCTTCTTGAGATACCCTTATGTTCAAACCTCGGTTAGATTCTCAATAGTAGGAGGAAGAGTATCCCTCTCTTTTGGTTGTTTCAATTCCTATTTTTAAATCTTCTTCATTAAGGCCCTATCAACTATGTCCTTGAAAGGAGTCTTTGGAAGATGAGGGAGGAGGGTGAGGGTGAAGGGAGATTTAGCTATTTCTGAAGCTAGTCCTGGTCTAGTTGGAAGAAAGTCCCACAATTCTAAATCCAAGTGTAAGCTTCAACTAAGGTTAGAGAGGGAAAACAACTTACTATTAAATGGGACACTTAGAGAATCCAAGCTCCAACATCTCTCCTTATCATGATTATTCTTTCATTTAATGTCAAAGGGTTACGGGGTGCCCTAAGAATGATGTTTTCAGTTTATAAGTCGAATTTCATCTTATTTCAAGAAACAATGAGTATAGGGTCCTCTGCAATTTATTTCCTTTCCTCTTTTCTGAATGGGTGGAATTTTTATTCTTGAGACGTACATGTTATGTCAGGAGGTCTGGTCACTATATTTAATTATAGTTTTGAGGATTTTAATACAATGTGCCTTCATGCAGGTATCATCCTAGAGGGGAAGGCTAAACAATCCAATAAGAGTTTCAGGGTTGTAGACTTTTATGCTCCCTACAATGATAGAAAGTTGTTTTGTGAATCCCTTCTTAACATGTAATATTTTTTTTATAGGGATAACATAATTATTGGAGGAGGCTTTGTTTTCATTTGGAATTCAAATAAATGTTTAGGATAAGTATCCATACTTGATCCTTAAGCTAATTATTTCTCTCAATTGTTGGCTTCTCTCAATTTGGTTGACGTTGTGCCTCACAAGGTTTCTCTAACTTGGAGAAACTCTTGAAGAGGTAGGCCCAAAATCTCATGAAGGTTGGATCGATTTTTAATCACAAATAATATTTTGGAGGAAATACCCAAATAAAAATCTTGGGTAGGGTCTAATGGTGTTTCATACCATTTACCTATCATTGTACAGTTGGAGGGAAATAACTATAAAGTTGCTTGTCCCTTTAAGTTCAACCATAATTGGAAGAATGACGACAACTTCAGAGATCTGATTTTGCATAATCGGAAAAAAAATAAAAATAAATAAATAAATAAAATTGAGGAAAATAGTGGAGACTCTACCATGATCCAATTCTCAAAAAAATGATTCAAATTAAAAATCTAGCCACTAAATGGGTAAGAAAAAGAACAACAAAAGCTCAAAAACAATTAATATAGGTTGAGGTATCCATTCATAAGTTGTTTGATTAGAATGGTCGAGGGGTTTGTAAGGAGGAAGAAACTATTCCAATTGAAAGATTTAGAATGGAAGAAAAATAATATTTTAGAGGCAAAGAGAGAATCTTGAGGCTCAAAATCAAGGTTATCTAGTTAGATGAAGGAGATATCAACTCCAAGTTCTTCCATAAGTATGTTTCTTATAGAAAAATATTTAATACAATTTGGGAGCTATATGGCTCGGATGGGGCAAAGGTGAAATCATTTGAAGGTCTCGTTGAGGCCAAAAATCTTCACTTTTAATCCTTGTTTAAGGAGAACTATTATTTCCACATTGGGAGGGTTATGAGAGTCATCGGAATGTTCCCTAGAATATTTGATGATGAGACGAATTCATCAATGGAGGCTAACTTCACTAAGGAGATGAAAATATGTTCTATTCTCTTTTAGAAAGGAAAAGAGCCCAAGCCTAGGCTACATTGTAGAATTATATTTCGGTTTGTATGAGTTAGTGGAAGAAGACCTTCTTAGGGTCGTTGAGGAGTCTAGAACTTCTAGTAAAGTATTGGGAACTATGAATGTTGCATTCATAGATCTGATCCAAAAGAAAAATAATCATGTTACCTTTGAGGATTTTAGGCCTATTTTCCTTTGCAATATGGTGTACAAGATAGTTTCAAAGAAAACAGAGAGCACGATGAAGCTTGCACTTTCTAATGGAATTACAAAGGAGCAATTTGTTTTTTTATGTTCAACAGACATATCCTAGATGCTTTGGAGACCATGAAGGATGGTTTCCACTCAATCAAGGCGGAGAAATAGTCTGAAGTGCTTACGAAAATCAATCTTTCCAAAGCCTTATGAAAGGGTGAATTGGATCTTCTTAAGTTTGGTGCTTACGCAAATAGGATTAAAGATATGCTCTATTAATTGGATCGCGGGTTTTTTAGAATTTGGTAACTTTGTTGTTATTATAAATGGATCTCCCTCGGTTTTTTTCAAGGTTTCCAAGGGCCTTAGACAGGGGTTTCTGATGACCTTGCTCATATTACTTTTAATTACAGAGGGCATTAATAATATTATTGCAAAATATAGAAGAGACGGTTGCATTAGAGGTATAAAGGTGTCTAAGGTTGTAGCTATTTCTCATTTGTTGTGTGTTGATGATATTTTGTTGTTTAGAAGAGGTAACTTAAGGGAATATTCTTATTTCAAATATATTTTAGATTCCTATAGTTATGCTACAGGAATGGAAATAAATCTTAATAAGACTTGTATTATGTTTAATGGATTGAGTACTGAAATGGAAGATAGAATTTCTTAGTTATTCAATGTGAGAGTTGAGCCGTTTGATAAGGGTGTCAAATATTTAGGTTTTTTTTTAAGCCGAATGATTATAAAAAGAGTGGCTGGTATTGGCTAATTAAAAAAAATTGAAGGTAGAATCTCGTGTTGTTGTTTTAAGTGGTTGTCCTTGGGTGGGGTGGGGGGGTGCTGGGGGACGCTTAATCCTTGTCAAATATGTGCTTGAGAATATCTCATACTATTGGCTATTTGTAGCACATATTTTGAAAGGATTTTAGACTAGGTTTAGACGAAATTTTATTGGTTCTGTTTGCTTAGAAAGAAACAGGAGGAAGGCATTCCTCTAATCAAATGGTCGAGGATCTCCAAACCCAAATATATTGGTGGGTGGGTTTTAAAAAATATGCATGTGATTGGATAGGCTTTAGTAGCTAAAATTCTTTGGATTATTTTATGTAACCCAATCAAAGTAACTTGAAAGTTGTAACCCTAAGGAATGTATTATACATGTAAGGAAATATTTCAGAGGAGCATCCAATGTATGGAAAGGGCTAATAAAATCTTATGATATCCTTTGTTCTTGGGTAGTTGGAAAATTAGTAAAATTAATAACTTAATCAGAGGAGATGATCCTTGGATAGGTTTCAATGGGAATTACAGGCTGCCATAGGCCTTATGACAGTCACTTAAGGGTAAAGATATATTTATGTTGAAAGATGTTGTAGATTTTGGGGTTCAAAGGGATGGAATTTGTTGGATTTTTTGTTTCTTCCCTTCGACGTGGGTTCATTCCCTTTTCCTTAGCGCAACAAATCCTAAGATATCGGCCCGACAGAGCAAGGCTTAGTTGGCAGCACCTATGGCGCAAATGTAGTCTCACCCGAGATAACTTTCCTTTATTTGGTAACTGCCAGAACTAGGTTTCTGCAGTTGGGTGGGGGATTTCCTGTCCCTTGTAAACTCACCAAGGTGCTCAACCAATCCAGATGGGTGGGTTTGAGTCACTATGTCTACACAGCCAAGCTACGACACAATTCCTCCTTGTACAAATATTGTAGCAACAACCCAATGCAACCTAAGTACATTCACACATTTATAATAACAATGCGATAGACATAAACATACTCTTTGTAAGAAAATACATATGCATTCACTCACAACAACATATATCCATGTTTCTTAAACACATTCATCATTCATACATTTGACACAGTAGTTAACGTGGGAACCCGTCTAGGAAAAAACCACAAAGGTGCTCTTCATCTAGCATGAGAAATGTATGCATCTTTTGTCTACACACTAAGATGCATACTTTGTTCTAGATATTCTTCTGTGCCTATACAGACTCTTTATTCCTCACATGATCTCTTATATTCTCTTCTACTCCTTCCCTACTTGTCTCTACTAACGATCCGCACACAACCTGGATCGACTCTACTTCTTCTACACTTTTGCACACTCAGCTGTAGATTCTTCTACTCGATGCACTTAGAAAAACTAGCAGATACACCACTACAACAACATTGACCCAAACTAACAACCCATAATTTACAACAGAGAAGCTACAGAGGAGATAACGACCGAGGAGCTAACCCATATACCGTTTGGATTCCTCCTTTTATAGACTCTTTAAGGACTCTCTACCTATCTCTTTCTCAACCGAATTTCTACATTTATCCAACAGACTATCTTTCCTATTCTAATGACACATGATCATAGGCACTAATAGTCTGACTTACAAAGATACCTTCCTATGTGCGACTTCCGTCGGCTCTAGTCGACCTCGTACCCACGATCTTACCAACTGTTGCTTTTTGGTCGTTGTGCCCTACTGTCCTTTTCCAGTCGTTATATTGATTTCCTTCTGGTATTGTTATTCTGCCACACCTTTCCTTGTCACATTCCTTCCTTTTGTCATGCATCTTCCTACTGTCGCGGATTCCGTAATTTCTTGTTGAACTACTTCTTTCCTTAACTCCTTCTTCGTTCTCTGCTTATGTCGCACATCATTTTCCTTCTTTTCCTTCATATGCTCTTCCTTTATTCTGTCGAATCTCCTTGCTCTTCTTTCTATCGCGCCTTTTCATACTAAAGCAGAATTCTAAGTGAATCATGCTTTCCTTTCCCTGGACCCAATAGGCCCCAGCACTCACATGTGGCTCGTCCCGATCCAGGAAAATCTATTCCTCCATTTCTTTAATTGTATCATATTTACTGTGAAAATATTCCAAGATTTTCGTTACTTTCTCTGCTTCCAGCCGCACTTCTTCCTCTTTCTTCTTCAATTGCCCCATAAGGTCGAAACTAACATGTTCTGGAATTACCTTCTCTACTCATGCAGTTGCTTCATGCACTTTCTTGATGTACAGGATGAAGAATACCTGTAATTATTTTAGCTTCAGCCTCTAACTCTGCAACCTTTTATGTTCTTTCTTGTTGTTAACCTACTACTACAATTTCTTCATATCCGTTGCCTTAGAAATTTTCTCTTATAAGGGAAACTGATTCATCTCAATTTTTAGTTGATTTACATCTACCTCAGTTGTGCGTAGCTCCTCTGCAACTTTCTCTAACTCTAAATCATCTATGAGTGCTACCCAAGCTTGAGAGACTTGGTCAACAACATTGGCCCATACTTCTTCCACTTATTCTATCTTCTTCGCAACTTCCATTATCGCTTCCCTTCTTTCCTCCAACACCTCAGGGGGTGTGCTTGGTTGCACCTACTCTTTGAGTTCAGTGACCTTTTTCCTTGGCGACCTTGGCCTTCACAACCATTTACGATGTATTTCCTACATCATTAAAATTTATGCAGGTAAGATTTACAACAGTGTCAAGCTTAAGCTTGTTTTCTTCCCATGATTTTGCTTTCTTTCCCGTCTCCTACATCTTTCTCTTTATTTTATCAACAACTTTATTGGATTTCTTCGCCTACTTAACCAAGGTGACTTATCTAACTTTGATTTCCATGATTGCAGCGTTCTGTAATGCATATACATCAGGAAGTCACATATGCGAAAAATCTATAGTGACCTGGCCTATGCTTTTGGCCACATCATTAAATTCTAGGATTCCCAGATCCAACTCTTCTTCTTGGACCTATACCTATATTGGTGGAACCAGTCTTGGTTCCTCAAGTTTGATGCTTTGGAAGGGTTAGGTTTATCATGTGACTCAGCTACCTAAGGTGTATAATCCATTGTGACTGTAACTTCTTCGACATTTTTACGGGGTACCTTTAATTGCTCTGTAATACCAGTTGTTAACTCAGTCTCTCGCTTGTCGATGTCTTGAAAAATTGCTTGCGCAACTTCTCTTAGTGCTTCTCTTAATGATTCCAATTCTTCTGCATTCATACCGAAGGTATTGGCCTATTTATCAGTCTTCCTTTTCTTATGCTTAGACTCCCCTTGCACTGCTTCTTCTTGATTTCTTTGTTCTCCCATTGATGGATCTGTGGGAGTCAAGCTGGAATCACTCTAGTTTGTCTCAGGTTTTTTCTCATCTTCTTGCGGGTTCCCTTCTTTTCCTTTCTTCTTATTTGGTTGTGGTTTATCTTGATTCAAATCCTCATCTACTATATGGGCTTCTGGAACAGGTAAATTCCATTCTTTTGTCCATTCATTGGTAATGGCTTCCACTTCTTCTTCTGTGATTTTAAACCATGTTTCCAACCATTGGCAATCTAGGTCCTGTCGTGGTTGTATGAAAACATAACATGGGTTGATTTGAAACTTGGTGATTGGACAAAATCGCGCAACAATAGCATCATGAAGTCGTACCTGCTTATGCATGTGATGTCTCAAGGCTTCTCTATACATGAAAAATTCAATATTACTATCCATCTACTTGTCCTTTTCTCCTGTAAACTAGAGATTCTGACATTTTTCTCCTTTGCAAGGAACAGGTAGATCTACTTGCTGGTAGTTCAGTGGGTTGGACCATACAAAAAATGCAATAAAAATCAATAACCAGGCATATTGGAAAGGGTTACCCTTTTCCTGCGATGTAGCTGCATCAAGTAACAATTCGTTCAACAAGAATTGTGACCAATTAATTTGAACTCCCTCTGCATAGATTTCGGCTACCGCAACGGCACCCACAGTACATTGGTTTCGTCATAACTTTTGTAACATTTTGCAGGACAATGTCGTCGCAGAAAAACAACATTAGGAACCTTCTGTTGGCCCTAATCAATTCATAATTATCCTTGACCCTCACGATCATCATTGTTTCCTTGTCCTTCCGTAAATATAGTGTTGGGTCCATTCCTGCCCATGGAAGGCTTGTAATTAATGAAATTAGGTCGACATCGACTGAATATGCTCTATCTAGCCACAACTATCCTCTATGAAATACTACCAGCAATTGTCTCACAAAGGTGTTCACTTATTTGCTTCAGTCGAAGTGTGGGATAAACAACAATGACAATAGTCCATACTAGTTCAGTCCTTTCACCCATTCCATTGGAACAAAATAGTTCGGTGAATCAGGTGTTTCCTTTACCATTTTCATGTAATTCCTTCTATCCAAGTCTCTCACTTTGTTTGTATCATGGTCAGCAAAGGATAACTTCTGCAAATTTGGCATAATGTTCTGCAGTACCTCAATTCCTTTCGGGAGTTGGGGTGCTACCAACGGGACTTGACCCTTGGATGGAATTGTGAACTTTGGTGCATTTGTATGTCTTCGTGGGATATATGGCAGTATCAATTTTCTGGTTTCCTAGTCTTCTTCCTGGTCAGGGACTGGTGGATTTTATTTTTCCCTTATCTTCCTCTTCATTGTACACTTTCCCTTTGAAGAAACTGAGGGTCCTTCTACGTCTTCTTTGGGTTTTTCGGATGGTCGAACTAGAAATTTTCCAACAGTAGGAACATGCTGCTAAGTTGGTGGAACATATCCCACAGTATCTTCCATGATGGGCATGGGTGATGCAGGTCCAAGCTAAGTTTCAACAGTTGCACTAGTACTCGAGATCGAAATTACCATGAATTTTCTACAGTTTTGAGGTTGCATACGACAAGCGCTCTTCTTTCATGCAAGAATAATGAGATTGAGCTAGGGCGCGAAGTTTGATATCATGCAATAATTTCCAACAACTTTTCTTCACACACACGGGCATTCAAAAAAAAAAGGAATTCGTCCTTTTAGTCACATGGACAGGCTGTTCAAATTAATTAAGGAAACTTCTCAGCATGCCATCAACTAGCTGGCACCTTTAGGGGAAGTTATTTCCATAAAGGCAGATGTGACCACAAAGCACGCCGCCAAATTCTCTTGAGATTTTCAAATTAATGACAAATAGTTGTCATGTCAACGATTCTCTTCATTTTTGTGCCAGCATCGCGTCACTTGCAACCTGATTTTTTTTTGTTTAGAAGAGTCCCTTTCTTATGCGACTCACTAAGTGTCTTTGCATTATCCTTGTTTTTTCTTCGTCAAACCTCAAGTCTATGAAACTTCACTTCTTACAGTGGCAGACTAACAGTATACGATCACATATTTCGGCTCATTCATTTTCATTTTTTTATGTGACCAACTCGTAACTATCATAATATGGTTTCAATCAACTCCCATTGGCAAGTCCTCTGACCTCTGTTCCATCTAAATTTTCTACCTTCATTGCTCCTCCATTAGTGATTTCTTCGACAATGTATGGTCCTAACCAATGTGTTTTTATATTTTCTGGATGCTTGAAAATTTTGTTGACATACATAAGAACAAGACCCCCAACTTCAAAATGATTGCTCGTAATGTGTCTATCATGCCATACCTTCTACCTTTGCTTTTATACGATTTGGTGAAATCCTGCAACAAAACAGTCTTCCTCTAACTATACTAGTTGAAGTAACCTGTATTGCACAGCATCAACATCTGTCATTTTAGTTATCGTAGCAACTCTTAAGCTCGATACAATATATTCCATAGGAATGAAAACTTATTTTCCATACACCAACCGAAATGGAGTCTGACCAGTCAACTTCTTACACGTCGTGTGATATGCCCATAATACTACAGAAATATTCTGGTCCTAGTCATCTCTTTGCGGATTACAAACCTTTGTCAATGTGTTTTCCATAATCTTGTTGAATGCTTCAATGGCTCCATTTTCTTAAGGATGACATGGTGTTGTCCTTCTATTTTGTATCTAAAATTCCTCTGTCAGTTCTTCAATAAATTGATTAACAAAATGCATACCTTGATCGTAGATTAAAATATTTGGGCACCTGAACCTTGTCACAACATTTTCAAATAGAAACTTCATTGCAGTACAATCCTTTACTAGCGTTTCTTCTTCCCATTTGGTTAGTTAATCAGTCACAGTGATAATATATGGTGCTCTTGTGTGCTTTCTTTCCGGACTTATAGGTCCTATAAAATCAATATCCCATTTATCAATTCCTGTAATGTTATCTATGGTACCAATGTCATTTCATCTCTTTAGGACGACTTTCTAGTTCTTTGACAGAAATCGCAGCTGCGACAATAATCCCTAGCATCCACATGCATGGTGGGCCATCATAATCTTGCACATCGTATCTTTTCTTGAATAGTGTCCTCCTACGACACCAACATGTGCTCCATTTAATATGATCGGGTGCTCATGCTCCAAAACGCAATGTCGAAGTATCTCATCAGGACCCATTTTATACAAGTGTCAAGCAATCAACTATAAATCTGCATCTCACACCACCAACTGCTTCTTTTGTGCAGTGGTGAATTCAGTCGGTGCATAACCCGTACTCATAAAATGTATGATATCTTTATACTTATCATCAAACATGGTTATAAAAAACAGTTGCGCATCAGGAATATTATCTTCCAGGCTAGTAAGTTCTTCTCCACTTTCAATCCTTAAAAGATGGTCTGGCCCCAAATTCAACCGAAAATGTTTAACAATTATCTCAAAATCAAATTCCTGGAAGAGGAGAATCCACCGACAGATATTCCCCCCAACACTGGATTATTGACGAAGTATTTCAATGCAGAATGGTCAATATACATCTTAAATTATCCTCCTAGTAAATAATGTCTAAATTTGTGTAGTGCATATACCATCGTTAGCCCTTCTCTCTATGTCGTGGTATAATTATTTTCTGTAGTTAACAACTTCTTGCTAGCGAAAGCAATGGGATGATCAATCGATCCTCCACCAGGTTGAGTCAGTACCATGCTGAGTGCAACAGACGATGGATCGACATGAACATGGAACTCTTTTTCCCAGTATGGAAACACAAGTATTGGTGCAGTAGCCATTTTATTCTTCAACTTGTCTAGACTTTCTTGACAATCTGTTTTCCATTGAAACTTAGTATCTTTTTTCAACAGTTTTTCCATTGGAGCAGTCACCACCGCGTATCCTTTTATAAACTTCCTGTAGTATCTAATGTGTCCTAATGTTGCTCTTAACTATTTAACTATAGTAGGTGGTGGTAGATCGAGTATGATTACAACTTTGGCTGGCTCAACCAAAATTTTATTGCAACAAACCATATGGCCAAACAGAGCTCCAAAAGGTCGTTAAAAAATACATTTCTTCAAATTCAGGGAAATTTTATACTAGCAACAACGTTCCAGCATCATTCTTAGGCCCTCTATATGGTATTTTACAAGGCCAAATAATGTCCGGTTATAGAAGTAAACTTCAATAAATTTGTGTATAAAGTCTTTAGAGGAAGCAACTACGATTATGGAAAAAATTGCAAGCGCATTCTTAAGTCCAAAGAGAATTACCGTATAATGGAAACATCCCCACTCCGTCACAAAGGTATTCTTTCGTCAATCCTCTTTTGCAATTCTAATATGATGGTAACCAGAAAATCCATCAATGAAAGAGTACATATCTTTCTCTCCGACATTCCCTAGTACCTCATCTGAAAATGGAGTCGAAAACAGATCATGCAAACAAGCATCATTTAAATTTCTTAGGTCGACACAAATTTTTACTTCACATGATGTCTTCTTGTCCTATACTACAATTGGGCTAATCCATTCTGATTCTTCGACAGATTCTATAACACCTTCCTCTATCATTCAGTCCAATTTATCCTTAACCTTTTCTTTGTATCACATATTTAATCTGTATGGTCATTGCTTGATTGGTTTTGCATCAAGCCTCAAAGGTATATTAATTTCGTCAAGGTAGTCGACTATTCCTTTCATTTCTGAAAATTTGGTAGGGAACAGATCCTGAAATTCATGCAACAATTCAGTGATCTTCCCCACAGTCTCGTCATCCCAATAATCTCCAATATTGTCGAACTTTGGATTTTAAGGCGAGCCAATATTTACTTTCTTAATCTTAAGTGGACTTAGGAATTGGTCACTAGAAATGTCAACTCCTTCCACTGCTCGCATACCTTCTGACTCAAATATGTTTATATTGAGTGGATCATCATCATCTGGTTCTCCCGTGACATTGTAACATTCCATCGAATGGTGGACTGTTGTGTTGCATTGATGGAAATTTGTGGCTGCAACAGGGATTTCTTCAAATATCTTCTCCTTCATTATTTGTAGCGAAACATCATTTGTTGGGTGTTCACTTGCATTGTTAAGAGTTTCTTCAATGAGCATTGTCAATTCAGCGACAGCATCTCTATCATGTATTAGTGCTAAACCATTTTAAAATATATATTTAAGCTTACTAATCTTTTTTCAGTGGTTCCTTCCTGAACAATTGCTCAAATATTTCGAGCATCACCTTTACTTGTCCAGATGTCTATGCTTGATTTGTATCAACAAATTATATTCGTACTTCCGAGAATACTTCCTTCTCCTTCTAGACGCCTAATGGGGCTTTCTTTTGTGTCGCGGGTTGCACTTGCAGTTGTCCATGCTGTGTATTTTGGTCTACTCTTTCCGTAGCACCTCCTCTTGCAACAACAACAATATTTGGTTCCCTCGGCTCAACATAAATCATGTGAATGTTTTGGTTGGGGTTAGGGTTCATATTTTGCGTAGGATTGGGATTTCCCACAGTTCGAGCCTACCATTTCACAATTAATTGCAAACACTGTTCGACAGTGTGTTCAAATGCTTTATAGTATGTACATGTTTTCGCAGGACTTTGGAAATCTTGGGAAAAGTGTCCTGGTTGTCCACAGTTATAACATATGAATTTTTCTCGACCAAATCCTCCTCCTCCTTATTGTTTTCCTCGACCTTGAAAATTTCCACCCCCCCTTGGCTGAGGGTATTGTTGATGTGGAAGATACTGATTTTGTTGATATTGTGGATGAGGATATTGTGGTTGTTGAAATTGTGCTGGTGGATATTGAGCAGGTTGATACTAAGGTTGCGCTCATTCATCTTGCATATGCTCATCATTCTTCTTCAAGTAGGTATCCATCGTCTTTTCTTGCGGCAGTTGAAGTGATATGCAATCTTTCTTATCATGTCCTAGTGATTTACAAAATTCACAGTACATACTAGTTGGTGTACTTACAATCTTCTATAAATAAATAAAAAAGTATTTCGATTTATGGCCTCTAGTCTCACATATTCTGCACCAAGGAAACCCTTGGGTGTTTACCGAGTTTGGCGCTCCTACTGTGAAATATTTCATGAGCATCAGGAAATTATCTTAATGGTGTCCGTATGTTTTACATCTTCAACACCATAATTATTCTTGCACTTCCTTGCCTCTCTTGATGTATTGGAGTTGAATCGTAAGATTGGTCACTATGATTGAATTTGCATCATTCCTACGCTGGTTTCTCCAATCGACGAGGATTCTAGTTTCATTGCTCTTTCAAGTGCTTATGTCTTTGACACAATATTTTGTTGCATCAATGGGATCCATATGTGTGGCAGCAAGGCGACAATGAACCATTCCATGTTGTGTACATCTGTCATCTGGAAGCTCACTTTGGCCATTAAGGTCTTGAATCTCTGGTCAAAGTCCCAAACAGACTCTATAGGAAGTGGCTTGATTTTTTTAATCTATGTAATACATGGTGACTCAGACTTTGGCTTTCTAAACCCATCTATCATTCCCGCTCGAATCCGGTCGAGCATTTTCTACGCAACTCCTACTGGTACTATAGAAAATATCATCTACCAGTCTAGTGCACGACCTCACATAGTCGTGATCATCTGTGCTTTATTTATGTTCTCATCTTGGACCTATTGCACAGTCCATAGGCTTCACAGAGAAACCAATGTTGCTCTGGGTCTTCTGACCCATTTCCATTGAATATTGGAAACTTAATGTCGGTCCCATCCATTGTATTAACTGTTGGTACATGTGCACAATTTTTTTTACTAACCATACTCCCTTTTCCTCTATTCACAGCATTAGTACTACTTGTATTTACAAATCCACTTGGATATAAGTCTCTAGATCTTACTTATGGCGATGTGCACGGTGTTGTAGGCGTGTCGTATCTGTGTTCTGGATCTAGAGCTTTTGTTTATTCTTCTTCTCCTCCAAATATTGGTTGATCTTCTTCTTCTTCATTGCAAGACCCTTTGTCCAAGTACGATGCAAGCTTGTAGACTTCTTCTATGGTTGTGTTGCAACTCCCTCTTCCAGTCACAGTCTTTCTTCGCTTTTCGAACTGAAATCTTCTTCCACTTCTTAAACAACCAGCCTCTATTTCAGTTCCATTATCACCAGGGAACATCTAAACTCAATTTGCTCCATTTTTCACACAATTATGCTACGACATACCCACCTTTTTTCCCACAACTTCGAACTTGCCACATTCGTATGATACCTTTTTCACATACGAGAATTTTTATCCATGTCTTTAAAGATGACAAATATCTACCGCGGGGTCCTTGTAAAATTTTTCTCTTCGCCTCACTATATGAGGTTATTGTGTTGACAACAAACTCAGTAATGTATCCCTCAAAAATAGATTCTACCCAAAAATCTACAGCCCTCGACACAGGGTTGGTCACACTTTTGAGTCATTCAATCAACTAAGGATTCCACTCCATCGATTCTCCTTCTTGGAAGTTTCTTTGTTGGGTTGCCAACTTAGAAAACCACTCATGCAATACAATGGTAAAATCAAAAAAAGAAAATTTCATGAAAGTCTATGTACAGGTATCATCCCAACCACTCTATTGGGCTCAACCGAGATCCTTTTCTTTCTTCTTGTGCAAATTCTAACGCTTTGGAATCCACCCAATCTTGCATTTTAGGCTTTGTTGGTTCCCACAGCATATCCCTCACCGAAATGATCGGTCCTGGCAACGGAACAATTTGTTGTATTTTTTGCTACTTCCCTTCGACCCAGGTTCAATTCCTTCTTCTTAGCACAACAAAACCTAAGATATCAACACGACAGAGCAAGGCTCAGTCGGAAACACCTACGACAAAAATGCAGTCTCACCTGGGATATCTTTCCTTTATTGGGTAACTACCAGAACCATGTTTCCGTAGTTGTATGGGGGGTTTACTGTCCCTTGGCACCTCACCAAGGCCCTCAACCAAGCCTAATGGGTGGGATTGAGTCACTATGTCTACACAGCCAAGCTGCGACACAATTCATCCTTGTACAAGTATTATAACAACAACCCAATGCAGCCTAAGTACATTCACACATTTATAATAACAATGTGACATACATAAACATATCTTTGTAAGCAAATACATATACATTCACTCACAACAACATATATACATGGATCTTAAACACATTCATCGTTCATACATTTGACACAGTAGTTAACGTGGAAACCCATCTGGGAAAAAACCACAAAGGTGCTCTTCATCTGGCATGAGAAATGTATGAACCTTTTGTCTACGCACTAAGTCATAGACTCTATTCTATATCTTCTTCTTTATCTATACAGACTCTTTCTTCCTCTCATACTCTCTTATCTTCTCTTTTATTCCTTCCCTACTTGACTCTACTAACAATCCTCACATAGCCTGGATCGACGCTACGTCTTCTACACTTCTGCACACTCAGCTGCATATTCTTCAACTCAATGTACTTAGCAAAACTAGAAGCTACACCACTACAAAAATAGTGACCCGAACTAACAACCCATATTTTACAACCTAGAAGCTACAGAGGAGCTAAGGACTGAGGAGCTAACCCGCATACTGCTTGGGTTCCTCCTTTTATAGACTCTTTACAGACTATCTACCTGTTGCTTTCTCTTTTGAATTTCTACATTTAACCAACAGACTGTCTTTCCTATTCTAACGACACATGACAGTAGGAGCTAACAACCTAACTTACAAAGATACCTTCCTACATACGGCTTCCACTGGATCTAGCCGACCTCATACCTGGGATCTTCCCAACTATCGTTTTTTGGTCATTATGCCCTACTGTCCTTTTCGAGTCGTTGTACTAAACGCCTTCTGGTACTGTTATTCTATCACACCTTTCCTTGTCGCATTCCTTCCTTCTGTCGTGGATTCCTTAGTTTCTTCTTGAAATGCTTCTTTCCTTAGCTCCTTCTTCTTTCCATGCTTCTGTCGCACATCATTTGCCTTCTTTTCCTTCATCTACTCTTCCTTTCTTCTGTCATTGATTATGTCATAGCTCCTTCCTCTTCTATCTGTTGCGCCTTTTCATACTTTAGCATAATTCTAAGTGAAGTCTGCTTTCCTTTCCCCAGGCCCAATGAAATTCATTTTTTCAAGTCTGTCGAGGATCTGGAGTTGTAGGGCGATCAGGTAGTTGAGTGGTCGCAATAAATTTTTATTTTAATTTACATAATGCAGTTAGTCTGAGGGATTGTGATGATGAGTCAAAATGGTCATATAACAAAGCATCTAAGGTCCTCATTGTCGAACTTGTTTATGAGGAAAAAATTAGTGAAGGAGTTGAGGAAGAGAGAAGGTGGTGGTGGAAAATTGTGTGGAAGATGAATAGTCCCCTTAAAACTAGAATATTCCTTTGGTTGGCTTTGGCGAACAAAATCCTAACATGGGACAATGACCAAAAATTAAATTTGGTCAGGTCATAGTTGGTGCTATTTGTGACAAAGAGCAAGTGACTCTATTGACATCTGATAGCTAATTGTTCTTTTTTTAAAGTTGTTTGGAGGGATGTCTGTTAGAGTTACAATATTAAGAATATGTGGGACAAAGATACATTATTGGAGTGCTTTGAAGCCTGGATGCTTAACATATCTATTGTTGGGAACATAGCTCTTCCATGTTATATTTTATGTGGGTTATGGTTATCTAGAAACAAGTCAATATTTGAATGAAAGGATGCTCAAATGGATATTTTAACGCATCATATCAGGTTATCCTATGGAGAAGGTAAGCATATTTTTAATCCAAAAATCCCAAGACAATTACATAAATCGACCATAATTTTGCCACCTACCCATATAACCATCTGAGAAATATGCATAAAAATAAAATTATTAATATCATAAGTTATAACCATTCTCTATCACATATTCGATACAACAACAATACAATGAATCTTTTAAAAATTAGCCTTCAAGGTTTTATCCTAACTCCTTTAACTCGGTTGAAATAAAAATCTTAAGTTTAAAACCCTTTCCGCAAGTGTCCTTGTGCAACGGACTCCCTACAAGGGTCCTTCCGCAACCTTCGCTTCCACAATGTGGATTGCGGATTGGGGGTAGCACAATCATTTATAAATTAAATTTCACTTTTTTCTTTTCGCAATGCAAATTGCGGATTGCAAAAACACTTAAAATCTTTGTGATTTTAACTTCCATTTACTCTTTCTGCAATGTGGATTGCGGAATGCATAAACCCTTAACTTCTTCATGGTTTAACTTCCTCTTTCCGCCTTCCGCAATGCAGATTGTGGATTGCAGAAACACTCACATTCTTTACAACTTTAACTTTCATTTTTCGCTTCCACAATGCGGAATACGGGTTGCGAAAACCCTTAGGTTCTTTTGAAATTGCCTTCTACTTTCTACTTCCGCAATGCGTAATGAGAAGACCTTATGTTTTCTTACATAATAGTCTTCTCCCTTTCCGCTTTCGCAATGCGGATTGCGGAAATCTCTAAACTCTTTACAATACTAACTTCTACTTCCCTCTTCCACAATGGGGAGCGCAGATTGCGGAAATCCCTAAAACTTTACAATCTTTCCTTTCGCAAACTCGCTTCTGCAATGTGGATTGCGGGTTGCGAAAGTGCTTAAGTTCTTCACCATTTTTTATGCCTCCACATGCCTTTTGGCCCAAGGTTCACACTTGGTTTTCTCTGTGTGTTCTTGGGTAAAACCCTGAGAAATCAATCCTTCGATGACTTTGCAGCTTTAGGACAAGTTATTTACTTAAAACAAGTTCAGTCCCAAGAATCCATAGTAGGGTTTAGTAGCCAGTTTCCCCACTTTGCTTCACAGTTTTATCATTCATCTAAGGACTAATAGTATCACACAATGGCTTCAGTATATTGGAAAGGGTTTAAACCCAGACAACACGTAGACTTCCCACAGGGGGTTCCTTACACTGGTCATTGATAGTAGAGTAATAAAGAATCCAAGAAACTCATTACAGAAACAATATTACACTATTGCTAAGACCATATGACAAATGAAATCTCGGTTAACTTAAAATAGAGAAGGGAATTCACCCTTCGTAAACCATATATCAAATGTAGCCACAGTTAACTAAGACAGAGCAGGGGGATTTCCCCATTAGTAAACTTCATAACCCGTGCAGTCAAAACCATTCAAAATGGAGCATGAGTATTACACCATTAGTAAGAAATAAAATCAATGCAACTTACAATCCCTCAAACCAGCGCAGGGGCATCACACCACCTCATAATCAACACATCCATCTAGCCTAAGAACCATTATTATCATTTTATGGGCATTGAAATACACATTCATACGCATACAGGAAACATAAACATAGTAATAGAACCTGTTTGTAAGGTGAGCCGAATGAAGAAGGAATAACCACATTCCACCCAACTGTAGATTAGGCACAGATGTTTTGTGCCCTCAATCACCCCCAACCTAAACTATGCATGCCAAGAGAGGTGACATCCAACCTCAAGTACTATTCTCCAGTGATAAATCTATTACCTAACACAGAGTGCTCACGCAACAAGTATTCCTTCTAGTCTTGCTTAACACAGAGTGCTCACACAACAAGAGTTCAATACTTTCCCAGTTTACTCAGCAGCATCCCGCCTCCTCCCATATGCTTTTTTTTTATAGTTTTGGTTTTTTCCTAGGTATTTTGTAGCTAACGACCAATTCCTCATGGAATTTATGCCTCCCACTACAGCCTTGATTCCTCAAGACATGTATAGCACCATACCAGAATTCTCACGCCAGGTGTAACCTCCCTGAGATGGACTCTTCACGTCCCCCACTCTAGCATGCATAGTTTCCTCTTCAACATGGTTATCCCCATCACTCACGTTTTTTATTAAAACCATAATGTTTTAGTTACATATGTCCTCAAAGGACCAGTTGGCGACTTCCAGAACCAGTCAATCTCATTAAACAAATAAAATAGTAAATCAAATTATTATAAAAATGTTTATCTGTAGGGGGGTATTACATCCTCTCCCCCTTATGACAACACTATCCACAATGTTCTTAGTCTTCTTCCATAGCTTCTAGAAATAAACCTGGGTACTTCTTTCACAAAACTTCCTCTAATTCCCAGGTCGCCTCCTCTGGGCTAAAGTGCTTCCATTGCAACTTAACTCGAGTGACGACCTGGTTCCGAAGTACCTGTTTCTTTCCTGTACAGAATGCGTAAAGGTTCCACTTGAAATTCACCTTCTAGTTCCACCTGCACCACATTCCAGTCAATGATATGAGTGGAATCATGTATATATTTCTTCAGTAATGAAATATGAAAAACATTATGAATTCTCAGGTGAGAAGGAAGAGAAAATTTGTATGCCACAGGTCCAATCCTTTCCAATATTTGAAAGGGTCTGCAAAATTGTGGTGTTAATATGGTATAGCCTCCCAATTTAAGGGATCCCTTTTTGGGTTTGAATCGGAGGTAGACGTGGTCTCCAACATAAAACTCTTTGTGTTGTATTGTTAAGTCAACGTAACGCTTTTGGTGATCCTGTGCCACTTTCAAGTTCTTTTGTACCTCTCGAATAGTTTGTTCCATGTCTTGTAACATTTTAGGTCCTACTATCAGATGATCCACGGGGCTATCCCAACTAACAGGGGTAGTACACTTTTCCCATACAGGATTTTGAACGGGATAATTTTTGTTGAGGCCTGATAACCATTATTGTATGCAAACTCTACTAGGTGTAAATTGTCCTCCAACTTAGCGGTTTTTTCCATAACATACATTCTTAGCATGTCTTCGATGACTTGATTTGTTCATTCTATTTTTTCATTTGTTTCAAGGTGATAACTCGTTCTAAAGTTTATCTTGGTTTCTAACCCTGCAAACAGTGATTTCCAAATTTTTTATTTAAACTTAACATCTGGATCAGAAATTATCATCTTTGGTACTCCATGAAGTCGAAATATTTCTTTCAAGAATATCTCTGCAACATCGACAACTTTATAAGTTGACATCACATGAATAAAATGAGAAGACTTGTTTAACTTATCAACTACAACCATAATTGAATCATGTTGTCTTTGTGTTAAAGGAAAAATTGTGATAAAATCCAAGGATATTACCTCCCATTTCTATTCAGGAATTGGCAAAGGTTGTAACAAACCTGTTGGGTGTTGATGTTTCGCCTTCACCTGTTGACCTTTCAATAATTTATATAGGTAATTGATTACATCTGCCTTTAATATGGGCCAAAAGAATTGTTTTCTAAGGGCCGTTATCATCTTTTGATAACCAAGGTGTCCTGCATAAGGGGGTTTGTGCATCTCATTTAGAATAAACAACTTTAAATTTGCAACATCGGGTATGTAAATTCTCTCCTTAAACTGAATTAACCCTTTCTGATCTACTCTGAATTCTGTCCCATTTAAATGTCTGGGTACACAGGGTACTCCCAAAAGACCGAACACCTTGAGCAACTGCTTCACACAAATAGATCACAGATCAACACACCGATGTTTGTCACGTGGTTAAAACTCTTGAGAGGGAAACAGTCCACGAACCCAACCAAATAGATACTTGGAGCAATTTATTATGCAAAATAAAGAAAGTTACATGAGCTTCTCATAATCGATCAACTAGCCAAGGACCCTCTATTCTCTTTAAATAGAGATCATAGACCAATCGGGTGTTAAGCCATGGATCAATGGTAGGTATGATCTAAGAGAAGTTGAACTGTCGGATCACTCTATGTATAGAACATATCGTGACGATCGGATTAGAATATTTACAAATGCATACTAAAGAAACACAGTTTTACCTAACGGATATATTACACAAGTTGACCTTAACTAACTCCTAAATGTCTAAATATCCTAACATCCCCCCTTAAGAAAAACTTGGGATAGGATTGAAGGATTTACAAAAGTGACACTATTAGGAGAAGGAAGGAGGCATTAGAGCCTATCCCCCCTTAAGGACACATTCCTGAACTCCTAACATAGACCGAAGTTTAGAAAACTTCGCTTCTGTAAGAGACTTGGTGAAGATGTTTGCAACTTGATCATCTGTAGGGAAATAGAGAACTTCAATAACACTATCATGAACAAGATTTCTGATGAAGTGCATGTGTAGCTCAATGTGTTTGCTGCGCTGATGTAGAACTAGATCTTTGGCAAGCTTGATGGCATTTTGATTGTCACACCAAAGTGGAGTAGGCTGCTGCTGCTCAAATCCAAACTCTAAAAGGATCTGTCGAAGCCATAAAGCTTCTTGACTAGCATTAACTGCGGCTCGATATTCTTCTTCTACTGAAGAAAGAGCAAGAGCTTGTTGTTTCTTACAAGCCCAAGTGACAGGTCCAAATCCCAGACTGAAAACATAACCCGCTATAGACTTTCAATCATCAGGATCTTCGGCCCAATCTGAATCAGTGAAACCAACCAACAAAGGTTTCCCCCTGTACTGTAATGAATCCCAAACCGAATTGTACCTTGAATATATCGAAGTATTATTTTTGCTGCTTTCCAGTGACTTTCATAAGGAGTTTTCATATAACAGGAAACACAACCAACGACAAAGGAAAGGCCAGGACGGGAATGAGTCAAGTATAAAAGACTACCAACAAGCTGACAATACAAGGTGGCATCTACTTCAGGGGAAGTACAAGTGGCAGAAAGTTTGACTCCAGACTGAAAGGGAGAAGGGGCTGGTTTACAATCTTCCATGTGGAAGCGACGAAGAAGGTCACAAGCATACTTAGACTGGGAAAGAAATATTCCTTCTTTGGTTTGCAAGACTTGGAGACCAAGAAAATAATGCAAATTTCCTAAGTATGACATTTCAAAATTTTGCTTAAGACTGGATTTCACATGGGTTATAAGTTTAGGGTCACTACCAGTAAGGATAAAATCATCAACATAAAGAACAACTATGATGAGATGGTTTCCTACTTTCTTGGTATAGACATTAGGGTCAGAATGGCATCTAGAAAAACCAGTGTCAAGGAGAAAGCTATCCATTTTGGCATACCAAGCTCTAGGAGCTTGCTTAAGGCCATATAAGGATTTCTTAAGGAGACAAACAAGGCTAGAGTTATTCTGAACATATCTAGGAGGTTGTTCCATGTAAATTTCCTCATGTAAATCACCATGTAAGAAGGCATACTTGACATCCATTTCATGGACTTCCCAGTTATGTAAGGCTGCAAGGGAAAGAACAAGGTGAATGGAGTTCATTTTTGCTACAGGGGCAAAGGTTTCATTGTACTCAATCCCTTCAACTTGGGAAAAAACTTTGGCAACTAACCTTGCCTTAAGTCTTTCAACACTCCCATCTGATGCATACTTAGTTCTGTAGACCCATTTACATCTGACAAGTTTTCTTCCTTTTGGAAGAGGAACAAGATCCCAAGTATCGTTCGCCATTAAGGAACGATATTCTTCATCCACAACTGCATCCCAATCTGGATTTCCTGAAGCTTTTGCAAAAGTTTTTGGATCATGATTCTTAGAAACTTGAGCCAAAATAGAAGAGGCTCGCTGAACAACACACTGATGTTTGTCACATGGTTAAAACCCTTGAGAGGGAAACAGTCCATGGCCCCGACCAAATAGCTACTTGGAGAAATTTATTATGCAAAAGAAAGAAAGTTACATGAGCTTCTCATAATCGATCAACTAGCCAAGGACCCTCTATGCTCTTTAAATAGAGATCATAGACCAATCGGGTGTTAAACCACGGATCAATGGTAGGTATGATCTAAGAGAAGCTGAACCGTCGAATCACTCTATGTCTAGAACATATCGTGACCGTCGGATTAGAATATTTACAAATGCATACTAATGCATACTAAAGAAACACAGTTTTACCTAACGGATATATTACACAAGTTGACCTTAACTAACTCCTAAATGTCTAAATATCCTAACATCCCCCCTTAAGAACAACTTGGGATAAGATTGAAGGATTTACAAAAGTGACACTATTAGGAGAAGGAAGGAGGCATTAGAGCCTATCCCCCCTTAAGGACACATTCCTGAACTCCTAACATAGACCAAAGTTTAGAAAACTTCGCTTCTGTAAGAGACTTGATGAAGATGTCAGCAACTTGATCATCTATAGGGCAATAGAGAACTTCAATAACACTATCATGAACAATATTTCTGATGAAGTGCATGTGTAGCTAAATGTGTTTGTTGCGTTGATGTATAATTGGATCTTTGACAAGCTTGATGGCACTTTGATTGTCGCACCAAAGTGGAGTAGGTTGCTGCTGCTCGAATCCAAACTCTGAAAGGATCTGTTGAAGCCATAAAGCTTCCTGACTGGAATTAACTGCAGCTCGATATTCTACTTCTGCTGAAGAAAGAGGAAGAGCTTGTTGTTTCTTACAAGCCCAAGTGACAGGTCCAGATCCTACACTGAAAACATAACCTACAGTAGAATTTCGATCATCAGGATTGTCGGCCCAATTTGAATCAGTGAAACCAACCAACAAAGGTTTTCCCCCTGTACTGTAATGAATCCCAAACTGAATTGTACCTCGAATATATCGAAGTATTCTTTTTGTTGCTTTCCAGTGACTTTCATGAGGAGTTTGCATATAATGGGTAACACGACCAACGGTAAAGGAAAGGTCAGGATGGGAATGAGTCAAGTATAAAATATTACCAACAAGCTGACGATACAAGGTGGTATCTACTTCAGGGGAAGTACAAGTGGCAGAAAGTTTGACTCCAGACTGAAAGGGAGAAGGGGCTGGTTTACAATCTTCCATGTGGAAGCAATGAAGAAGGTCACAATCATACTTAAACTGGGAAAGAAATATTCCTTCTTTGGTTTGCAAGACTTGGAGACAAAGAAAATAATGCAAATGTCATAAGTCTGCCATTTCAAAATTTTGATTAAGATTGGATTTCACATGGGTTATAATTTTAGGGTCACTACCAGTAAGGATAAGATCATCAACATGAACAACAAGTATGATGAGATGGTTTCCTACTTTCTTGGTATAGACATTGGGGTCAGAATGGCATCTAGAAAAATCAATGTCAAGGAGAAAGCTATCCATTTTGGCATACCAAGCTCTAGGAGCTTGCTTAAGGTCATATAAGGATTTCTTAAGGAGACAAATAAGGATAGAGTTACTCTGAACATATTTAGGAGGTTGTTCCATGTAAATTTCCCCATGTAAATCACCATGTAAGAAGGCAGACTTGACATCCATTTGATGGACTTCCCAGTTATGTAAGGCTGCAAGGGAAAGAACAAGGCGGATGGAGTTCATTTTTGCTACAGGGGCAAAGGTTTCATTGTATTCAACCCCTTCAACTTGGGAAAACCCTTTGGCAACTAACCTTGCCTTAAGTCTTTCAACACTTCCATCTGATGCATACTTAGTTCTGTAGACCCATTTACATCTGACAAGTTTTCTTCCTTTTGGAAAAGGAACAAGATCTCAAGTATCGTTCACCATTAAGGAACGATATTCTTCATCCATAGCTGCATCCCAATCTAGATTTCCTAAAGCTTCTACAAAAGTTTCTGGATCATGATTCTCGGAAACTTGAGCCAAAAGGGAATAGGCTCACTAAAACTGAGAACGTGTTCGACGTTGATCTCTAGGATCACTGGCAAGATCACCAGCTGCTTCACATGTTGAACGGACCCATCGAGGAGGCATCGGTGCTGGTGCAATTGGAGGAACAGGAGCAGGTGGAGGTGGATTTTCATCCTCACTGTCATCATCAGAAACTAGAGTTGGAAACCTGTCAAGGAAGTTGGAAGAAGAAGAAGAAGGAACAATCGCCGAATCAAGCTCGCAGGCCAAAGATGGCACACCCGAAAAGTTAGGCTCACAGGCCAAGAGATTTTCATCAAATTTAACATCTCTTCTAATGATTATATCAAGTGAATGGGGTTGAAGAAGTTTATAACCTTTTACATCTTCAGAATATCCAACAAATATGCACTTTTCACTTTTAGGATGCAATGCTTTCCATTTTTCATCCGGAATGTGAGCCCATGCTTCACAACCAAACACACGAAAGTGACTTACATCTGGTTTAATTTTACTCCATGCTTCTTCCGGTGTTATACCTTGTAAAACTTTAGTGGGTGTGCGATTAACTATGTAATTTGCACAATTTGTGGCCTCAACCCAATATTGAAGACTTAGTACCTTAGATTAGATCATACAATTAGCCATTTCTTTTAAAGTGCGGTTCTTCCGTTCAGCTACACCATTTTGTTGTGGTGTATATGGAACAGTGTGTTGTTGTTGGATTCCTTGTTCAGTGCAGAAAGTAGTGAACTTGTTGTTAACATATTCTCCTCCGTTGTTAGATCTTAACTTAATAATTTGATAACCAGATTGTTTTTCAACAAGGGCCTTGTAGGCCAAGAACATGTTAAATACTTCGCTCTTAAGTTTTAGGAAGTAACCCAAGTGCGTCTGGAGTAGTCATCAATGAAAGTTAAGAAATATTTGAAACCAGAAAAGGATGCAGATGGAAGAGGACCACACAATTCACTATGCACAAGTTCCAAAGGAACCGAGGCGTGCCAAAAGGCGCGTTTGTCAAAATTGTCTCGATGACGTTTTTCGAGTACACAACCGGAACAAACACCATCCTTGCAAGATACCATTGGAAGACCAGTCACCATATTTTCTTTACATAGTTGTTGCAATGAGCGATAATTTAAGTGACCAAATCGCTCATGCCAAAGTTTGTTCAAGTTATGACTATGAACAACAAAAACTGAAGGAAAAGGTGATGACCCAAAGTTGTTAAATTTGTACAATCTGGTAATATCATCAAAAGGTTCCAGTAGCAAGGACATTTTGAGGATTTTTAAAATCCTTGATTACAACTTGGTGAGGTGTAAACATCACAGTTTTACCTTCACCTGAATGAGTAATTGGATAGACTGATAACAAATTGCAGGAATTTTTTGGAACACATAGTACATCACTGAAATGACCATTTTCTACTGGAATTGTTCCAGATCCTACAACACTTAGAGATCTATCATCACCAACAAATATTTTTTTGGTGTTACATTTATGCATAGTAGAAAATATGACTTGACCATTAGCCATATGATAAGATGCTCCAGAATCAATAAGCCATTCATTTGAAGTAAAAGAAGAAGATGCAATATAAGAGTAACCAGAAGCACAAAGTGCATGTCCATGAGAGTTAGATTCTGAAGACGAATCTATGTTGATGTGGTGCTTATTCATTGCTGCTTCCAAGGCTGCCATCTTCTTGAAACACTTAGATTCATCATGATTATCTTTCCCACAAAAATTGCAATGACGTTCAGTCTTCTTTCCTTTTTGCTTGGATCCTTTGTCATTTTTTAAAGAAGGAGTTGATTGAGAGGGTTTGGGACCCTTGTTGTTTGGCTTATTATTGCGAAAATTCTATTTCTTGGGAGGCTTGGACTTTTCTTTCTGTTGGGAAAATAAGGCTTTCCCAAATGTATCTGCATTGTTAATTATTCCAAGATGAATGAGCTTATCTTACTCTCTAATTAAGGAATCACAAAAGGATTCAAGACTAAACTCTTGATAGCTAGATGCAGTCAAGGATTATTTCATGGAGTAGAATGTAGATACAAAAACAGAATATGCAGGTCCAAGTTTGGAAAGAATATGATAAATACATTGTTTGTCTTCTTTCTTAATCTTGCATTCTGCACATAAGAGTTTAAGAGTTGTATACTTAGATAAATAGTCTTGAATGCATGAAAAATCATTTGGATTCAAGGAAAGCAACTCATTCTCAAGTTGATGACCTCGAATTTCATTGTGTTTACCAAACACAGATTCCAACTTTTCCCAAGCTTTATCAAGTTCATCAATTCCAGATATGTGGAATCGCAAATCAGTAGAGATTGACATCTCAATCAATCCACGAGCTTCATCACATCTATTTTCCCATTTAATTTTTTTATCATCATCAGTGGGTTTTGTTTCTTTCCTTGAGGTTATCCTGAAAAGTCCCCTACTTCGTAGAACATCCTCCATACGATATTTCCATGAGAAATAGTTAGAACTTGTAAGTATAATATCACAAGGGGCGGCCATTCTGTAAAAGAATGGCTGAAAAAACAAACACAAACTAACTGTTTGGTTGCAAAGAGCTCGAAAAAATATGCGGTTTTAAAAAAAACGGCACTGAAAACTGATTCTGGATGATGAAGTTATGCTTGATCAAAGAAAATGTTGAAGATGTCCCCAATAGTGACGTGGTAGATATTAACTTGATCAATTAAAAAAAGAACCCCCATCTTCCCAAGATCAACCTTTGATAATCACTTTACAATAAAGTTGCTTTGAAGTGAAGCACTTTTCTAGAATAAGTGAGGTTCACTTTTACAATAATGTTACTTTTAAATAGTGAACCAATAAATTAAAAGATTTAAGTGACTCACTTTTTATTTTATTTTATTTATGTGAAATGCATTTTTACAATGAAGTAACTTGAAAATAGAAATTGCATGCACTAAAAAGTAGCTTAATAAGACTTGAACTCAAGACCTATTAAGGAATAAAGCAACTTTGGACCAAGTGAGCTAAGTTTAAAATGTACGTAAAAAATGGAAAGAGAAAGGGTTTTTTTTTTTTTTACTCTTCTCTCTCGTTCTCCGTGCTTTCCTTTTTTTTTCTGCAAATCGCAAAAAAAAAACTGTTTCCACGCAATGGGGTTAGATCTTGGTTAGCTTACCCGGAAAGTGTACGTTTTCAAGTTTTCTCGTTGTTTCTGATTTTCCATGATCGCACAAGATGCACGACAAAGAGCATACGTAGCCGAGAAGACAAGAAAACAAATTTCCCTTACTGTTTCTGATTCGTCGCGATCGCGCAAGTTGCACAGCAAAGAGTATACGTAGTCAGGGAAGGCAACATTCCAAGACTAAAACAAAAAAGATCTAATAATAAAACTGATAAGATATGAGAGATTCAAAAAAAACAAATCCGTTACTGTAACATTATACCTTCAGATTTTCCAAAATTGGTGTTTTTGGAACAAATGAAAATAGTTTTCGATGGAACGAAAACTACTCCCAATGGAAATGGCGCTCCAAACGCAATGGAACAGCTTCCACAAGCCAAAAATGTACAGAAAATCCAATATCTAAAACTTTTTCAAAGTTTCGACAACACCAGTTCCAGATCTAGATCAAAACCGAAGGCGGCTCTTCATAAACGCTCTGATACCATGTTCGGGTACATAGGGTACTCCCAAAAGACTGAACACCTTGAGCAACCGCTTTACACAAATAGATCACAGATCAACACAGCGATGTTTGTCACGTGGTTGAAACCCTTGAGAGGGAAACAGTCCACGACCCCAGCCAAATAGCTACTTGGAGAAATTTATTATGCAAAAGAAAGAAAGTTACATGAGCTTCTCATAATCGATCAACTAGCCAAGGACCCTCTATGCTCTTTAAATAGAGATCATAGACCAATCGGGTGTTAAGCCACGGATCAATGGCAGGTATGATCTAAGAGAAGTTGAACCGTCGGATCACTCTATGTCTAGAACATATCGTGACCGTCGGATTAGAATATTTACAAATGCATACTAATGCATACTAAAGAAACACAGTTTTACCTAACAGATATATTACACAAGTTAATCTTAACTAACTCCTAAGTGTCTAAATATCCTAACATTAAATTTACCTCATCTTTTTGTAGCTTGTTTAGTAAATTTATATAGTCAACATCTTGTATGCTAGTTGTTTTTATTCTGCTCAATAGATCACTTTTTGGTTGGCTCATAGTGATCTCATACACTTCATGAGTTCTTCGACTAAGTGCATCAACCACCGTATTTGCCTTACCTTTGATGTGCTTTACTTCAAAATTGAATTCCCTTAAGAAGGCCACCCATCTTTCTTTCCTAGCATTAATCCCAGGATGAGTAAACAGATTCTTAACACAGGTGTTATCTGTCAATAAGAGGAATTTATTTCCTAACAGGTAGTGGCGCCACATTTTTAAGGCATGCACTACCGCTGCCAATTCTATATCATGTGCTGCATAATTTTTTTCATGTTCTTTCAATTTACGATATTCGTAACATACCACATGCCCTTCTTGAGATAATACTCCCCACAATTCCTCCTTACTAGCATATGTACAGACTGTGTAGTCTTTATATGGGTCAACCACTTTTAATTTTGGGGCCATGGTTAATAATCTTTTTAGATTTTCAAAGCTCTCCTGACACTTCAAGGACCATACAAATTTTACTCCTTTCCTTTGTAAGGAAGTAATGGGGGAGGCTATATTTGAGAATCTGTGGATGAACCTCCAGTGTAGCCGATGAGTCCCATTACAGATCGAATTTCAGTGACATCTTTAGGCACAAGACATTCTAAAATTTCCTTTAATTTTTGCGGGTCTCCCACAATCCCTTTTTCTGAGATGACATGTCCTAAGTATTGAATTTCTTTCATAAATAATTCACATTTATTGAATTTATGATATAGCTGGTGGCCTCTTAGGATCTATAGTACGATTCTCAGGTGTTGTTGATGTTCTTCTTCCATCCTTGAGTATATTAGGATATCATCAATGAAAATTAACACAAACTGATCTAGATACTTGTTAAAAATACTATTCATTAGACACATGAATGTAGTAGGGGCATTGGTTAAGACGAAAGTAATTACTACGAATTCGTAGTGCTAGTATCAGGTCCTGAAGGCTATTTGATTAACATCTTCTTCCTTAATCGTGATCTAGTGATAACTAGACTGCAAATCTAACTTGGAGAAGAGTTTATCTCCCCCTACCTGATCGAACAAATCGTTAATCTAAGGCAAAGGATACTTGTTATTAATGGTCACTTTATTTAGTTGTCTATAGTCTATGCACAGAAGTAAAGTCCCATCCTTCTTCCTAACAAATAAAACCGGTGCTCCCCAGGGAGACACAATGGGTCTGATGTAACCCTTGTCTAGCAGTTCTTGTAACTGGATTTTCAATTCAGTTAACTCAAGAATGCTCATTCAATAAGGCATTTTTGTTGTCGGTGCAGATCTGGGTACAATTTCAATGGAGAAGTCTATTTCTCGTTTATGAGGTAGACCTAGTATTTCATCTGGGAACACATCCATAAATTCACTTAAGACTGGGTATTCTTTTATCTGTGTTTGATCTTCATTAAGGAGTAGGTCAGTGGCCTGCACCGCATAAAACTTACAACCTTTTCTCCCACACTTCTTTAATTACATGGCAGAAATTTGTCTCAAGGAGACAGGTTTACTAATGTCTTCTATCTTTCTAACAATTTGATCCTCAGCCACATACATAAAGGTTTTATCAAAACAATTTAGTACTACTTTATACTTTTCTAACCAGTCCATGCCAATAATCATATCATGTGACCCTAGAGGCAAAATATTTAGATTAATCCTTGTCACATGATCCTGTAGTTTAACTTCACAATCAACAATAAATTCAGTTACCTTCCTTATTTCTCTAGAGGCCAGTTGGACTAACTAAGGTTTTGCATGCCTTACCTTGGTGAGCTGGAATTCATCCATCATTCTATGAGTGATGTAACTTAAGGTATCCCCTGGATCAATTAGTATAGAAATCATTTGGTTAGAAATAGTACCTTCAATCTCCACAATTGCATATTGATGGTCTGCATGTCGATCTTCAAGGGATGCATTAATTCGGTGGAAGATTTTTCCAACTTCCCCAACTATGGAAGATTCTTGCAAGTTGTGAACAATATTATTTGTTTCCTTGAGGCGTGTAATATTTCTTCTTAAATGTTGCTCTCCACATTCCCAACACTTCATGGGTTCTTTAGGGGTTCCAACAGTCCCTTTGGGTCCAAGGTTTACAAGCTTATTACTCTTCTGCTGGAGTTGCTCATTTCTGTTGTATGAATTTCCTTGGAGGTCCCTTGGCATATTTTTGAAGGGTGGTGGTTGGAATCCCTTCTTCCATTGGTATAAATTTTCTTGCTTCTTATCCTTCCATGCCTTGGATATGTCGTTCCTTTGCTTATATTGTTCAAAACACAATCTGGCCTTCCTTAGCACTTCATCTAAGGTCTTTGGGTTATCGAACTCGATCTGGTCTTTGTAAGATTGTGGCAGACAACTTAAGAATCATTGAAACTTCATGTTTTCTTCCTCAATGTAAGGCACAAACCATAGCAAGTCCATAAATTTATTTATGAGGTCCTCCACAGTCATTTGGTCTAGTTTCAATTCATAGAATTCCTTTGTCTTTCTCTCATAATAACTTTCTGAAAAATACTACTTCTTGAAGAATTTCTTGAACTCTGACCATTCTAGGTTCTTTTCTTTTAATCCATGGGAAATATTTAGGTCCTTCCACCAAATACTGGTCTTTTCCCTCAGGTTGTAGACTTCCATCCTTACCTTCATGTTATTGGAGTAATTCTAAATATGGAAATACTTTTTAATGTCCAACAACCAGGATTTTGCTTCTTCTCTGGTCTTTGATTCCTCATCGAAGCTGGTTGGATTGATCTTTTTAAACTCCCCTTCCAGGTGGTCAATCTTTCTTTTACTGACAGGTTTGACCTGATTTTTAGAACCTTGGGTATCATTCGAGGAGATACCATCTCCTTCAACTTCCCCTCCATTCTCCTGGTTATTCTTTGTCTCGGTTCATTGCTCCTTCCTGTTGTTCCTCTCATGCAGGATTTGTAGCAACATCTCGTTGATTTCCTGTTGTTTTTCCTAGGCCTTTTTCAGCTACTCATTTTCTTCTTTAAAGCTTTGCATTTCTACAATCAAATTCTTCATTGTTTCCAGTGCTTGACTGATTTCAGAATGTTCTCATTCTGGTTGCGTTGTGTGTGGTGTTGGTATACTTTCTTCAGGTGGATCTTCATTTTCATTTCATGAAGCCATTGTTGTACCCTGTTTGTAACAATTTTGCATAAAAACAAAAGATTCCAGACAACATTTTTGGTTAGAATAATGTTTCTATGTTTCGGAGGAACTAGATGTTCCTGAAAGGCGACATGGTTGAACCTGTAGCTCTGAAACCATATGTAACATACCCATATAACCATCGATAAATATGCATAAAAATAAATATCTTAACATCATAAGTCATAACCATTCTCTATCACATATTCGATACAACAACAATACAATGACTGTTTTAAAAATTAGCCTTCAGGGTTTTATCCTAACTCCTTTAACTAGGTTGAAATAAGAATATTAAGTTTAAAATCCTTCTCACAACGGACTCCCCACAAGGGTCAGTCTGCAACCTCCGCTTCCGCAATGCGGATTGCAGATTGCGGGTAACACAATCCTTTATAAATTAACTTTTGCTTTCGCTTTCAGTAATGTGGATTGCAGACTGCAAAAACACTTAAAATATTTGTGATTTTAACTTATGTTTCTGTTTTTTGCAATGTGTATTGTGGAATTCGGAAACCCTTAACTTATTCACAGTTTAACTTCCTCTTTCCGTCTTCCACAATCTCGACTGTGGATTGCGGAAACACTCACATTCTTTACAACTTTAACTTTCGCTTTCCTCTTCCGCAATGCGGATTACGGGTTGCAAAAACTCAGGTTATTTTGAAATTACCTTATGCTTTCTACTTCCGCAATGTGGATTGTAGATTGCGGAGACCTTAAGTTTTCTTATAGAATAGTCTTCCGCCTTTCCGCTTCCACAATGCGGATTGCGTATTGCAGAAACCTATAAACTCTTTACAATATTAACTTTCAGCTTCACGCTTCCTCAATGCGGATTGCGGATTGCGGAAAGCTCTAAAACTTTACAATATTTTTTTTCGCAAACCCACTTCCGCAATGCGGATTGCGGGTTGCTGAAGTGCTTAAGTTCTTCACCAGTTTTTATGCTTACGTGGGCCTTTTGGCCCAAGTTTCACACTTGGTTTTCTCTGTGTTTTCTCGGGTAAAACCCCAGGAAATCAATCCTTCGATGGATTCATAGCTTTAGGCCAAGTTATTTACTTAAAACAAGTTCAAGCCCAGGAATTCATAGTGGGGTTTAGTAGCCAGTTTCCCCACTTTCCTTCACAGTTTTATCATTCATCTAAGGACTAACAGTATCACGCAAGGGCTTCACTAGACTGGAATGGGTTTAAACCCAGACAACACTTAACTTCCCACAGGGGGGTCCCTTACACTGGTCATTAACAGTAGAGCAATAAAGCCTCCAAGAAACTCATTACAGAAACAATATTACACTATTACTAAGACCATATGACAAATACAGTCCCGATTAACTTAAAGCAGAGCAGGGAATTCACCCTTGGTAAACCATATATCAAATGAAGCCACAGTTAACTAAGACAGAGCAGGGGGATTTCCCCATTAGTAAACTTCATAAGTCGTATAGTCATATCCATTCAAAATGGAGCATGAGTATTACACCATTAGTAAGGCATAAAATCAATGCAAGTTACAGTCCCTCAAACCAACGCAAGGGCATCACACCACCTCATAATCAACACACTCATCTAGCCTAAGAACTGGTATTATCATTTTATGGGCATTGAAACACACATTCATACGCATACAGGAAACATAAACACAGTAATGGAACCTATTTGTAAGGAGAGATTAATGAATAAGGAACAACCACGTTCCACCCAACCATAGATTAGGCACAAATGTTCTCTGCCCTCAATCACCCCTGAGCTAAACTATGCATGCCAAGAGTGGTGACATCCAACCTCAGGTACCGTTCTCCAGTGAGAAATATATTTCCTAACAGAAAGTGCTCACACAGAAATTATTCCTTCCATTATTTCCTAACACAGAATGCTCACACAACAAGAGTTCAATCCTTTCCCAGCATACTCGGCAGCGTCCCGCCTCCTACCATATGCTTCCTTTTTTATAGGTTTTGGTTTTTTCCTAGGTCTTTTGCAGCTAACGACCAATTCCTCGTGGAATTTTTGTTGCCCACTACACCCCTGATTCCTTAGGGCGTGTCCAGTGCCATACTGGAATTCTCACGCCTGGTGTAACCTCTGTGAGATGGACTCTTCACGTCCCCCACTCTCACATGCATAGTTTCCTCTTCAACATGGTTCTCCCCATCATTCACATTTTGTTTAAAAGCATAATGTTTCGATTGCATCTGTCCTCCAAGGACCAGTTGGCGTCTTCCAAAACCAGCCAATCTCATTAAATAAATAAAATAGTAAATCAAAATATTATAAAGATGTTTATGTATAGGGGGATATTACAAATTTGTTTTGTCCTTAGGGTTTCTTTTGATGGAGCTAGCCAAGGGGCTCCTAGTAGGTGTGGCTTAGGGGATTTTCTTTTCCTTACTAATTCTCATTTCATTTTGTTGAAATATGTAGTTCGATTATAGGTTTTAGGATTTTCAAGACTTTTTATGGATTGGGCCACAGGAAAATGTCAAATCTGTAATTTAATTCTTGAGCCAATTATGGTTAGAGTGTTAGAGAAAAAATATATTTTTTGATCAAATCTCATTTATTCACGTATTTAGGGATTTCAATCATAAATCTAATAGTATTTCTAAAGAAATGTTTGGTTTACAAGAAGGAATATTGATCGAGCAAGAATTGAAGCATAGTATTCCCCAAGATGTTGTCCAAAAGTCTCTTTTGTAATGAAGCTTTTTTAAAACTTTGTAATGACTAGGAGTAATGAAATGAGTATTATGTAATTGATGTTGGAATATGATGTATGTTTTTGTAATGTTTTCCGGTTGTCAATTTTTTTTCTTGTCTTCCCAAAAGGTAGTTGATATAGGTTTGAAACAATATATCAGTGCACAAATCAAGCTAAACGGATTCAAGAAGTGTATTTTGATTTCCTCTTGAAATTTGAAATAGTAAGTTTTATTCATGGAAAAAAAAGTTAATTTGGGTGTTTATAAGACAAAATGTTTTTTAGAATAATAGATTTATGAAATTGTGTCAAATTATTTGTCAAATTATTAATGGTGTGAAAGTTAGGAGAAAATGTTCCTCATCTTCAACAATGGAAGGGGGATTCTATTACGTTCCCTATGGATGTTTCTCTATGAAACTGAAACCATAGCCTTTGTGAGAATGAAACTTGAGAGAGGAAACCCTAAGGGGAGAAAGGAGAAGCGAGTGAAGAGATGAGAGAAGGAGAGGAAATGAGAAAATAATGAGAGAAATGATGCTTCGTGAGGGAAATTAAAATATTTTAACTAAAATAATAGAAATACCCTCACACACATGAGGATTATGAGGAGTATCTTATTTTTAATTCTTTATTTAATTTCTTAAATTATTTTTGAAAAGTTTCCCTTGCTTTTGATTAGTTACTCAAGAAACCCAGTGCTAAATCCGACTCTAAACCCTTCATTAAAGTCAACGATAAATCTAGCACAAGTAGCACTTAGTTTAGATTCAAATCATGAAACAACATTAAGTTTATCATCATACCATGAAATAGAACCAATATTTTATCAAAACTACAAAAAAAACACGAAAAGGTGATGGAAGCAAAAAAGGGAGCCAAAAAGGATGATAATGACACAATTTTGTTGTGGTGTGATGAACAATTATGAATAGGTGGTTGGTATTGTTGTTCATCATTTCACCGCTTGAAAATTTCAATGTTGATAGTAATGTTTCATAACTGTGTGAAAAATGAAAATAATTATAGGAAGTTCAAGAGATGTGTTATTTTTCATGGCAATGTTTGCATAACCAGGGGTTTTAAAATACCTTGATTGAGGGATTTTAAAATCCCTCCAACAATATCCCCTTTGAATTAAAACATAATTATGATTTGAAAATATTGATTAATTTTCTACCTCGATTGAGGGATTAAAACCTCAATCATGATTATTCTTTAAGTTGCGACTTGAAAAGAATTTCTCCATGCCCTGCTTGCCAAAAAGTGTGATTTAGCTTCATAGTTTCACCTCACACAAACTAGGTAATCCAAATACTCATCACTTCATCTGGATAAAAAAATTGACAACTACTTATATAAGGTTTCTATGATCCCAAGGAATTAGACAAACTCTTCTCATTTTTTCTGTGATCATGTAGACTTTTCTGGAAGTAAACTGTGTATACTTTTTGAAACTTTCCCAACATTTTGAGTGGACACTTCACGCATCCTATACAACTGTTTGATTGAGCTATATTTTATGTATGTATATTCTTAATAGCTATTAAAATTAAGTTCCAGTGACTTTTTATTATGACTTGGGGATTCTAAATGAATGCGAATGAATATTTCTTTGGGCAATGTTGTATTAAACGAAGATTTTCATAAAAGTATTATTCTTGAATGGTAATGGATATTACCGATTATTTATGTTAATAATCAATTAAGGATATTAGAATGATTGGATTCTTGAATATATGTGAATGTTCTTATGCTTAGATGTACACAAACTATACATCTATACATACATACATATACATGTATTTGTGTGATATATTACATTGTAGGTGATAAGTTTGTCATTATGAAAATGTTGAACTACAATTGCATTTTTACCACTTCCACTAAATTGTTGAAGAACTAATCGATATGAATGAAGGGGATGATGGCTTTGGTAGTTGCTTATTGTTTATGTCAATATTTTTTTTTTTGTAAGCTAGGATAGGAGTATATATTAATTATAAAAATAACATATGTTTGTACAAAGTTTGAGGTTGTTGGTCTGTCCCATGAGAGACCATACCAATAGCAAAAAAAAGAGATTCAATCCAAATAGTCTAGGTCAGGTTCCTAGGGGTTCTATCCATCCTAAATCTCTATTTATAACTATTTTGACAAAGAATGGAAAAAAATTTCTAACATTTTTAATGATTAAAAAAAACTATGTCCATACCACATATCTTAAGCTTTTTGAGCTTCATTAGGAGGAATTAACATTAAGTACACTAGAATTGAACCTATCTCGTTCTCCACAAAGAAATTTTCCACAAAAACTTCAGATCTCTATCCCGACTCATGCTTGTCGACAATTAACACAATTTCGCTAGTTTCTGTAGCCATAATTTTCAACTTTGCATTTAGGATTCTACTCTAAACTTGAATTTCATCCAATTGAAACATAATTTTGTTGTGGGTATCCATACGAGTTAGAGATTCACAGGCTCACTGCCCTTAATGAGATTGGATTTCTTATCCTTGCCACTCCTTCCTTGACGAATTCTTCTTGTACTTATCATAAGAGATAGCACTAATCAACGGTCTAAACAAAACAACAACAAAAGCTCAAAAACCAAGATAATAGAGGAGAGAATCCATCCATTACTCACATTTCCAAGTCATTACAAATCTAATATAAAAAACTCCTAAGACCTTCTCAAACCTCCATGTCCTCTCATAATGATCCAAAACTCCATTCTAAAAACATTCTCCGCCTCTATCATTTCTAGCCCAATGATTCCCTACCTTGGCCACCCAACACATTCATTGTTATCCAGCTTCATTAAACAGCTCGTCAAATATTAGAATATAAGCCTCCCTCCTTATGATGCTATCTATCTCATCATTACCCTCAATAGGAAATGATCATGGATGGTGGTGTATGTCCGTTGGCTTCATATGATCCCCTCCTTTCATCCCTACCACCAAATCCAAGTAGTTATTTTTGTTTTTGATAACTATCAACTTTATAATAAACAATTGTGTTGTTTGACTTATGGGATGTAATTACATGTACTTTTCTTAGATAGACTTTAATGATGATGCTTGTATAGAATAGAAAACTGACCTACTATGGATGCTAAAATATCTACCTATGTTTTCCTCTCTGCATAATTCATATATTGAAAACAGAAAGGCAAGTGACAAAGAACATGGGTAGAACTATATTTTCATGAAAGGAAGCACATTACAATCATTTATAATTCAACATATTTATCTATTTTACTTTTTTACATGCTTATTTAAAATAAATATGTGGCCAAATACACCCATATATGCTCATTAATGATGCAAGAAAGCAAGCAATATGATCATCGTTTAATTGTCAAATTTGTTAGTAATTTCAAATGTAGAGAAAAGAATATATAAAATTTGTCGAAAGAAAATATCTAAAGTCAAGAGATGAACATGATATTAGATATTAGGTCACTAATATTAGCTTGGAATGTGTCTTTTGAACATGATTTACAACATTAAACCTACATTGTAGTGTTTTTAGCTCTTTATCATTCTTCATGATGTTGGTTATACGAGTATATGTTGTTTGACAACCAAATGTAATTTGGGTTTGTATATGGTGATAACCAAACTTATAAAACTAGAACACAACTAAAGTTGGAATGTATGTTTAAAGGACAAGATGAATGATAAAATATGAAGTATCCAATGATATGGAAAATAAAATTGAAGGACAAAAAAACTTTTGAATCACTAGGTAGTAGCAACACAATCTGTCTTGATTCATTGTTCAATATCACTTTTATTACATCAATTGAAAATATAGAGATGGCTAGACAATCATGTTATAATGCCTAAAACCCATCTCATTTCTTGTTTTGGTAGCTCACCTCAAGAACTTCATTTAATGAGGCATATAGAAGGTAACCATTCCTCGATGTCTAAAATTGTTATCAATTTTAAACTTGTAATCCATTATAATACTAGAAACAATTCTACAATATTTGAGAAGTTTTTTGTTGCAGGAGGATTGTTATTGGAGGATATTGTTGCAGGAGGATTGTTGTTGGAGGATCGTGACCCTGTTAAAAAGGAGGTGCAAGCTATTGGAGATCACTATTGGAGATCACTTCACTACAGGAAGATCGTTGTTGGAGGATCATTGTTGTTGGAGACTGGTTGTCCAACGATGGTTGATCCTCTAGATCTGAATCTAGATGAGAGAAGGCGCATTATTCAGATCTATTTCAAGGCTTTGGTGGCCTCAACACCTCCCCCACCAACCTCCGAAGCGTTGTCCTCCAAGTTTGTCAAACTCACCTCTTCCCCAAATATCGAGACCGTGTCGGAAACTTCCAGACATATGGCTCTTGCATTGAGTGAAAGAGGTCTTGTGCGATAATTCACAGACATTTCTCCTTCTCCGAAAATCATGGAATATTGGATTGCTAAGAATTGGAAACCATTGATCTCAGGGGAAATGTAACAAAGCTTCTGCAAAAAAGGTTTCTTTGTTTTCTTAATTGAAAAAAAAGAAGATCGAGATCTGATTTTCGGAAGTGGTTTGTATTTTATGGGACCAAGAGGAATATACTTAAACCGGCGGAGTCTTTCCTTTGATCCTGAGAAAGACATTCCAAATGTTGTTCCTGTATCGGTTCGATTGTTGCACTTACTCCTACACTACTGGAATGATGAGGTTTTGTAAGCGATTGGAAATTATTTGGGTAAGTATGTTGATAAAGCAGAGCCACGAGGTCCTCTATTCCCATGTGCTAGAATATGTATTGAAGTAGATCTGGAGAAGGGATTACCTAAAGCTGTAAGTCTCGAAATGGATGGATGGGAACACTATGAAAAATTTGAATACGAACAACTACCTTTCAAATGAAATAAATGTCATTAGTACGGACATTTTGCAAAAAACTGCCATAAAGTCGTTTAATAAAAAGCTGAGAAAACCCAAAAAGAAGGATGGAAGCAAACTAAAAAAGGGAAAAATCAAACGTTGCTCCTCAACAAACTCCTAATGTTGATCTTGTGTCTCAATATAGAGCATCTATAAGCAACCAATTCCAAGCACTTCAGACAAAGGAAGGAGAAATTTTAGACAAAAATACTCATATTGACCCCATCGATGAGGTGCGCCCTCTTATGCAAACTGCACTATCATCCCTTAAGAAAAAAGATACAAGGAAATCCCCAGAAAAGGCACCCTCACTGAACAACTCTTGGGCAGATATGGTTAAAAACAATAAAGAAACTCCTCAAGGCGTGGTCTCTCTATCACCCTCAATATCCTCCTCCAATGGGTCACTTAATGATGATGAACCAATTCCCCCTCCTTCCACCAAGGTAGAAAATCAAATCAACACCTCATAGAGCAGGAAGTTGATAAATAATTAGAACTAGGAAGGAAAAGAAGCATAGAGGACACCAATCTTCTACTAAATTCGAAGCAAGTTGCAGGGGAAAAATCAACGGGACAGTCTCGGGTAGGACCTCAAGCTCATTAAAATAATGAAAACGGTCTCCTGGAACTATAAAGGTTTAGGGGGTTCGATTAAAGTGGGAACTCTAAGAGATATTGTTGGTAAGGAATCATTACACGTTTTTCTAGTGCAGGAGACCAAAATGGATTTGAAAGAATCCTTAAATCTTTCTAAGCAATTCTGGAAATCTAGTGTCGGCTTAGCTATCATCTCCATAGGAGCTTCGGGAGGGATAGCTACTTTTGGAACTCTATAAATTTATCTATGAAATCCTCTAGAGAATCTGATTTTTGGCTTCTAGTATAGCTACATGAGGAAGATATGGGAAGATATTTCTTTATCTGTAATGTATATGGACCACACTTCAGGGATAAGGAGGCCTTTTGGACTTCACTCATCTCTCTGAAAGATTACTTGACTGGAAAAAATCTGGTTATAGTTGTAGATTTCAATGCAACTAGGGACCAATCGGAAAGAAGAGGAGGAACATTAGTGCAAAATGCATTTGGGGAAAGAATGGAAGATTTGATGGCCATTCTAGATTTATTGGATACTCCATTGAGGAATGGAAGCTTCACTTGGAGCAAGAGAAGGATCAGGCCAGGTCATATCACAACAAGGTTAGATCCCTTTTGGTAAGCTCTACTTTTCTTCAAAAATATATCATCCTAACTTCTTTTACTCTACCTTTTGAAACTTTAGATCACAAGCTCATTTCCCTCGCCTTGGAGGCCAAAAAATCTAGGCCCAATCCCCTCCCATCTTAGCCCCTTTTGGATCAAAGAAAAGGATGTGATGGATTTAACGCAAAATACCTGGAATCAACATGTTTTTGGATCACCTAGCTACGTATGGTAAAATAAGCTAAGAGCGGTGAGATATGCATTAAAAAGTTGGGCCAAAAAAAAAAGAATAACTATGAAGGTCCTCGTCATCAAACGAAAGTTACCCTCAATGAGATGGCCTCACAACAAAAACAAATGGAAACATGGGAAATATCCCTGACCTCCTTAAATCGTCAAAAGGAGTTAAATATGAAAATTCTTAGAGCTATCAAAAGGGAAGAAGAGGAGTGGAGGATTAAGTCCAGACAATTGTGGCTAAAAGCAAGTGGAAGTAACACGAGATATTTCCACAAGCAAACCAAAGCAAGGTTGAGTAAGAATACAATTAAAGAACTCAAAAATGGCAATGGATAGAAAGTGGAAGGCCATGATGGTATACAGGAACACATTTTTCATCATTTTTGTTCACTTTATAACATGGATAGTGGGGAAACTAACTTGGAAACATAGGTTGAATTCTACTCTTCCATTCCAAATATTATCTTTGAAAAGGATAATGAAGAAATTTATAAACCTATTCAAGAACATGAAATCATCAACTCTATTTGGACTCTTCAGCCTTATAAGGCTCTCGATCCTAACGGGATCACTATAAATTTTTACAGATCAATGTGGTATATCATTAAAAAGGACCTTTGAAAGATGCTTGATAGAACCAAGAACAAGGAAAAAATCAAAGGAGCCACTAAACCTACTTTTTTTGCTTTAATTCCTAAAGAGAAAAAATCGGTTTCTATCGATCATTTTAGGCCTATTCCCATCTGCAATACCTCATACAAAATCCTCATGAAAATAATTGCTAACATATTAAAAAGTTTGATGCTCAAAATTATTTATGAATCTCAAGGCGGTTTTGTGGAAGGCCGACAGATTCTGGACAACATAATGATTGTTCAAGAAGCCATCCATTCAAGCATGGGAAGAAAGCAGTCTGGTATGGCCATTAAGATTGATATGGCTAATGCCTTCGACAGAAATAATCATAACTTTTTGCATGGAGTCATGCAAAAGTTGGGATTCTCCCTAGAATTCATAAGATGGATAAAAGCTTGTATAGGAAACCCGTGGATTGCTCCTCTAGTGAACGGAAGACCAACGAATTTCTTTCAGGATTCTTGTGGTCTGAGGAAAAGACATCATGTATCTCCTTCCTTGTTCCTTTTTGTTGTTGAGGATTTAAACAGAAAGCTCCAGGTCCTAAGAGATCAGAGAAATTTTATTGTACTAAAGATCGCTAGAGTAATAAAGGCTGTAAACAATGCACAATTCATTGATGATACAATTATTTTGGGTGGTGCTTCAGTTGTCATTGAAAAAAGATTCAAGAAGGTGTTGGACTCATTTATGTTGGCCTCTGATGGAAGTATCAATTCATCAAAGTAAACAATTATAGTTGGAATTGCCCCTTAAACGAGCTAGCAAGGATTGCGAGAATCATGGGATTCAAAGGTAAGGAGTGGAATTCCTTCTATTATTTGGATGTCCCCATTTTCAAAGGTGCCAGGTGGTCGACTGACTGGAAACATATCACTAAAAAAATCAAAACTAAAATCTCTTCATGGGGTGCCCGCTGGCTTAATCCAAGTGGAAAACCGGTACTTATTAAACCGGTTTTACCAGCCATGCCAATATATTCTTTCTCTATAAATTTAGCGTCGGTGAAGGTTCTACATAACACAATTTTTATGGCAATGATGCATAGCAAACCAGAAAAAAACTACATCTGATAAACTGGGAACAAGTATGTTGCTCAAAAATATAGGGGGGAAGATGTAGTGCGAAACCTAGGATTCATGATCATTTCCCTTGGTGAGAAGAACCTTTGGAGACTTACCTCCAGGGAAAAAGATTGGTGAAAATAAATTATAATAAAAAAATACCGAGCCAGACCCAAACTTAGATGCTTAGAGCAAGAAGACACCCAAAAGGAAGGATCACCCATCTGAAAATTATGTAACAAGGAAGCTAGAGTTATCCAACGTGATATTTTATGGATACCTGGAAACGGGGAAAAAAATAAGACTTTGGGAAGATAAAATTGGGCATCTCCCACCTTTAAAGACCTTCCAGGGGCTCAACGATCTAAGAATTTGGATGGAGCAAAACAATTTCATATAATTGTATGATATCTCAATCTGGAACACTAGAGGACGATGGTTGGGTTGGAAAGAATTCGGAGTTCCCCAAAATCTCAAACACGATTTTGAATTCATGCGCTGCCACATGCTTGCCTTGGCTCCCAATCATAAATCCCATAAAGACCGAAGGGGTTTGGGATCTACAGGAAGATACTCAATCCAGGAAGGCTACAAATTAATTTGTATAAAACATAACAGGTTCATCAACAAAAATGACAAATTCTGGAGTGTGATTTGGAGCAAGGACAGTCTCCCTAAAATAAACATGGTCTGTTGGATTCTAGTTCACGGGAAAATGCTCACGAAAGATAACCTTAAAAAAAGGAATTTTGAAGGCCCCTCTATGTGTGTTCTCTGCAAAAACTCCAAAGAAACTCTACTACACCTATTCTCGAAGTGCGAATTCACTCGGAACGTTGGTCTCTCGCAATTAAAGAGCTTGAATCAAATCTGACTCTCCCCGCAAGGATTAGAGACTTCTTTGATGAGTGGAAGCATTATTATCAAGGCTCATTCAATAAAAAACCTATTTTTCTAAGACTCTGGCTATCCATTCCCAAATTCAGTTGTTGGGAAATATGGACAGCAAGAAATAAGGAAATATTTGTAGATCAGAAAGCTAATTTGATCAAAGTGGAAGTCGCTACAAAGAGTATCTGGGATGAGGCTATGGGTACAAGAGGCCTCAATTCCATTGTGTCGGAGCCTCTCTGCTGTGAAGAGAAGATATGGGTCAACGAATTTCTAAAGGAAATTACCATCCCGGTACCATTCATAAAAAGGCTAGGCTATCCGGGGTGGAAAATCAGAGTAGATAGTCCCTAGTTTATTTAATGGCAGAATTCGTTAAATAATCGCTCATTGTTCTTTGATGGTGCCTCTAAATAAAACCTAGGTTTAGCAGGAGTGGGGGGGCAGGGGGGGATAATTTTTTATCTATGAGGTTTCAAAAGTGAAGAATTTTCTTAGGGGATTGGAAGGAAATCCAACAATCAAGCGAATTGTTTAGCTCTAATTAAAGGAATGGAAATAGCTAAAGAATGAGGATTACAATATCTGACAGTTTTTGGTCAGGGGTGGCAGGTGCGGGTGGGATCCTAGTTGATCCTGGAGGACAAGTGGAACATAGATTCGCTTGGGGACTGGGTCCTAGAACTAACAACGAAGCAGAATGGATGGCCCTTCTCCAAGGCCTTCACCTTATTCGGAACAAAAATCTCCAGAAAGTTCTGGTCTTCGGCGACTCCAGGCATGTCATCTATAAGATGATTAATGGGTATCCCTCAGGAGATATCAAATGTCGTAGACTATATAAAAAGGCTCAACTTCTTTTGTCTCAGCCCATCGAATTTTATCACATTCTTCGCCAGAATAACAAGGACGCAGATGCGATGGCAAATGTTGGAGCTAGTCTCCCTCAAGTCCATTTCAGACAGGACGAGGATCCTCCTTTCTGCAAAGCCATTCCATGAAGAGAACTTTAAGCAACCTCCATCAAATCAAGAATAGGCAAACTTACGAAATGAAGCACCTTGATCCCAAGGATTATATTTGGATGGTTATTGTTTTTTCCCCCCCTTGGCTCCCTTGTTGTCAACCTCTCCCGCATCCTCCTTCTTTTTCCTTACTTCCCCTTTCTCCCCTTTCCATTTTCCCTTTCCCCCCTTCATCCCTTTTACCGCCCCCTCTCTTCGCGTCACCCCCTTCCAGCTGGTCTTCCCTCTCTCCCTCCCCTTGGCGGTCACCTGCATTTAAGATCTCGTCTTGTCTTATCCTCTATGGCGGCCGCGTGGATAGTCCAGCCCACCTCAACAGTAGAGAATTTAACTCCCCTCAGGCTTACATTGAAGTGCCATTCCTCCTCGCACGAACGAGGGACTTTTTTCTCCGTCTCCATGACGAACCTTAGCCTTATTCTGTCTCATGGTTACGCTGCGGGTTTGCATTCAGGCAATGCCATCCTTCTGCAAGAGGCAGACGCAACTGGAATAGGGAGTCTGCAGGTTCCTCCTTGGCATAAGCGGCCTTCTATCGTTGAAGAAAATCTCGTTCAGTATATCCTCTGTCAACGATATTACCCTTTAGATCATTGGGGAATTGACTCTCAGGCCGAGAATTGGAGTAACTCAGCCCTCCAGCAAGCAAATTATCAAGAGTTAGCAGAGGTTGCAGGTCCGTTGCAGTCGCAGTTGTCTCGCTTGGATATTTCGCCCGACCCAGGCATTATGGCGCATTTGGGTAATAACCTTGGACTGCAGGATATCATGAAGAACTTGCGAAGGGTATACGAGTTGACAGCTATAGGGGTTAAGGAGAGTAGAGACACAGCCAAGGAAATAAGGGAAATGAGCGAAACTGTTAGTAGGACATCTCAGGAAGTCAGCAACAATGGAGCCCGCACAGACGACTTGGAAAGCAATCTGCTAGAACTTCTGGGCAGAGTTGAGCGCATTGAAGAAGATATTCAAAGGCTCGTTTCAATGAACCAGGAGAGCAGAGTCAATGGCGTCAACGACCCAGCTCCCCAGCCCATGGAAGAAGAATTTGTCCAGCAGCCCCGCCCTCAGAGAGGCAAATGAATTCTATAGCCTGTTTTATGTTCAGTTTAGTCAGGGGTTTATGCTTCAATTTTGTATGAATTATGTTTTTTTGCACTCTGCTATGTAGACAGTTTGTAAGGGTATTCACTACCCGGTTAGTATGCAGCTCAGATAAAATCTATTGCTCTTTGTTTTGGGAGATAGACCATGTTTGGCTTGTCATTTTTGTGCCGTGTCGGCCTTATATCTTCCTTCGGAACTGTAATGAATGGCTGTGCACAGCCTGATAATACAACCCCTTTTCTGTTTCTGTTAAAAAAAAAAAATCTGACAGTTTTTGGTGATTCAATGATTGTCATAAGCGAAGCTCGGAAAATCTCGAGAGGACTTAAATCCCCTCTCTCTAGTATTCATTTTAGACTTACTAGCATTTGTAAAGAATTTCAGGATCTTAATTTCTTTCACACCTTAAGAAGTAATAATGCCAAAGCCAATAGGATGGATAATGAAGGGGCAAATCTAGATTCGTGTGTTAATCATCAGTAATGACAATCTTCCCTCCTTCAGTTGGGTTCTATGAATTGGTCTCTCACATTTTTGAAATGGATAGGAAAACCTCGATAAGGGATGGGCAAGGAAGTCTTTGGTTGGATGTATGATCATAGCCGACCTTTCTAAAAATTGTACTCATGGTTTTTTTAATATAATATCTAATACCTGCTTGTGTTAAAAAAAATCTATAATATTTGAGACGTGATCGAGCCAAAGACTAGGATATAATCATTGAAAACAAAATAAAACCCAAATCCTTTTGTACTAGAAAAAAACAAAGCAGTGACTAAAAATCTTTTGTAATAGCAGAAAATAATATGGCATGTTGAAATAGACTAAGGTACCTATGATGAAGAATAAGCTTCTTATGACAATGAATGCCCTTTAGGCCCCATGATTCAACAACAACAAATGAGTCCTTGCCTCAAGAACTAGTTTTGATGTGTTGTAAGCTAAGACTCATCAAACTTTCTATGGGGTTTCAACCAAAGACTTTTTTAGTAAACCCATGGTAAACCAAGAGTAGAAGACCAAACTAGGTGGTGTTGTCACTTACTTCTTCTTTCAGCTGGAATCTTATAGTTTTTTTTATAATTATTTTTGAAACATTTATGGATAAAAATAAATAAAATTTCTAATATCAAACTACTTCATTAAAAAATATATCAAATATTAATAAAATAAAATAAAATTATAGACTATTAAAAGAGGTCCAAATTTTAATAAAATATTTTTTATAAAATATTAAGTTTAATATGTAATTTATTAACATTAAAAAAACTCTATAAATAATTATTAAATAGTAAACAAATTAATCACAAGTCAAAGTGTTTTGACCATTAAAAGAATCGTATAATCTTTACTTTGATCGTATAATCTTTACTTTAATCGTATAATCGCATAAATTTAAACTTTTCATGTACATGAAAATTATTATTATTTTAATTTTTTTAATATAATTTATATCTTAATATTCTCAAAATTAAAATTATATTTAATTTTCATTATTAATAAACATTTTAACATCAAAATATTTTTAAAATTATATATATATATATATATATATTTCAACACCTACATATTTTCAAACATATCCATACTTTTTTCAATGTAACATCTGTATATTTTTTTACATATATTAGTAACCCAAAACTAAACTTAAGCATCTAACCCTCACCAACATTGGCATAAGACTCGCCATCATAACTTTTTATTGTTCAACATGAGCATAAGAGTGAGCCAATACAAAATTTAATTATTCAATCTTCAGCATAAAAATGAACCTAGTTTAATAAGGCATTTAACTATTTTTTTTCAATAGCTAAAAAAAAGGTAACTTGTTATTATGAGGAAGAATCAAAGTTACAATGTTGTGACATAAGAGGTGAAAACATCTCTATAAGAAACATTAATGTGATAGAACCCAGATACATCAAAAACAACATTACATCAACATATGTAGAAAAGGCATATAATATCTTGAAGCAGGTTGTAAGAAACTATGGGCATCGTCTCCACCATAGGGATATGCTAAGATCATAGGAGGATGGAAGAAAAGCATAGGACCATGTCCCATAGTAGAAATTTCAAACTAGTAAAGTAATTAGAAGACGGTCAAATAGAAGACCAGATAAGAAAGAGATAATAAACATACTATCCCAAAAAAGAAACTGAATCGGGGAGCTAGTACAAGAGAAAATCTCCTTCACCAACCTTGTCAAAATCGACAAATTCTTCATAACATCGGGTTCCCCCATCGCTCTCGTAGATAAATGATCTGTCAGGTTGTTGTGTGATCTGTAGATGTGTGAGAAGGAAAGAGATGTGAATGAAGATTTAAGAACCCGAATTATGTTACACCGGTGCTACAAAGTGGCAACCTTTAGAGCAAATCTATTATTTTCCCAATCCACTACCACCTTGGAATCACCAAAAATGTGCAAACCGCTGAATTTTTTTTATGGGAAAACCAAAGAATAGCATGTAAAGCAAGTAGTTCTACCCAGGTGTTTGTTCCCATACCACAACCCAGCCAAAGCAAGAAGAGGTGACTGTTAGAGAGCCTTATGACCATGCCACAACCTCCTTTCCCTAACTTGGATGCACCATCAAAGAATCCCAACATCCCCTCCTCGGGAAAATTAGGTTCTTTGTCGATTCTGGCCTTCTTTCCCACCAAAGGCCTGTGAAAATTTGTGTACATGTTCAATATTTTTAAGCAGGTCACCTAAATGCTTAGTTCAATATATTTGAAAATCTTGGCATTCATGGCTCTCCATATTCCCCAACAAACATAAGGGGGGAGATCACTATGATGAGAACATCTCCAGACCCAATCCTATAAAGCTATTTCAAAAGAAGCTTACAACCATTTATGGGGAATCTACAGCATGAAAGTGACATCCTTCTAGACTGCAACAAAGAAGGGTCACATAGAAAATATATGGCATATTGATTCTGAACTAAGCCTACACAAAGAGCAATAGTTGGGTCCCATAAAGCCTCGGGAGATCAAATTGTCTCAGGTAGGGATTTTGTTGTGGATACACAACCAAGTAAATCAATTAATTTTTAAAGGGATATTCCAGGCCCAAAGGATTTTACACCACCATCCCCTAGGCGCATCCACCAATTCAGATACCATGAAATCATAAGCACACTTTACAGAAATTTCACCATTTGACTTGTTGACCTCTCGTACCAACTTGTCATCTTTGTCGGATAACCTAATGTCCAAGTGATTAAGCCCATCAACAAAATCACTCCACTCACCTGAGACATCCCCAGATAAGTGCATATCATCCACAACATACCAATATGATGAAGAGTATCTCGTCATGTTCTAAATATGAGCAAGTATGTAATGTCCCTGCTTGGAAATTTTGAAAAAAGTGCAATTTGGGAAATTTTCGAGCTTTACTAGTCAAGACTGTCGGGGGTTCCAATTGACTCCAAATGGTCTCGAATTTGAAATGCAAGGGTAGGTTAGGTCTTATAACATTTCAATATTACCTATGAACACTTTGGAACTAAATTTATTCTTCTACAACTTGGTTTGGGGCCACTTTGGGGCTAGGGAGAGAAAGTGCAAATTTCCTAGGAAATTGAGGTCAAATTCCCCCCATGGGTGGAGCCCAATTTGGCTCTTCAAATCAAGTATGACCCTCCAAAATTTAAGAACAGAGTATGGGGCTGAATATTAGACATCAATGGATATCATTAATAATGATTATTAATCTCTTCAAACTGATTATGATGTGCAACATTTGTATGGTAACTTTCATGGAAATTGCTTAAGGGGAAATTGCATTACTAGCTCAAATTTGACACATGAAAAGTAGAATAGATGGCTCTGAAAGGAACATGAAATATATTGGTCATCTATAGCATAGAAATGTCTGTCTGAACAACATAAAACTTGGAGAATAACCCTCATACAAATATGATATAAAACTCCTTCAAGATTGAAGCCAAATTCATGAAAACTAGTGATGCAATGGCATGAGAATGCAAGATTTTTACATATTAATTTATTAGATTTAGAGTTATATAGATTATGGACATAAAAGTATAGATACATACATCATATACCCCATCTTGGGAATCAAATGGATGCAACAAAGAGCAAGCACCGCTCCAATAAGTGCGCCATCAACATGAGAGTGTGGGGGAACGGAGAAGAAGGAATGAGAGAATAGGGAGATAAATGAGAACTCAAATTGTATGGAATTCAATCTGCAACTAAAACACCTTCATTCAGCTCCAATGAGAGGTCTGAATGGCCTCTCCATCAACCAAATTGGAAAGGAATCCAACTCCCTCGAAATTGGTTCACAAGCAGGGAGAGTGAACACTCATCGTGCAATGGACAAGCAAAAGCTCTCCAAAATTCCAAAGGCCAATTAACAAATTATCAAAATCTATTCTCGCTCCTCATGAAATCATTTTATTAACTTCATGATTCCTCCTAAGTTCAAATTTCCCTCCATGGGATTCCTCTAACTCATCTTAGTGGTTTAGTAACTCCTATGACACGTGTCTTCTTCTTCAAGCTCCAATTATTTCCCCAATTTGAATGGATGCCTATAAATCCCAAATGTGCCCTCTTGGTGGCTATCTTTAGCCATGGCATGTCATCTTTGTCATAGGTATGCAATCAGGTTTGCATTTGTCATATTTTTCATAGAATCTTCCATCATTAGCTGTCATAGAGTGCATGGAATCTCCTTCCAAGTGGTACACATTGTCTTCTTAGTCTCTTCCTCTTCCATGGGAGTTACTCTCCTCTCCTAATTCGAATTCCTTATCTCATGATAGGACATGTGACACCACATCACCTTCCAAGAATGTTACATTTCTCATGGGTTCGAATTTGGATGAAGGTCATGCCAAGTGTGTGGGGAAATTTAGTCACCCAAAGGCTCCACAAGCTTCCAAGTGTCTTCATGAACCCATGCCACCTTATTTTCTTAGAATTTATCATTTATGTAAAACCTATTTAAATGTGAATATGGTAAAATAAATTCCTTTTGGATCCTATATCCCCTTTATTACAAAATTTATGTCTCCATCTCAACCCAGGGAACTGGTAGGTTGGTGAAACATTACTTGCAAGTGATCTTATTTGAATGGGGACATGAAAATCCTCCCCACCCAAGATTGGTTGTCCTCAAGCAATGCCAAGTTTTTTTGCTGCAAAATTTGTTCATCTTCTCAAGTGGCATCCTCATTTGGTACTCCTTCCATTGCAACAAGCGCTCTCTTATGGTTTTGCTCCTTAATTTTCTTTAGTTGCAATTGGAGTAGTGGCACTCGTGTACTCCATATTTTGGAAACCATTTCCTGAACTTTCAACCCATTTTTCTCACTATATAATTCTTTGAAGTTGTACCGAGTTACCAAACTTTGAGTCTTTGAAATCTTAAGAAAATTTTAGAGAAGAACCACCATGCTTGTTTTTGCACTACTCTAATTACAATCACCTTCTCAAGTGGTGACTCAATCTACCATATTGCTTGTTTCCTCGAAAATTGAAACCAAGCAATACCAGGATCCCACTACTTGTATTGCACCCTTCTAAACATCATGAGTACGAAAGATAAATCATGAAAGTACATAACAACACCATACAAATGTACATCAAGAAGGTACCTCATCAAATAATCATGAAAGTGCTTGTACATATGAGTAAGTAGATAATCATGTGGCCCATACACACAAGCAACATGTATTATATCAAATCTTCTCCAATGACATAGGTGAGGATCCCATGTCTTGTAATTCTGCTCCAAAAGAATATAAGGTGCATCAAGATAATCTGCCATGTATTCTTTCATCCAAGAAGTGAATGAAGAATCTCCACCAAAATTTGAACCCAATAAAGGGCAAAGAAAACATGAAGACTTCAAGTGGATCAAAGAAGTCTCATCAATGCACCCATGAATATGTATATCATCATGATGTAACAAAGGATATTGTTGTAAATGTAAATAATATGGCACTCTAATCATGTCATAATCAAAAGGAGATACAGAAGTTTCATATTCCTCATGTGGCACCATAAAAAAGAAACCATTCACCCAATTTTCATCCCCGATTGATGTGGCTGAAAATGAAGTAGGGAATGAAGTATTGTGAACCAACCTTACCTCTTTGTAACTCTTACTCATCAAACTTTTGAATGCATCTTCTCCATCATTGGATGGTCCAATTGTTGTGAGATCATGTGCCTCCTCCAAGGCTCTGCAACTCTCTCCAAGAGGCAACTCATAATTCCTTTGAACAAGAGAAAGTGCTTGGTTTCCTTCTTGTTTGAATGTAGCCTCTCCAAGCACCTACATATCAACATGTACCTCATGTTCCACCATCACATGAGGTTCCTCCTTTGTAACATAAATTCTTTCATACATTGAATGATTGTTTGATATGTAGGAGGGTGTAAAGGACCCTTGCAATCTCTTTTGAAGTTGCTCAATCTGCACAATAGATTTTTGAAGTACGTTTTAGGTGGAATCCAACACATTTGAGAGCTTTTCATTATCTTCTACATCATTCAAGGTTATTCCATGATACAAACCAACAATCTCCATTAAATAATATCTATCAGAAAGCAAATTCAAAAAAATACCTTTGATGTTGGATATTGCCTTCTGAATTTTCTTGATGTCTTCCATGGAATATTTCTCCTCCATGCCCCAACAAATTTTCGATACCAAAACATGTGTTCAATGGAGAGTCTTTAGGGCCACTTGAGTCTTCTTTTTATCCATCCACAATGACCCTTCAAGAAAAATAGGTTCTTGTTGAGGAACCTCCTCTTCTTCTTTCTTCTTGAAGCTCAAGTGGTGATGGGGAAGTAGATATTGGTTCTTCATTATTTGCTATAAGGTCTTCATCTTCATGCTCATGAGAAATTTGTCTTTCAGAAACATCTTCAAAAGTGTTCTCTATGTCACCAACATATAGGTTTGAGCACCTAACAATAGGCACTCCTTCACCGTTCAAGCATCCATCACTAGATACTCTTTGGTCCATGTCCACGGTAGTAGAATGTGTCTCGAAATGATATTGAATAGTTTCAAGGGACTCTTCTTCATTCACATGTGATGTTTCCTCATATTTTTTAGAGTCACTTGGGAGTGAATTTTCATCCTCTTGATGTAATGCTTATTTTTCTTTACCACCAACAAAACTTGGTGGCTCCTTGGTCTCCTCCATACTTGTGGATTGTTGATTGTTCCTTAATGAGTTCACATATGCACTATTAGGCCTATATCCAAACACTCAATCAACAAAGTCTTCAAAAATTATGGTCTTATGTGTCTCTCCCATCAAATCAATATATGCTTGATATTGTTTGGGCAAGGTTTTACATGTTTCTCTCAAGCTTTCTAATTCTTTCATAGGAGTAGCTTGGGGTGGTTTGGAACATACATATTCACTTAGTTGATGCCACTCATATACTACTTCCTTAATTCTATAAGGAGTGCCAAGGTTCTCTTTAGACTCTACAAATTTAGGAATTGTAGGTCTAGTTTGATTCTTGAAGTCATGGGGTCGATTGTGAGGTCCAGGCCATGAGATATAGTTTCCCCATAGGTATCCTTCTCTTCATGATGGGAACTACTACTACCCCCGGCTGCCAGCTTACCCCCAAGTTGGATAGCCATCAATTCGAACCCTTGCATAATTTGTTTGGTAATATCATAAAAATATGACTTTATGAATGTCTTAAATTCCTCCTTATCATCCATAACTTCTACTCCTAGTTTATCCCTAAACACCACTAAAGCAGGATTAATTTCTTCATCATCTTCTCTTCCACTAACAATGTATTCAATTTCGGTCTCTAATGGAGGGATATAATCATTAGGAAACATTAATATATAACTTCAACAAGTTCCAATACCATGCTTTGAGACCACTGTAATGTCCCTGCTTGGAAATTTTGAAAAAAGTGCAATTTGAGCATTTTTCGAGCATTACTAGTCAAGACTGTAGGGGGTTCCAACTGACTCCAAATGGTCTCGAATTTGAAATGAAAGGGTAGGATGAGTCTTATAAAATACAAAAATTACCTATAAAAACTTTGTATCTGAATTTAAGCTTCTGCAACTTGGTTTGGGGATAAGGATATAAAGTGCAAATTTCCTAGGAAATTGAGGTCAAATTCCCCCCCACGGGTGGAGGCCAATTTGGCTCTCCAACTCAAGTACGAACCTCCCAAATTTAAGAAAATAGTTTGGGGATGAAAATAAGACATCAGTGGATATCATTAATCATAGTTATTAAGCTCTTCAATCTTATTATGATGTGCAACATTTGTATGGTAACTTTCATGGAAATTGCTTAAGGGGAAATTGCATTACTAGCTCAAATTTGACACATGAAAAGTAGAATAGATGGATATGAAATTAACATGAAATAAATTGGTCATATAAATAATACAAATGGATGTACCTTAAACATAAAACTCAAATAATAACCCTCATACAAATCTGATAGAAAACTCCTTCAAGATTGAAGCCAAAATCATGATAACTAGTGATGCAATGGCATGATAATACAAGCTTTTCACACAAGAGTTTCTTGGATTTAGAGATACAAAGAATGTGGTCATGAAATTAAATAGTCATACATAATTTATGGCTTTCCTAACATCAACAAACTCACAGAATAACCCTCATACAAATCTGATATAAAATCTCTTTTAAGATGGAAGCCAAATTCATGAAAACTAGTGATTTAATGGCATGAGAATGCAAGATTTTTATATATGAATTTATTGGATTTTGAGTTACATATCATATGTAAATAAAAGTACAGATCCATAAATCATATACCCCAACTTTGGAATCAAATGGAAGCAGAAAAGAGCAAGCACCAATCCAACAAGTGTGCCATCAACATGAGAGTGTGGGGGAGTGGAGAAGAAGGAATGAGAGAATAGGGAGATAGATGAGAACTCGAAATGTATGGACTTCAACCTACAAATAAAACACCTTCATTCATATCCAATTATATTTTTTAATGTCCTCTCCATCAACCAACTTTAAAAGGAATACAACTCCCCCGGAATTGGTTCACAAGCAGGGAGACTGAATGCTCACCGTTTAATGGACAAGAAAAATCTCTCCAAAATTACAAAGGCCAATTAACAAATGAAAAAAATCTATTCTCCTTCCTCATTAAATCCTTTTATTAACTTCATGAGTCCTCCTAAGGTCTAATCTCCCTCCATGGGAATCCTCCAACTCATCTTATCGGTTTAGTAACTCTTATGACACGTGTCTTCTTCTTCATGCTCCAATTATTTCCCCAATTTTAATGGATGCATCAAACTCCCAAATGCACCCTCTTGGTGGCTATTTTTAGCTTTAAATATGAATATGGTAAACTAAAGTATTTTTGGGTCCTATAGCCCCTTTATTACAAAATTTATGTCTCCATCTCAACCTAGGGAACTAATAGGTTGGTGAAACATTATTTGCAAATTCTCTTATTTGAATGGGGACATGACAAAGTCTGTAGCATCCAACATCCTTTAGTTGAGAGATATGAGAGTGGGAAAACCTTTAGAATTAATCGCCACGAACAAAAGGGTCCAAACCCAAATGTACCATGTATCCATTGCCCACTTGTTAGGATAAAGGACATCGTTTCCATTCTTCAACAAATCCAACCTCAAACAAAAGGACATCATCAACAAACATAAGATGGGTTAAATAATGTTTTGCAGTGACTTCAACACCAGACAAGAGTTTTTCCGAAGAGGCCTACCAAATAAGTCTACTAAGACCCCCCATGACGACGAGGAACACAATGGGAGAAATAGGACAACCTTGTTTGATTCCCCTAGAGATCTTGAATAAATAGGTAGGAATTCCATTTACAAAAACATCGAAAGAGATAGTGGTAACACAAGCCATAATCCACTCAACCATAGAGAGAAGAATCCCAACCTATAAGAGGACCAATATCAAATAACCCCAGTCAACCGTATCGTAATATTTGGTGAGATCAATCTTGAAAATTAGTGATGTATTTTTATTGAGCTTGATGGAATGAATGGCCTCTTGAGAGACCCCTATAATGTCAAAAATATGTCTATTATCCAAGAACGTGAATTTTTGTCTAGAGATACATTCAGATAACTTAGGTTTGAGCCTTTTAGAAATCATTTTAGGAATAATTTTGTAGACCAAATTGTAGATACAAATAGGCCTAAAGTCATCGAAAGACTAGGGATTGGACTTATTATGAATGAAGGCTACAAAGGTAGCATTTAGTGCCTTAGAGACAAACCCCTTCACCCTCGACTCCTCCACCACCTGCAAGAGCTCATGTCCCACCAACTCGAAAAAAGTAGTAAATAACTCCACTGTCCAACCGTTTGGATTGGGAGTCTAGTCCTTGGCCATCTTGGATAAGGTACACTTCACTTCCTCTAAATGACTTCCTTGCCTAATTGGGATCCTTCTTCTTGAAAAAAGGAACAAGGGTAACATTTGATCACATCAAGTTGAGAGACAATGTCTATGGACTTATGATATTTGAACATGGAGGAAAAGTGATGAAGTGATGCCTTTTCCAATTCCCTTTGAGAGCAAATAATCTGGTCATCACAATCCTTAAGCTCCCATATACAGTTATAGTTCTTTCTAGAACTTGCAAACTTATGCAAGAATTTGGTGTTTGCATCGCCTTGCTTGAGCCAAATGGCTCGGCTTTTTAATCTCCAATTCATCTCCTACACTTTAAGAATATTATTTTTCTTGAATTCCAGGTCCAAAAGATTACACTTATCCACATGGGAAAATATCCCTGCAAAAATCTTAGCAAAGAGCTCACGAATCTCTTCTTAAACATCCGATAATTCTTGTGAGAGAGCCTATTATTTTATTTTTTTCCAAGACTTGACCACCTTCTTTAATCCCTTGAGATTAGCAGTAATATTTTCCATAACCGAGTGACCATTAATTTGAGGGAAAGATACCCAAAATTATCTCACCATGGATAGGAAGGAATGATTTTCTGGCCACACTCAATTAAACTTAAAAGGGCAGTGGCTTAAACAATCCTCCAAGTCAATATGAAGGCAAATGAGTGTATGATCAGATATACCCAAACTGATATTCCAAATACGATATATACCCATCGAATCAACCAAAGAGTCAACAATCAGGAAATGGTCCATCCTTTTATAAATACCACAGTCCCTAGTCCTACCATTCCTCAAAGTTGGAGTCATAGGATGTGGAAGGACATCCATCAAATTTGCATCCAAAAAGGGTACCTTAAATAAGGTCCCATTGGATCAACATGTGTGGAATCTCCCCACACTTCATTTCCATCCAAGTTCAGATCTAAATCCCCGTTGAAGATCAAGAAATCCTTTCTTAGGATCCCACTACTGCTAACTTAATTCCAAAAAAGAATCCCTCTCTCAATAGGGTGCATAACAGTTGATCACATTCACAGGAGAACCAAAACCCCTAACGTCACATGTCCCAAATTGCAAAACATTTTATGTTTTAAGAAACATTATGTTATATTTTATTATAAAGTTTGTAATTAATGACCAAGTGGGGTCAACAATAATTGAATGTAATTGCTGAATATTTTATTAATTAATAAATGACATATGAGACAATAGCTAAAGGAGGCTATTAAATGAGTGTTTTACTGGTCACTTGGTGGAGTAGGCTGGGTTGAGAGCAGATTGACACTTGGCAGCATCCTCAAACTACTTCTAGCTGTTGCAGGAGGCAACTTCCCTATTTTTGTGGTCATGTTCCCCAAGAAAGTGGAATAAGAGCAGGTGGCTCATTAAGTGAAAACTGACCCAAAAGACCTAGGCATGCTAATAAAACTTCCCATTGAAGATAGCTGAGGATGCTCATTCTTGACTTGTGAAAATTTTGAGTGAATTAAGTGCACAAGAAAATTCCATGGAGGGGACTAGCAAAAGTTTGTTTTGAGTGAAAAGTGCTGAAGTTCTGAACTAGTGCAGCTATTCTAAGCAGAGTTCAAACTGCTGCAAGCAAAACAGATTTACTGTTGAATACTTAGTAGAGTTGCAAAGGATTACTAAACTACATCTCTCACCCAATACTTCTACCAGGTGGACCAGGAGACAAGCTCAGGGGTCCTGAGATTTGCAGTTCAACTATCTCCAGGAGTTGGTTGGGAGGAACAGTTTCCTTAAGCTATTGTCACCTCTTTTACATTTCTAGGTTCTACATGATTTATCTAGCTTCTATTTGCATATTTAGGATGAAGAAGGAATGAGTTTAAGCAATAATGTGTTATGCTTATGTTCTATTGTTGTTAGGATTAGTTAATGAAATACTTTACTATGAAAAAGATAGTCAAATACTAGATTAGATATAGATTAGGGTAAATGATTAGAAGAATTTCCAGTTTTACTGAAAGATTAAAAAAATACCTAACTGTATTTTTCCACGCCTTTTTAAACGTAGTACTCTAGTAGAGTATGTTAGATTTAATTTAGTTAAAGAATCAAATGAAGTATGCATGAATGTGTTTATTACTTTCTACATGTTTCATAAGAGTTAACCATAAGTATGTTTTCCCTTCTATTTCAGATGTTTTACTTAGACAGAGTACAATGTCATAGTATAAACAATTCTGTCTCTAGGAAAGATTTAAATATATATATATATATACTTAGTCTATGTATTTATATATACAGTAGATAGATTATTTACTACAAGCCTATTATAAAACAGAAAATAAGAAGACATTATTATAGTAATAAGAAGACATTATAAAAACAGAAAATAAATAAGCAGGATTAACTTAAAAAACAGTAAAATGAGTCTAGGAATTACTTAGATAACTTCATCATTAATCTAAGTAAAAATGAGACTAGAAAAACATTATAATAAAATAATAAACTCAGTAATAATTTAAAAGTAATTAAGGTTTATAAATAAAACCCAAAGTTTGAAGAAAACTATCAAACATGACTATCATTATCTCCTCTTTTATTAGGAGAGGGATGATACATTTTTCAACCAAAATCAAATAAGCATACATTTTTCATTGGTATAATCACAATTATCTAATACATGAATATACAAAACTTAATAAATTTCCACAGGAAACAATATTAAAACTGTTTGGTAATTATAACTAAGAAAGTAAATAAAAACCTTTCAACACATTTAAACCCAGGAAAACAGTAAAGACTCGGGAGGTTTTATTCACCCTTTTTCCTTTTTATAATTTCTTACTGACAATAAAAATCAAATTATGTTCTAAAAACTAACTGTCTGAACATTTGGTTTCACTTTTAAACATAATCAAAACAAATATCAATTTACAGTAACAATAACTCTGTGTAGGTTAATTTTAAAAGAATTAAAGATAAACCAGAACAGATAAAAATCTCACCGCATGCCATTTTTTTCTTAAAAACCACAGTACATATATATTACCATTTATATAAATTACAAAACAGTAAGCTTCCAAGCTTATTCAAAATAGAAATAACATCTAATCCCTAACCATTAATGTAACCATATCAGTTACGGCCTAATGGCCTTTTTACAACAAAGTCATGGCTTAAAATCCTGATTAAAAAAATAACATACTCTGTAATCAAAACTACGGCCGAGAAGGTCACATAAGTATTTATCAAGTCACGGCCATGAAGGCCCAAAATATTTTGTTAAAATACGGTCGCTAGGGCTTCAAAATATTCTTGATACATCACAGTCTCGGCCACACAGCCTTCCAAAAACAAACGGATCATAATGTAACCATGGCCGAGCAGTAACCCAAGAACCAAGTGGATAGTATCAACGAAAAACACCATACAACCAGTGCAGGAGAAACCTTAGGCGAGACCGAGACTTACCAGGATGAACGCCATCGTGGAGCCCTGTTGGTGGTATCCTTCAGCACAGAGCCATCGATTCGGAAGTTTTCACATTTGAAAAACCTCAAATGTTAAATTCTTATAGTTAATAAAAAATAAGAATCAAATAATGGAGCAAGAAGAGTTTAGTGTTTTGCTTACCGAAGAGTGGATGCTCAGCCGTAGCGGTGCTATGAGCAAAAACCCTAGTCATGAATAAGGGTACGCCGAGCTACAAGGAAGCTCTGTCAAGAAAACCCCAACGCGTAGTGTGCTAGCCCGAAACCAAAAACCACGATGAGACAGAGTCAAGCTCACACACTAGAAATCGGGCAGTGAAGATAGTTAACCCTACACTCAACAAGAACACTCCAATAGACAGGCAAGACCACACTTCGACAACTCAAGAGACGTGCTCACATTATCAAGTTCATCACTACACCAGTGCTTGAAGGATACACTTGCAGAGGCAAGGTAATGATGAAGGGTAGCACTTACAAAGTTATGGTAACGGCGATGGAGGGATCATACACAAAACAAAACAGTGGCCACGTAAACCCTACTTGCAGTGGAACTTAGAATGGCATAAAGGAGGCATGTACTCAAATGGTTTAAGGAATGACGACAAAGCCTTGCGGCCATGAGCCTGCAGCTCTTCCACTCCACAGCAGAGACATAAATGCGATTTTTAGGGTTTAGGATAGTTTTATATTGAGCCTAAAAGTCAACAAAACCTCACCATTAAGCATCGACCACGTGGCTTCGAAATTATTTGCGAAATGAGGGTTTTGCATTATAGTTCGAGACCTCTTTGGAGCATCCTACACACATTAACATTTTATAAAGGAACTATGGTTACAACACTTTTCATAACATTCAATATATTATAACCCTAACGAGTATAGTAGGGAGGTAGTAATTATACTAAGGTATATATCCATGATTTGCAATCTTTGGAAATGGGTAAACAGTCATGTAAGAATTCTTCAACTTTTTTTGCATAATGAACAACAATTTATGGGAGACCATAGCATTGTAAAAGACCTTGTAAAAGACATAATCTATTATGTATGAATGCTTGAAAGTTTAGAAAGTTGCATAGCTGAATTCCTAGTCTAGGTATTAATTTAATATCGTTATAAGATACTAATGTTTATTTTTCATTTTCCCCTTGTTAGGTAAAGAATCTTACAAAGGTTAGATAGAATAGATGTTGTAGAAGATGATCTTATTCTTTCTTAGACAATAGCAGTAATACTATAGTCTAAAGATATTAAATTTGTATTATTGCATCTCTAGTTCATAAGTACTAGAACAATTAGTAAACTGTCTTATGCACTAGGTTTTTATTTCCATGTGTGAATGTCAGTCATTGTACTTTATGACTATATCTAGATTTTAGAGTTTATTTAACTCGCTTATTGTTGAAAACCAATAATCTTGAATCACCTCAGCATCAAATAATTCAGTATAAAAGGATCTGCTATACCATTACCTTTCACTAGAATTACATACAGGAGCTAAACTGATAATAGATTGATGAAAATTAAATGAACAAGTTATAGTTATAGCGAAATGGAACAACAACTTGACTATGTTCAGTTTACTAAACACTTATGTTTACCAGAAACTATTTAGAACATAAATATACATATCAATGATACCCCATTCATTTGATCAAAGCTGTAAAATAAATAAATTTACTAGCATTATATTTTATGCTAGTTGAGATAATAATCTCGATCCAGAAACTGGTAACAAAACGTCTTACTTGTAAAAGAAGCATCACTTCATTGGATTAGCTAAAAATCTAAGTAAGCCTCGATCTCAACTGAAGTTCCTTCATATTTTCACAAAACAGTAAAACAAACTTAGCACTAGTAATTAATCAGATGTTTCAATTCCTGTTGTTCCAAATCATAACCTGTTAACACAAATCCATAATAATGATTTATGAAAATAAACAATTAAGTATTCAGAACTAGAAATTAACAAAAGAATTAGTTATAGTTTAAACCTGTTTAGGTTAACCGTTAACAGTTAAATGTTCCTCAGTAGTGACGATTGCAAACATTTAATGTCATATGGAAAATTTTATTTTTTTACGAATTTTTGGAGTATTACATGTGGTATCAGAGCACAAGTTCAGACACTAGGCCTGAATGAGGCTTAACCTGCATAGATAAACAATAAATTAAATGCATGCATACTGATGATTATTTTTCTTTTTTGAAATGTTATCCAGAAAATTTTTTCTGAGCTAAACTGCAGGTATAGAGAGACTTGAGGAATATGCAAATGAAGAGTCCCCATTTAATGAACAAAGTAATTCCATAAGAGAACTAGTTCAGGAAGAAATAACTAATAATTCTTCAGAATTATTACAAACTATTAAAGAATTAAGAACTGAGATGGAAACAGTCAAAAAGGAAAATGAAAGAATTCTGAGAGCTGAAGAGGAGTTGAACCAGATCTTGATGGAAAAATTTCAGAATGAAGAAAAAAGATAAACAGATAGGATCTGAAGATGTGGCTTACAAACACAAACATAAAAAGTCTAAATAGTCTAAAATCGAAAGTAGTTCGTCCTCTATAATTTATGGTGATCCACATAGGAAGAATTATCAGTACACTAGTGATAGTAGCGAAGATAATTATCATTCAAGAAAAAGAAAATTTAAACCTTATGAATAAATTTCAGGAGAACTTAAGAAAATAAAACCACCAACTTTCAATGGTGAAATTGAGAAAGGAGAAGAGGCTGAATCATGGCTATCTAGGATGAAGAAGTATTTTCAAATTTATAATTACTCTAATCAACTAAAAGTAAGAATGACCATTTACAACCTAACTGGAAAGGAAGATATTTGGTGGCAGGACCTAAAACGAGTAAAAGGTATTAGGGAAAAGAACATTAACTAGAGGACCTTTAAGAAATATTTTAAAAAGAAGTTCTTGTCTGAATAGTACTACGAAGGGCGAGCTAAGGAATTTTATGAACTAAAGATGAGAACAATGAATATGAAAAAATTAAACAGTAAATTTTTAGGTCTGCTACGTTACGTGCCTTACATTGTGGATGAGAAGCCTAAGGTTCAACAGTTTCTAAGTTGTTTACCTTTTCACATAAAAGACAGAATTGAATACGATAATCCAAAAATCTTAGAGGAGGCTATGCGAGAGGCGGATTTTTGCCATGAGCAGAATCGCAAAAAGGAAAGTATGTCAAACTGGAAGGTTAAAAGATCTAATAATTTTGAACAGAAGAAGAAATGTTTCGTACCTAACCGCAGTTTTAGGAATAATAACACACGTAATTTTCCTAATAAGAATTTCCAGGAAAATAAAGGTAATTCACAGTTAAACCCAAATGGTCCTAGAATTAAAGAACCTGCTAATAATCACAACAATTACAATAAGAATAATAAATGTAAAGAACCAATAAAATGTTGGGAATGTAATGGTCCTCATTATGCATCATTTTGCCCTAACCGACCGAAGACTGTCAGCAACATACATACAGTGCAGGAGGAGATGACTGTTGGTGATTTAGCAAGGACAATGCCCAAGATCAACGCAACATTGGAAAACAGGCAGGCATATTATCAAACTTCCATGGTGGAAGTAGAAGGTAAGTTGAATCAAACACCTATATCTATCTTAATTGACCCAGGGGCTAGCTTAAGTTATATTTCTCCTGATTTAGTAGAAAAATGCAAGTTATCTGTAGAAAAGTTTGCAAATTCATGGTTAGTTCATCTAGCTACTGGAGAAAAAAGAAAAGTGATTAGTTTTGTAAAAGATTGTATTGTAAACATGGATCAGTTTAAAACCTCTGTGAAGCTTAATGTACTTTCTTTAGGTTCTTATGATATGTTAATTGGTATGGACTGGTTAGAACAACATAGAGTAGTTCTGAATTGTTTCGATAAAACTTTTACTTGCGTAAATAATGAAGGAGAAACAGTAAACGTAAGAGGAATCCCTAGGAAAACAGCTATCAGACAAATCTTTGCTTTGCAATTAAAGAGAGTTGTTCGGAAGGGTTGTAAAGTCTTTGTTGTAACTGTAATTAACGAAGAGAAACTAAAACTGGAAGATATTCCAATCCTGAGGGGGTATTCGGATGTATTTTCGGAAGAAATTCTGGGACTGCCTCTGAAGAGGGAGTTAGACTTCACTATTGAGTTGGTACATGGTGCAATGCCCAGCTCAAAAGCCCCTTATCGGATGAATATATTGGAATTAAATGAATTAAAAGAACTTATTGATAAGAATTATATCAGACCTAGTGTGTCTCCTTGGGGAGCACCTGTTATTTTCGTTAAAAAGAAGGACGGTACTCTACACTTATGTATAGATTACCGTCAACTTAATAAAATGACCATTAAAAATAGATATTCGTTGCCCCACATAGATGATCTGTTTAATTACCTACGTGGAGCAACTGTATTCTCAAAGATTGATTTACGATCTGGTTATCACCAGGTCCGAATCAAAGATGAAGACATCTTTAAAACAGCTTTTAGGACCAGATATGGTCACTATGAGTTTGTTGTTATGCCATTTGGGCTTACTAATGCCCCGGCTGTCTTCATGTGCTTAATGAATAATGTGTTGCATAAATACCTTGATAAATTCGTGGTGGTATTCATTGACGACATTCTAATTTATTCTAAGTCTAAAGAAGAACATGAGGAGCACTTAAAAATTATTTTACAAGAATTACGAGAACATCAACTTTATGCAAAATTTAGTAAGTGTGATTTCTTTAAGGATAAAATACAGTACTTGGGACATGTAGTAACTAAAGAAGGGATCTCAGTTGATCCAGAAAAGATAAAGGGTTTTCAAGAATTGCAAATCCCATAACTTCTTTACAGAAGAAAGGAAAGAAATTCGAGTGGAGTCAAAAGTGTGAAGAATGTTTTAAAAAGTTAAAAACATTACTAACTACTGCACCAATCTTAAGAATTGTTGATCCTAATAAAGACTTTATAGTTTGTACTGATGCGTGCAACAACGGTCTAGGTGGAGTTTTAACTCAGGAAGGGCACATAATTGCATATGAATCTAGGAAGCTTAAGATTCATGAGAAAAACTATGCAACCTACGACTTAGAGTTGGTTTCCATCATACATGCCTTGAAGATGTGGCGTCATCACTTAATAGGAAGAAAATTTATATTAATGACAGATAATAAATGATGAAAATATTTGTTGGATAAACCTAACTTAAATGCAAGGCAAGCTAGGTGGCTAGCTTTCCTTAGCGAGTACGATTTTGAAATCCAACATATTAATGGAAAAGAAAATAAGGTTGCTAATGCTCTAAGCAGAAATGAAAAACTAATTTTTGTAGCAGCAATCAACACTTATAAAATAGATTTAGAAGAACAGCTAGAGGAAGGAGTGAGATTGGATGAAAATTATCAGAAATTACAGGCAAAAGTAACAGAAAATTTAACAGAATGTTTAAGTACAGGGTATAGTCTAAACGAAAAAGGATTATTACTATATAAAGACAGGTTGTATATACCTAATGTACCTAAGATTAAGTTATTGATTTTAAATGAAAATCATAAGACTCCTTACTCAGGACATCCTGGTTATTAGAAGACTATAACCATGTTGTAGAAGGATTATTTTTGGCCAAACATGAAGAATGAATTGGTAGAATACATTGTCAAGTGTTTTGAATGTCAACAAGTTAAGACTGAACACCAACATCCAGCCGGATTATTACAGCCATTACCTATCCCTAGCTGGAAGTGGGAAATAATCAATCTTGATTTTATTACAGGTTTACATAGAAATCAAAATCTGAATGAATCGATAATGGTAGTCATTGATAAACTTAGTAAACTAGCCCATTTTATACCTGTAAAAACCACTTACAAGGCTGCTAATATTGCTGATATATTCATGAAACAAATATTTCGTTTACATGGGATACAGAAAGTAATAATTTGCGACAGAGACCCTAAGTTTACGGGCAATTTCTGGAAGTCTTTGTTTAAAGGTCTGAATACTACTTTAAATTTCAGTACGTCTTTTCATCCCTAGACGGATGGACAGACTGATAGAGTGAATCAAGTGTTGGAAGATATGCTCAGAATGTATGTTAAGGAATAACCAGGTAAATGGGAAGATTACTTACACTTGGTAGAGTTTGCTTACAACAATCACCACCAAGCTTCAGCAAGATACAGTCCATTTGAAATTTTGTATGGCAGGAAGTGCAATACCCCCATCTTATGGAGTAATCCAGTTGACAGGTTAGTATTAGGACCTGAACTACTAAAAGAGATGGAGTTAATTGTAAAACAGGTGCAAGGTAACTTGAAAGTTGCGCAAGATATACAAAAAATTCAAGCATATCTTAAACGAACTCAAAAAGAGTTCCAGGTGGGTGAACATGTCTTTATAAAGGTAAGACCTAAAAAGAGTTCCTTGAGATTAGGAAGTTGTGCTAAGTTAGAACCTCGATATTGCGGACCTTTTGAGATACTGTCCAGAGTAGGACATGTATTGGCTTAGCTGCCAAATTTGAAGGTTCATAATGTTTTTCATATTTTTGTGTTAAAAAAATATGTACATGATGATACTCATGTTATAAACTGGAATGATGTGCAGGTGGAACTCAAAGGATATTTTTTGGTGGAACCAGATTGTATCCTCAAAAGGAGGGAGATCTTGCTTCAGAATTGCACCATTGGTCAGGTGAAGGCGCAACGGAAGCACCTTAGTCCAGAAGAAGCCACCTGGGAATTTGAGAGTCATATGCGGGCTGCATATCCAATTCTGTTCCAGGGAAATTCTGAGGACGAAGAATAAATAACATCGAGGACGATGTTATAATTTAAGGGGGTGTGTATGTCACATGCCCCAAATTGCAAAACATTTTGTGTTTTAAGAAACATTATGTTATATTTTATTATAAAGTTTGTAATTAATGACCAAGTGGGGTCAAGGATAATTGAATGTAATTGTTGAATATTTTATTAATTAATAAATGAAGGATGAGACAACATCTTAAGGAGGCTGTTAAATGAGTTTTTTACTGGTCACTTGATGGAGTAGGCTAGGTTGAGAGCAGATTGACACTTGGAAGCATCCTCAAACTACTTCTAGCTGTTGCAGGACGAAACTTCCCTATTTTTGTGGTCATGTTCCCCAAGAAAGTGGAACAAGAGCGGGTGGCTCATTACGTGAAAACTGACCCAAAATGCATAGGCATGCTAATAAAAATTCCCATTGAAGACAGCTGAGGCTGCTCATTCTTGACTTGTGAAAATTCAGAGTGAATTAAGTGCACAAGAAAATTCGATGGAGGGGACTAGCAAAAGTTTGTTTTGAGTGAAAAGTGTTGAAGTTCTGAACTAGTGCAGCTATTCTAAGCTGAGTTCATACTGCTGCAAGCATAACAGATTTACTACTGAATACTCAGTAGAGTTGCATAGGATTACTAAACTACATCTCTCACCCAGTACTTCTACCAGGTGGACCAGGAGACAAGCTCGGGGGTCCTGAGATTTGCAGTTCAGCTATCTCCAGGGGTTGGTTGGGAGGAACAGGTTCCATATGCTGTTGTCGCCTCTTCTATATTTCCAGGATCTACATGATTTATCTAGCTTCTCTCTGCATATGTAGTATGAAGAAGGAATGAGTTTAAGCAATAATGTGTTATACTTCTATTCTGCTGTTGTTAGGATTAGTTAATGAAATACTTTACTGTGAAAAAGATAGTCAAATACTGGATTAGATATAGATTAGGGTAAATGATTAGAAGAATTTCCAATTTTACTGATAAATTAAAAAAATACCTAACTTTATGTTTCCACACCTTTTTAAATGTACTACTCTAGTACAGTAGGTTAGATTTAATTCAGTCAAATAATCAAATGAAGTATGCATGAATGTGTTTATTACTTTCTACAGGTTTCATAAGAGTTAA